>BSBK01006266.1:0-347500 GCA_027943335.1 Chamaecyparis obtusa | reverse complement strand
TAATATTTAAAATGTAAAATGTATATTATATAATATTTAATATATATAATATTATATATAATATATAATCTAATATATAGTTTTTGATATTAATATATAATTAAATAATATTTAATGTAAAATGTATATTATATAATATATAATCTAATATATAGTTTTTAATATTAATATATATTAAATAATATTTAATGTAAAATGTATATTATATAATATTTAATATATAATTGATATTTAAATATTTAATATATCTAATATATAGTTTTTTACATATAATATATCATATGAAGGATGGAGAAATGGGAGGGAGAAAGTGGAGGAAGGGAAAGTGAAAATTTAAAATTCTGTCATCATATTCGGGTACCCAAAAATATCGAGTACCTGATTAGGCTCGGCATTGCCTTGTGCACCAAACCTACATGGTCAACTATTGAAATGTCTCAAATACGTGTTTTTCCCCTATTTCTCTGAGTTCCAAACTTCGACAATGTAGCTGACGACTTTTTTTTCACTCAAATTTGATAAAACAAAAAGGGGTATTTTAAGGATATTATCAGCTTTCTATCGATATAATTGCTGTCAAATTTTGAATTCAGTAAGTAATTATTAGTTATTTTCTAATTGAGCTACCTCTAAAGTGTTGATTTATATACTGATTAAAAAATGACTATAACTTTCAAACAGTATAACATTTTTGAAATCCAAAAAATGTGTCACATTCTATGCTTCACCTACTATAAGGAAAAATAAATAAAAATTGAATTTTGTAAAGTTTTGAATGAGTTAAGGTGGTCAGACACGAGAGTTTTTTTATTCTAAAAACATTGTAGCAGAAAATTCATAATTAATTTTTTTTTGGAATAAAATTACAAAAAAATATACGTCACATCCGGGCATGAGTCTACTACTTATATATTAAATCTTATAAAAAAATATTATCATTTGATCATGATTAAGGTGGTCAGACATACACCTACTTCATATTTTTTTTCCTGAAATTTTTGTACTATTGTATTGAAATCTATACTATTCACCAATTATATTAATTTTTTTTTAGAAAAGGCCTAGTAGTTTAGAAACTACATTCAATTTCCTATAGATTCTATTCTTACAACTTTTTGGTATTAGGTTGATAGCTAGTTCAAATTTTCATGTCAAGTTGACTAACCCTGATTTGTTGATTTTTCATTGCCACTTTTGGGCATAGTTTGGCCCCCCATGATCTTGCACATACCCTACCAAATTTGGGAAAACAATATGTGTTCCATAACAAATGATGCATCCAACCTTCTTCCACCTAAGCATCTTCCAAAAGATTATAACCAATTTTAACATAATAGTCCCTTGTTTTTAGATCCACACCAAAGTTTATCCTCCTTACCTAAAAGAAGAACCTTCTACTTTAATGGTACTCTCCTTAAATATGTTAATGTCCTCACTACTCAAATCCAGCTCCTCACAATTCCTCCTTTTCCAATTAGAAGAAAATCCATCTCCTACCCTAATAATATAATCAGCAACCTTGGATCCCCATATAGCTTTAAAACTTCTTTTAATTGTTTCAAATCTACTATTCTCTTCCAACACTAGAAGACATTCCCATGAATCATCCCAAAAGTTAGCTTTCAATCCATCACATAGTTTCCATGTCAAATGGTATGTGATCACTTATCTACAATCAATCATGAAATTCCAAATTTCCTGATCCCTTTTGGGGATCCTTAATGTGGAGAATTCTTTCTTCATCCTGGCAATCCAAATATTTATGACAAAGAGTTATGACCAATTTTTTCTTAGCATTTCTAAACATCTTCCACACTAGTTTAGCCCCCAAAGCCTCATTTAGCAAATTCCACTTACGCAAGCCAGCACCACGAACATCTTTAGGTTTGCATATTTTATCACATGCATATAGGGGTAATTTCTCTTTGTCCTAGCTCCCATTCCAAAAGAAATAATGCATTTTATGCTCAATCAGATTGAAGATATTCACATGGATTGTTATGCACATCATGGAATAGATTGGGATTATTGAGATTATAACTTTCAACATAAAAATCCCACCCACAAAAGACAACCCATTGGCTCTTCCACCCACTAATCTACTAATACAAAAAAGTTTAAGCCTATTCCACAGAGGTGCTCTACTTGCATCACCAAAAAGTGGTATACCTAAAAACTTTTGTAGAAGGGACCCATGTTTAATATTCAAAATTCTACAAATCTCCCTTTTCTTCTTAGGTCTAGTATTAAAGAAAAAAAACTCAACCTTGTGTCAATTAATCACATTCTACCCTAATACTTCACAATATCTCTCAAGAGTGGACTTAATGTAATTTTCCTCTCTAAAGGTTGACTCTCCAACAAAAGTGTATCATCAACAAATTGTTGATAAGAAGAAGCTTCAATCTCAAGAGCAGTTTTTAACCCCCCTCCAATGACCTTCCTACCTTCTTTTCATGATCATCATTCCCAAAAATTCTACCATAATGATGAAGAGAGAAGGGGACAAAGGATCACCTTGTCGAATACCCCCAAAAAAGACTCAAAAAAACTTTGTGGACTACCACTCACTAACACAAAAAATCTAGAAGTGGAGATACAACTCCTAATCTAAGAAATCCAATCTCCATGAAAGCCAAACGTGTGAAGAACTTTTAAAAGAAATTTTTTATCTACTTGGTCATTCACCTTCTTAAATGTCCAACTTCACCAACATCCTATCACTTTTAGCCTCTCTAAGTGAATGCACAACTTCATGTGTAATATAATGCCTTCAAAAATGGACCAACCAGGCACAAACCCACTTTTCTCTTCAGTTATGATGAAGCTAAGAAGATTCTTAATTCCTTTTAGCGATGAATTTAGAAATCACTTTATAGATAACATTACATAAAGATAAATTTTTTAAAGGAGGTAATCATATCTTTCTTCAGAATCAAGGCAATGAAAGTATTATTCAAATTCCTACACATATAATCTTTAGCTATTGATTATTCCACCACACCCCAAAGATCATGTTTTACTGTTTCCCAAATTTTCTAATAGAAGATCACTAGAAAACCATCTGAGCCAAGATCTTGATCCTCCCTAAACCAAAAATAACCCTTTTGACCTCCTTTAAATTAATTGGTTTAAGAAGTTGATTATTTTTCTCATGTGAAATAATCTGAGGAATGATACCTAAGAGTTCATGGTTCGATGCAGCCACACCATTGGTAAATGAGCTCAAAAGGTTGGAGAAGAATTTAATAGCTTCAATGTTTATATCATCCCGCTTAGTCAGTAAGACTCCAACCTCATTGCAAATCTCTAAAATTCTATTTTTAGATCTTCTATCTTTTGTCGATGAGTGGAAGAACTTTGCTAGATTTTTGCTTCAAAACTCATTCTTCTTTGGCTAGAACCCTGATCTAACATGTAGCAAGGCTTTTTGCTCCTAGAATCCCACATTTTTCATGCCATTGGCAATGAAATGGGAGTTGAGGTCTTCAAGCCTCTTTTAAATACTAGCTTTCTCCACAAAAATATTCTTCAAACACTTCTTATTCCAATTCTTCAATTTTTCTTTTAAGTACTAAAGCTTCTTAAAAAATATAAATGCCTTCTTACCCTAAAAGATTGGAGCATTCTTCCACCAAGAATCAACTAACATAGGGAGTTTGTTTTCCTAGAGCCACATAATCTCAAACTTCAAGGAAGGCCTAATAGGAACAACATCATCTTGGAAATGCAAAGAGATCAGAAAGTGGTCCAACCCTAAGTAAGGTAGAATATGAGATTCAAGCACAAAAAGATGAGCATCTTAGTTACCCATAATGAAAAATTTGTCCAACTTCTCTACAACATTTGAGAACCCCTTCAACTTATTGTCCATGTAAATATCCCATCCTTGGGGGTGATTTTGACCAAACAATTATTACTAATGAAAGACTAGAAATCCCATTGACTAGATCCAATTCTACCACTCCCCCATTTTTTGTTAGAGGAAATCAAAGTCGCGTTAAAGTCTCCCCCAAAACAATGAGAGAAGAGCTAAGCTCATGTAAGATTCTTCTTAACAACTCCCACGGCAACCGCTTTTGGCCAGTACCTATAGGACAATAAACATTGATAAAGAAAACCTCCTTATTATCCCTCAATAATACCATTTGATAATTTTCCAATTAGGACCCTTGCTGACTTCAAAACAAGATTCAATATTTGGGTTCCACAAAAATCCTAGTCCCCCAGAAGCTCCAACCGCTTCAACACAAAACACATTCCATAGTTTCCATTTTTTTATGATATTAGAGAATTCACCCTTACTTAACTTAGTTTCTTGAAGCATTATAAAGTCTAGGTGTTCATGATAAAAACAACTTTTGATCAAATGATTGTTGTTAAAGGCATTGCAGCCCCTGACATTCTATGATATGGACTTCATGGCCCTTGACAACTAAATTCCTTCTCTAAAGTATCCTCCTTGACTTCCCCTAATTTGGATTGATTAGGAGTGACATGACAAGATCCAACTACCCCTATCATGTCACACCCCTCATCATTTTGGTCTAAAAAAATAGGCCAGCATTCCAGGCAAACTAGGAATCTTTGTTTCGCTTCACTAGATCCCAAAGATGAAACATCTTAAGCAAGGGTGGCATGAGGACCTAGTCCTGCCTAAGATTTAGTGACTCTACACCTACCACCTTTCCATTTGAAACATGAAATACTTCATAAATCTCCATTGAACTTGGGTTTAGGCCTACAACTAGTTCATACACTGTCCGACAGGAAATAGGAAATAGCTCACTCCTAAAAACTCAAACTAGGAGCCTCAAGCTCTTGTCTACCACTAGTATCCTCAAAGCCTATAGATAAATTTTTTGAGATTCTCTCTTGATCCTTTACCACTAAATTTCCAATGTCAATAGATGAGATTGCCTCCTCTCTACCCTCATTTACAAAGGGTACAAATGAAACCTTATAAACACCATTATGATTGTGGGGTGAAATCGCATCCTGGCACAAAGTCATTTAAGTCAGTGTAGCCCCAACCGAGCTTGGGGAAATCTCAACCTCAAACTGATTTAATTCAACCCTTTGCCTACTCCAAACCCCTTGTTGGATGGGAAGGGTTGTCTTCCCCAACCGTGCCATCTCCAAAAGATCTAGATCACTTGTTTAAATACACCTTATCACCTCAAACTTTCCTTTTATGGTTTAGGTACATTCCAATTTTGTATGACCAAAAGTTTTGTAGACTTTGAACCTATCCATTATTTCTACAACCCCAATGGATTGTTTCCAAACCCCAACATTCCTGCAAATTTCAATCTCCTTTGAAAGTGGGGGAACCATACTCCTGCTAATACAAATCATGGAATATATACTAAAGTCCTCACTCTCTACACCTTCACCAACTCTAATGAAACTTCCCAACTTCTCACATATTGCTCGAAGAGTATCCATATCCCAATACTCAAAGGGAAGGTTAGACAACCAAATCCACATCAGAACTTCTTCAATCTTAACTACTCAAGGGTTAAAATTTGGCTCTCATTCCTTTAGATATAACCCTATTCCTCCTATCATATATGGGCAATTATGAAAAAATTAGCTCTTGGCCTCGACAGTATCACAATTGACCAAGAAGGCATTTGGTAGGGTTTTTAGCTCCACTTTACAAGTTTACACCTTTGAGCACCATTGTCTAACCATAGCTAGAGAAACCCAGTCCCTAGCTCATTTCATAAAAAAACCCTTTTCATTCAACCAACCCACATCATTCCAACCTAGGTGATCTATAAACTGAAAATGCATCTATTGTTACTCACTTAGTTACATACCTAGGACATGCCCACCTTTGAAACTTGCTCCTATGGAACCTGAACCTTTTCTCTAGATTTTTCTAGCCTCCATGCCTATGTTCCAACGTTTTGGAATAACCCACACCTAATATGGATTCCCTAGGAAACTCCTCATTCTTGCCCTTTGCCCTAAATATTTGAAAAATACCAACATTCCTTGGAGGTCTTCATCCTAGAAGCACTCTTTTTTGTCATCCAAAGGATCTATTGTGCTCTGTCCATGTCCTTACATGCCATTATCAACTTGCATGTCCTCATTGTCGTCCTCGCTCCCACTCCATTTCAATAGCATACTATTACTTTATTAGATTTTTAGACTACACCATTATTATTATATTATCGTATCACTATATTTTATTTTATATCGGTCCTTATCTTTATCCTTGACGACAAAGTGGATTTTTTGTAGGGACACTTTCAATCCTTTATAATTAATAATATTTTTTCTAGTTTATTATTATTAAACTATTTTATTAAATAATGTATGTATATATTATACATTTTAAGAAATGTAGTTTTTTTGTTTTGTATATATTTACTGAGAAAATCAATATACTAATATTGTAATAAAAATAATATTTAATTAAATAAAATATATTTATTTATTTTTCATACTTTTTAAGTGTCACAAACATTTTTATTAGCATATGTTTATGTGAGTGCATACCTATTTAAAATAAATATAGATGAAATTCATTGAAAAATATCATGTATTCCTTATTCCGCTTAAAAATCATTATATTATTATATTGTACAATTAATATTAAAATATTAGAGTATTGTAATTAATCCTAAATTATTATTAAGACATGATTATATTATTATGTTTCACTATGTTCTTGTTTTATTTTCTTTGGCCACCTAGGGGCAAGCTAAGGTGATACCACTCCGTGGAGATGGTCCAAACTGCTCGCAAACCAAGTCCATTGGGCAAACCAAAACCTGAGAGTCGAACCCGTGATGTATAGGAGCAAATCCATGGCCCTAACCAACTCATGTTCAGGTCTTCAAATTATTATTATTATATTAAAATTTATTATTATTATATTTTAGATTTTATATTTGACAAAAACAAAAAAAAAGATTACATTATTATTATAGTATCATATCACTGTATTTTATTTTATATTTTGATTCTTATCCTTATCCTTTAAACAAGGTAGATTTTATGTAGGGACGCTTTCAATTTCCTATAATTAATAATATTTTTTCTAATGTATAATTATTATACTATTTTATTATATTATATTTATTAAATGACTTGTTTTTATTGACAACAAAATAATCCTATAATAAATAGAAAATGGCATGGCATGCAAATTTCACAATCACACTATTATTGTGTTTTATTTGCTTTACACAAGCGGTAGTGGCTATCTAGCCACAAAAATCATTTTTTTATATAGCTTTTTGCAAACTTTTGAAAAAAATCTATATAAAGTTAATAATTTTCGTGGATGCATAGCCGTTGCCTACACAAGCAGCCTAAATGTTCGCCATTATGATAAAGTTCACCAATGGCATGCATTCACCATCATATATCATAAACTAAATGCTTGCAAAAATCTATATTAATGAAGATTAAGATATTATGTATTTTAATTAGTTAAAAAAAATAAAAACTAGAGAAAATATAAAAAATGAACATATGATGTTGATAGTTGTTACGAATGAAATCTTGCAAATGACATGGTAACAATATGGCAAAATTCAAAGCCCTATTTTTTGGTTTGTTCATTGCATATGAATTGGGTTTGGACAAACTGGAGATTGAAGGGGATTCAATGATCACTCTAAATGCACTAAGGACAGACTCTACACCCAATTGGCATCTCCAAGCTACTCTAGAAGTTATTTTAAATTTGATGAACAAATTTGAATCTGCAACGGTCAATCACATATTCCGTGAAGGAAATCACTTGGCAGATGAGTTGGCCAATAAAGCTGCTATAGGTGAATATGTGAAGATCATCCGAGATTAGGAGGTGGCCCAATTACCCACTCCGTTAGTTTTTTAAATTTGAGAAGTCCTTTCAACACTCTTCTGACGGCAATAGCGAGAGCAGGTTTTTCAAGTCAAATCTTGTCACTTCGACATTTAAGGGGTAGTTGTCTTCATCATCACGGATCTGCTTCTTCTTAAGGACAATCTTTATTCGCAGTTGCTTGTGATGAATAAAATCCTTTTTTTTTTACAAGTAGTGATTTGACCTCCTCTCCCAGGGCAACGTCTAAATCCTCAACAAAAATGTAATAGGATGTATGCCTATGTGCCATACCATCCCCACGTTGCCTGAAACCTGTAGTGTCTGACATCCGTAACTACAGTATTGCTGTAAGTCAGGGCACTAACGAAAATTGACCGATTTGACATGTACAGAAAAGAAAAACATATCTTTAACACTTGGGTTTTTTTTTCAAACACTCTGTAATTTTTGGATAGTTTTTTTTACTAGGCATAGCCACGGGAAAGGCTTAATGATTTTTTTTTTCAGTTTTAAAAATAAATATTTTATAATTTTATAATTTTATTTATATGTTTATTTTTTTATATTATTTAATAATTTTATAGTTATCTATGAATTCGTATATGAATATTAATTTATTTTTTTATATTAAACTATTTTTAAAAACACATATATATAAATTTAGTTACTTTTCAATAATATAATTATTTTGAAAATTAGATATTCATATTTTTAATAATAAATTATATTATGATATTATAGTTTTTAAATTAAATCTTATTAATATTATTATTTAATTTTATACTACAGAATATGGGGTTTTTAACTAGGGAATGTGTTTGTCAAATCATAGGTGGGGATTTTAACTACAGAATGTGCTTGTCATTTAAAAGAATTTGTAAGTTCAAACATTTTACACTTAGATTAAATCAGTGCATTTTATTAATTTTTAAAAATTAATTTATTTTAATTTCTTTCTTTTTAATTTTTTATCTATTTATTTTATTAATTTTAATTTTTTTAAGTTGCCACAAGCACACAAACACGTTCAAGCACAAAATTTGGATGAGTCCATTTGGAGCCTAATACGCTTGAGAATTCTGTTACATTTTCCGATTCACTATTATCAGGTCTGTGAATCTGTTCTAAGGCTAGAAGACTTGCTTGAAAGGATCGCCAGTCTAAGTTACTGGGTTCGCACCTTCCACCAACATTTGATGATTTAGATGGGTTAATTTCACTTTTGTCCTTTGGGCTAGCTTCTTCAGAAACAAGTTGATCACCATTTCTTATTGCAGAGTAATCCAGCGTAGTTGCCTGAATGTCAGAAATAGAGCTCCCTTGTCAGAAACAATAACCAATATAGTCCAACAACAATCTATGACATGTGTTTGGTGATCTCTCTGTAGAGGGACGCCTCCAGGGAGCCGTATTGGTGTCCACGACATCCACCATGCTGGGAGCATTACAACTCCAATTTGTGGTGTGTTTAACAGGCATTCCACCGCAGGTGGAATCCACCCCATGCCATGCACACGAGACTCTCTTTCTGTCACTTTCTTTAGACTCTACCAGAATATTTTGTCCAAAAATAAGCAGTCTCTTTTCCTTTGCACCTCTAATCATACTATAACCGACCATATCTTTCCCACTGCAACGTGGCTCCATAACTGCAACGTGGCTCCAATTGTTTGGAGAATTCGATCTACAAAAATTGGGGTAATCGTTGTTGGAGGGAGAAACACAGACGGTGGATGAAGAAATGGTGGGAAGCATGTATCTTGAGCTCACTTCCTGACTTCTGGGCTTCCTCAACTGTGGCTCCTCATCTCCTCTGCTGCCCATCTTGGGACTCTGTTCACTCACAGAATTGGGACCTGTTGATGCACTGTACAGGTTCCTGTGGCCACCATAAACTAACTTCGCATTAGGGAAAGCAATGCGATTCTCTAGAACCAATGTGTTCTTTATCTTTTCTAAAACTTCCCTAGACATAGTGGTCACCATGTCTTGAACCTCGGTAGTGGAAGCATGTGCTATAAAGGCACGATATAGCTCCTCATGGAAATTGCAATTTCCTATATGCTGCGTGACAGACTCATAGTTTATAGAGACTCTCCCAAAAACACCTCCAGAAATGAATCTCAACGAAGGACATTACCCACAATCAAATTAACCTTTTGACTGCGGTAAATAAACTGGCAAGTGTACATACCCTTTGCAGTGATGAAAAGCTCTTGCTTGCAATTTTGTCGCTCCCTTGGTATCAAACCACAACCATCCCCAGGTGATCGGTAATCTCGTCGATCACCCATTGTGTCATCCAACACGCTCTCTTCTTCACAGGAAGAGGACTCTTCTTCCTCATTTTCACCGGCTGCAGTAATCCTTCCACCGTTCTCATCATCCTTAACAGCATTAGCAATAACATTTCTGTTGTTGTCAATTATTATCTTTCCAAATCTTTTGGTTGTCTCAACCTCCATTTCTTCCTTGTTATTTTCTATAGAAGCCTTATTCCTTCTGCAATAAGGAACATAACAAATCTCCGTATTGCTTTTATGATCCAAATCATTTGCCACAATTTCTTCCATGTTAGGAGAGGGCTTCCGTAGTTCCTCCATCCCATGGGCAAAGTTACAATTATTCTGATAAGGGCAAGTGCCTGCCCTAAACTTGTAACTTTGTCTTGAAGAACAACCTTTTGTTGTTGTTCTTCTTGTCGCCTCCCTACTCCTTCACAACCTATTTTGACTTTTCACCTTCCAAAGACTCTTTGGTGGAAAATGTTTTGTATTCTCTCTGATTTAATTCATCAGTTACATCTATGTCCATTTCAGTGGCAAAATACTAAACAGACTTTTCATCTATTTTCATGGGCATGATTTCACATTTAGCAGCGACAATAATTCTTTCATTATGACACATTATTTCTTCTTTTAATTTCTTATATGTACAATTGAAATTAATATTTACTTCTCAATTTCTCACCTTACGCTTCAGCTGTTGGTGAGGTGAATTCTTAGAAATTTTATGCCAAATCTTTGTGTCATTGTTGCGAATAGCTCCCACTTGATTTTGACTCTCTACTACGTGTAAAGTGTCCAATTTGCTTCCTTTTGCAATCACTAGGCACCCTTTTGTCACCTTCCATTTATTGGATTCCAACTTGACTTTACATCCTTGAGAGAACAATTGCCCAACTGAAATGGAATTATTTTTAAGCTGAGGGACATACTTAACATCCCGTAACAGCCAACTACTTCCATTCGTTAGTTTCAACAAAACATCTCCTTTTCCAACAATATTAAGAAAATTATCGTCTGCGAGAAATATCTTACCAAAATTGTCGTTATGAAAGGTTTTGAAAAACTCCCCGTGTGGGGTAGTATGGAATGATGCTCCCGTATCGAGCACCCAACCATTTGCTGCAACCTCTGTTGTAGTCAGAGTAAGAGCATCGCCATACTTCATATCTGCTCCTTAGTTTCAACCAAGCTCTGATACCAATTGTAAGTTTTAATCAAGCAGATAAATTTAATAAACATATTTAAGACAGCAATAAACAGAAGACAAAACACATAACACAACAAATTATAGTGGTTCGGCAAATCTGCCTACATCCACTCTCAAAGCAGGGAATTCTCTTATTAATGTTTAACCAATACAATCTTGTCCATGATATGTACACATATATTTATACAAATGTATTCAGCCATAAGTGAAGAGTCTGGAAGATGAATGGTCAAGTGACCATTGGGCTTCATATACCCAACATGATTAAGCTGAGTGTAGATGTAGAACAAATTGCATTTGATAATCCCATTGACACTTCTAAATTGAAGGAGGTCTGCAAATTTCATCATCATCTGGTTCTACATGCAGTTAGGAAAGCATTGGGCTTCAATTTTTTGAGTACAAACCACAAATACAGAGTGAATTTAGACATTGGTGCTAGTTTTTTGGCTAGCATTTTGGTGGTAGGTGTTCAGAAGAATTTCACTAAGGAGCTCTATAGGTGTCTCTTTGTTAATAACTATCTTTTAGGTCTGCATGAAGCTATAGTGAATGTTGATTCGGATCTAACTACTTCCTTTCCCTGGGATCTTGCAATAGTTATGTCTGTTGGATCTGCATTTCTTGGCTTTGGCTCCAGCATAAGGCAAAACTTTTATGGTGGTCCTCCTAGAAGGCTTTCTATTTTATGGGGCTGGGAATGGGAGAATCAACCCATTAAGACATCCATGATGAAGAAAGGAATCAAATTCCTTACACGATTCCTGGGCATTGAAGAAGGCTTGGATGAGCCCTATGGGGATGGTCTGGATGAGGACCTGGACTGGGTTTACCAGTACAGGTATGATAAAAAAATTGGACGGGCTTGGTAGCAAGGACATTTCGGATGTAGAGGTAGAGGACGTAGAGGAGGCTGAAGATGATGAAGAGGAATTGGCTGAGGAAGAGGAAGACGTTGACGATGAGGACAGGGATGGTGAGGAAGCTCATAGAAAATCAAATGAGGGGAATGTGGATCAAAAGAAATCTAGTTCCACTTCGGGGAGCAGCTCGGAGAATGACTCCACTTCAGCTACAGATTAGTATCTGCTTCCAAGCTTTGAGAAGCTTGTTATATTTTTTTGTTTTTAACTGCTAGGTTTTTTCTGCTATCTCTCAAAGACTTGCTAGTTTTAGTATGTGGGCCTGAGCAGTGATGCTCATTTTTTGGACAAGATCACTTTCGTATGCTGCAATTTTTTCACTCTTTTATTTCCTAATTTATGTATATGTTTGTCTATATTAGTACACTCCTTCAACTTCAGCCCCTTATTGATAAAAAAAAAAGAAGAATAAATGAAGAAACCAAACATGTACTCCCTTTTACAGCACTGGGGATCCATATTGTGAATATCTAAGCAAAATGCATATTTGATTATTTCAAAAAGCCAAGACGAATAACTTTTCTGATAGCAGTTCTCTTCCACAATGAAATGCAAATCATCCTGGTACAAGATTAACCTTACTCTAATCTTACTTAATGAAGCCATCTAATAAAGACACAATAATGTTAAAATTACAGATCAATAGGAATTCAGTTATATTATTGCCTTCGGGAAGCCAACTATCTCTTTCTCAAATGGTGCCCATTCACATTGGCCATAAATCATCTACTGTTTTGAAAAGGTACCAGCCATAAGTGAAGACAGATCATAACCGTTAGCAGAGGTGGAGCTTGGGCTTGCAGAAGGAGCTACGATAGATCGGACAGCTGAGGGTGGTCCCCCGGAGAAAGATTCTAAGAATGTGTAGGCCCCTGTACTGCCAGGAATTGCCATGTTGTAGACACTGCCAGAATGCAAATACGTGAGTAATCCTATGTTGAGAATTTTTAACTAAACAAATTGGGTTAAAACAATGATCTACTTGAAAATACACAGATAACCGAGTACTGTAAAAGGAAACATACAAGAGCGTTCTTATAATTAGCAAGTGGCATCCACAGTCTGCCTCCAATAAATCATACTTTGTCATGATATATACAAATAAATTTTGGGCAAAGGATGACCATATATTCTGGCAAATGGCTGATCCTATATTCTGGGGATCGGCTGACCCTAGTTTTCTTTAGTAAGTCATTAAATCTCAAATAATTCTTAGGAATAAATAGCATATTGGCTACAAAGTTTCCAAATTCTATTGCGTCATATTCAGAGATCATACAAAGAGTTTCAAGTGAGAAAATCATACTTAGATGTGAAAGCTTCTGGTTCAAACTGCATATATTTTTATGCTCAATGCTTCCAATCATACTCAGTGATACTCGGTGATCTATCATTGGAAGAGGAAGATGTAAAATAGGAGTACAGAACTAAAATGTGATCCAAAATATCGAGCAAATTTGAACCAGAAGCTTGCACATCTACCTAATGAACTGTGGAAAACTCATACCTAACAAAAGCATACTTGTCTAATTGTGTAAGTCTAGATAAGACAAACATTGATATTGACAAGGGAATCTTTAAACTTGCAGTGCAAAAACTGAACCGAAGACAAAACTAAAAATTTCACATTGTTTTGCGCTGATTACATCTACTACTTATATGCTACATACTTATTTCTTTACTATCAGAAAATATTTTACTATTCAAAAATTTTACCAAGGAAGGATATGATGCAGGAGCATCCTGGGTGTAAGAGCAATCTTGCATCACCCAAAAATATTTTTATTTTTATTTTTAATAAGGGCTATTTTGTGCAGAGCTGCTATTTATGGAAAGTTACTATTTTTGGTCATTTTTGTATGTGCTCAGA
Organism: Chamaecyparis obtusa; assembly: GCA_027943335.1. Taxonomy (NCBI): domain Eukaryota; kingdom Viridiplantae; phylum Streptophyta; class Pinopsida; order Cupressales; family Cupressaceae; genus Chamaecyparis; species Chamaecyparis obtusa. Next base: position 333,378 of record BSBK01006266.1, on the reverse strand, counting down.
ATGATATGATTTCTTTCTTGGAGGTTCATTTTGGTCATATAAGTCTGCCAGTAAAGTTTCATTGCCAGATCAAGTGTATATTGGAAGATATTGAAAATTTTCGGTATTGGCAGCTGTAATACCCCAAAAATGGGCTATAAGTTCATTAACCTCCGACATCGACAAATCGAACAAAATCAACATCAAAGTCTTAATCTAAGGCACATCTAAACATCATCGAATCATAATTGATTATCTTAAATTTTGCATCGGGGAATATTCCTAGTAATATTCCTAATTATCATAATTATCTTTAATTTTATAATTATTTGGCAATAAATCACATTTATCCTAAAGCTTGATTAATTGAATATTTTTATATTTAATTAATTAGATTTAATATTTGCCACTTAATTGTGTAATTAAATTTAATTCTATCTATTATTAATTATATTATTTAATTTTGACAATAAATCTAATATCATATGAATAATTGATTAAATTTTTATTTAATTAATTAAAGCAAGTTGTCATTATTTAATAATATAGTTTTTAATAAAAGTTTGATTAAATAATTGATTAACCCATAAATCAATTGTTTTATTTTTAAAAGCAGTTAAGTTGGAAATAAATCACTTTATTATTAAATTAATTCATAAATAAAACATGCACAATCATAAAAGCAGACAACTATCAATTATCAATTAAAGCTAAACTCTATTTTGAGTTAAAACTTAGCTTTTGCATATTTTTGTGAGTTAATTATCTTTTATTTAAAAATAACTAAAAAATCAAGTTGAGTTATTTGAGTGATTTATGGTTTTTTCCCATGCACCTCCAAAGCCCTGGATTTTTATAAATTAAGGCTTTAGCTCTTCACAAATCATCTCAAATTTTGCACAATCACGCTGGAGAATTGGAGGCTGAGGAATCAACTTGCGAATTCAAAGCTTTGTGAGATCAATCTTATTTTTGCATTCATATTTCATATCATTGTTAGATTAGCATAGCATATCAGTTTTCATATAGATTAATTTCATATCAGTTTTTCATTCATTCTTTATTGCATAGAAAATATCAAAAATATAGATTAATTGCATTCAATTTCGTATCCATCTTTTGCATTCAAATCCTTCATTTAGGTGTCATCTAGGTCGCTGATCTCGATTACAATCTGAGAACATTAATCTCGCACCTATTAGAAGGCAGTAAATCGCTTGGTTAGATAGCTTTCAATTTTGCACGATTTTGATTTTAGCTAACCTCTAATGTTTTACTGAAGTGTTGTGTTTACAGATCAGGTACAATTTTCACACACACATTTCTGGCACCCACCGTGGGGCAACCCACCTTTGCATGCTGGTTTTGATTTTTTTGGGAGCTAAAACCTTAAAGTTTCAAAGATTTAATTTTATCTCCCAAATGGCTTGGAATTTTGGTCTAAAATGTTTTTTACAAGTTGGTGACATGTCACGAAAGCTACAGTAAAAAATTTAGAATTTTTTGAGATATTTTGAATTTTTAATAATTTTTTCTTGAAATTCCAAAAAAAATTAATATTTGACGCAAATCAGCATATTTTTTGAAAATTTTTATATTTTCAAAAATCTCTTTAAATTCTATAGGGGATCCATTCTTTTTGTTTTAAATTTGGACATGATATCATAGCTCAAATAGTCAATTTACAAAAACTGGTCTGTTTTGATAAAATGGGTCTCTAGGGCACAAATGAAGAGATTTTTCTAAAATTTTTGCATTGTTGGAAAGCTATCTATTTTTTAGCAGGGGTCTCTATTCTGAATTTCTATTTTTGTGGCTAAAATCATATCAAATAAAATAGATCTTGTTGACTAGGTCAAATGCAGCAAAAAAAATAAAGTTTTGTGATGGGTATGCACTTATTTTTTTACATGGTTCAATGAATGATATGAGTTGTCATTTGGGTTGATTGCTAGTTATTATTACTGATAATAATTGATTTTTAGAGCTAACCCTATGGTTTTCATAAGTTGAATATATTTTGCATATCTTGTTTGCTTGTTTGCTTGTTGGAGAGTTCGTCACTTGCTTGCATGGAAAAGCTCAACAAAAATTGCTTAAAATCAAGTAAAATCTACTAAGCGCATTGCAAGGATCCCAAGTATTCTCTTTCATCTAATAATATTTTGATTTGGGACTTAAAATAAATCTCTTATGTGTCAAGCTTGTGTGCATCTTTTCATGCTTTTGATCTATTTCTACACACTTGCATAATTGATACTAGGTTGTGAACCCTTAAGGATTCATTAAGTAGTCTTAGAATACTTGTGATTGATCTTAATTGCTATCTTGGGTTATTGGACTCGCTAATCCGTCGGCCCCTCATTTCCGCCCCGTGGTTGTAATCTCAGCGCCATAAAGGGGAGGGGTCAACAGGACAGAAGCGTTAAATGTTCCACTTGGCAACCCTTTTGTGCTTTTAGGAACTCACTTGTTTTCTAAGTTGGGGACTCATTTTCAGCTTGTGTGAGGTGTTGAGTGTTCCACCTTGTGGACTCATCTCATATTCGCTTTAAGCGTTAAGTGTTCCTCTTTCTACTTTTTGGGTACTTTTGGTAGATTTACTTTTGGGAATATATCTGTGCTCACATAGTAATTAGGCCCTATGAACACTATTCATGATTCTTGAAAGATTGGATTCCCAGTGAAATCCTTCTTGACAATAGAATCCTTGTAGGTAGGGAGGATACTTAGTGCGTTTCACATTCAACTTGGTCAGTGCATCCTCTCTTATTGATCGACACATTCTCTCTCCGGAGAGGTTGATAGATCACGTAGGGTTGATATCACGAGCTTTGGTGAATCAAAATTGGTTAGTGTGTCTTCTCTTATTGATTGATACATTCTCTCCCCAAAGAGGTTGATAGATCACGTGGAGTTGATATCACAGACCTTGGTGGAACAAAACTTTGTCTTAGCGTGTCGGATTAATCTGCTTGTTTTGTTTGGGTTAAAAGTGAAGAGGTGTCAAAACCTTGAATCTGGAGCCAAGTCCCCTTGTGGTATACTATTGTGAGTCATCTTTAGAGAGGGTTAACCGTAGTAGACAATCCCTTCACAGGGCAAACTGCATTGACGGAACCTCAAGCGGTAATAGCCATTTTCGCCATGGTAGTGACAGCCGCTATATAAATGTCCTTGTGGAAGAAATCTCCATGGGTATGGTTCATTGTTGGGTTGTCAGATCTCCCTAGCAGCTCTTGAAGATTAAGTTCTTGGACTGTGTCAAAACCCTGGTGCGCCAGGATTAGAGTTCACCCCTTTGAATCATAAAAGTTGCAGAGTTAAACCATTACTAAAAACCCTAGAGAGGCCAATTTTTCACTTTCAGGTATATGTGTGTTATTGCAAAACTTTTTAGAACATACACAATTAGTACTCTTAGGGATTAGCACAATTTGGTCACTTGATTGTTCATGCGCAAGGTTGCTTTTGCCCTTGTTCATTGTTTTCAGACGTGCTTGGAATCACTTGCTTGCTGTTCTGCGTGCTTATTTATCTACTTGGCTATTAAAAATGATCAAATCTGGTATAACCTTCAAAATCTAGATAGTACAATTTGCAAACAATCCAAAACTGAAAACCTTAAATTTTGCAAAAATTGACGTAAAGTTCTTTCTGGAGTCAAAAGTCATTTCAAGAAGTCAAAAGTCATACGAGTTTTGTCAAGTGTCATTTCAATATTACCCAACTGTCGTATGAGTTTAGCAACTGTCGTTTCATAGACTACCCAGTGTCGTACGAGTTTGCAGAGTGTCGTTTGGAAAAATTTGAGAGAGTTGTCAGAAATTGTCAAATTGCAAGATATCCAATGTTTCCAGCCTAGTTCCAGAATCTGTCAAAAATATCATTGTGTCAAGAACAAATCAGTAGCTATTGAGAATCAGTACACATGTCTCAAAGAATCAGTAAACAAGAGGAAGAAGCTCTGATCGCCGCTATAATGAAACAGATACATGTTATGCAGGTCCAGCTTGACAAACTTGAGAAAGAAAAGGAACCTCTATACTCTTTTCCATTTGATAAAGACTTGTACATGCCACCATGCCCCCAAAAAAAATTTGAGCAATATGATACCTCTTCCACGAAGAGTGACACATCTAGCTTTGGAGACTATGATGACTATGACGACAGACAATGTAATGATACCTATGACACCTCTGTTCCTAAGAGTCCTCCTCATCGTCCATTTCTGCTTACTACAAATGGGCCGTCACATTGGATAGATCATGAGGGTGATCCATATGATTCTGATTATGAAAGAGACTTTGATGATTTCTATGCACAATACCTAGATGATCCATCTATTTCACTTGAGGAAGAGAAAGTTTACCACGCTGATTATAAACATGCATACTATAAGGATCTCTCCTCTAAGAACTCTCAGGCTGAAAATAAAGATTACACTCTCAAGCAAGATCATGTTAATGTTGGACCTTTGTCTTGTGATGGTTCCCTTCCATCCCCTACTTCCTCCAATACCCATACATTTCCTAAAGCTTCCGAGTCTTTCAAATCTTTCACAGAACCTTCATCTGACACAAGCCCTGATACTTTTCATGTGGTTCCCTATAGTTATCCTCCAGGGCTACCTCTTAAAGAAACTCAAGCTAACCTTCACTTGGCTACAAATACTTTCAATAATGATAAACCTAAAGAGCCTAACCCTTCATATGCTATAATTCCTACTTCAACTAGTCCTCCACCATCTCTTCCAAAGTCATCCATACAATCCCAACATGCTTCCTTGTCCTTAGAAGTGGCTCCATGTCAAGAGGACTCTAAAAATGATGAAAAAAAGAACATAAAGAAAGATCAAGATCAAGAACCCTCCATGTCATCCACTCCTTTTCACAATGTCTCTTATCCACCTTAGGGTTCTTTTGATCCTGTACCCCCTTTTTCATGCATTCCACCATGTCTTAAGTCTTCGCCTAAGCAAGATCAAGCTACTACTTACACTGTTGAGCTTATTGACAATCAAAATAACCTTACTACGCTTGCACTTTCCAAAGATGATACTTCCATTAAGGTTGGTAAAAATAGTGTTGTTACTTCCAATGTTAAGCCTATTGAAAATCAAAAGAAAAAATATGTGCTTGTGCTATCCAAAGATCCTTGTCAAGATCAAAGTCTTCCATCTTCTTGTTCTACCACTCCATGTTCACTTCCACTTTCTACTCTTCCTAAGTCTTCGCAAGCTTTGAACAATCCTGTCAAAGAAGGTGCTCATATTCAAGATGTCCATGATTTCATTGAAAATTTTAATGCTCACTCTAAAGATGCTGATATCCTTGGTTGTCATATAGATGATGATGAACTTATTGATTATCCTTTTGCATCTTCCACTTCCATCCTTGGACCTCTTCCACCACTACAAAGATCTTCACGCCTTCCTTCCATCTTGGGTCCTTATGTCCCTTCACTTTCCCCTCCTAACTCTCCTAATTTTCCATCCATCTTGGGTCCTTACATACCTCCATCTCCCATCTTTCCTCAAGATCAACATAGATGCATACCCTTGAATCCTTTTCATCCACCCACCCATCTAAACCAGTCATATCCTCCTCCTTCTTCCACAAGTCCCAAGTCCTTTGGAAGTAACTTGAATGTTCAATACAAGAAAAAGAAGCAATACAAGAATCCATAAAAAAAGAAGATCACCATGTCTCCTCTAATAGACATGGAAACATAAAGTCAAAAGAGATATCTAAGAAAAAAATTACAAGACAAGTATGGGTTCCAAAATCCATCATTGAAGATATTATCTCTAAATCATCAAAAGGAAATAAAAAGCCTACGACTATATGGATTCAAAAGTCTCTCTTGAAAGAGTCTGGTGTTGAACAAAAAGTGAAATTGACATTCAAGCTTCCAAAGGCTTCCACTACATCTCCTTCCAAAAATATTTTTCCATTTCATGTGCCCAAACCTCAACCTCTACTATCCATTCGCCATATTCCTTCACGTATTCCCTCATTCACATTTCCTCCACCCTCTCGCCACCCTTCAAGGTATGTGTTGATGTTGATCTTGCCTTCCTTTCCATCTACCCTTTCACAATCCTTTCATTCATTATCCTTCTACCTTTTATCCTTTTTCCTCACTTGCCTATTCCTCCTATCTTCCAACCTCACTCGCTTTGCATAAAACCTTATCCTCCATTTTTCTCTTTCATCTCCCTTTCCCTATCAGCATCTTTGAGCGTGTTATTTTGAATCCTTGGCATATCATGGTTTATCCTTTCAAGGAGCATTATCTAAAAAGCTTGCCTTCTTCTAAAAAAAAGGAAATGAAAAAAAAAAAAAATTAAAAATGTGCCTTGGTGAAAATTTGGAAACAGGTGCCTTGGTAGCAAAAGTAAAGAGAAATAAATTCATCCTATGGTGAAAACCACTCCCTTATGGTGCCTTAGATAAGTACCATGATGAAAACTTGGCAATCAGGCATTATGCGTAGTTCTTCTACATATTTCATCCATTCCATCTTCTCTCTTTGATCTTGACAATGTTGATCTATACATGAACATTTGACTATTTTGTGAGCTATCTTACGGTGATTTTGCTTTCATTCCTTCCATGTTTAGCCTTCATATTCATCTTCATTCATTTTGCCTATCGCTATCCTTTTCTCCTTTGGTCTTGATCTAATAAAAAAAGAAAAGAGAAAGAGTCAAACACGGTGCTATGAAGCCTCTTGACATGTCTACTCCTTTGGATTGCATCTTTTCCTGCTCTTGCATTATGATTTTGTGACTTATCCTATGCTAGTCTTTCATTGCTTGTCCAAATGCGCTTTACATGACAATTTTTCCCTAGCTTGAGTATTCTTGAAGAGTTTTACCTTGAGGATTTCTTCCCTTCATTCTCCTTCATTCTCTTGTCTTCCATCTTATCCACCAACTTGCTAATCCCTCTTGTTCTCCACCTTGCTAGACATTGGGACTGCACGATATGATCTTGCTTGGGAGTTTGCAAATGGAAAAAGATGCTATCAAGTATACCAAATATTAGAACAATTATCAGAATCAGTATCAAAATCAATATCAGAACAATTATCAGAATCAGTATCAGAATCAGTATCAGAACAAGTATCAGAATCAGTATCGGAACAAGTATCAGAACACTTATTAAGGCTGCACCTTTTACTTTAGTTTATGGGTCTTAAGCAGTACTACCTATTAAGGTTGAAATCTCATCACTCAGAATCAGAATGCATGGTCTAGTAACTGATGATGACTACAGAGTGTCTAGGTTATAAGAACTGAAATTACTAGATGAGCGTAGGCAAGCAACGTATGATCATCTCAGAGTGTATCAGAAAAGAATGTCTAGAGGCTACAACAAGAAAGTCAGACATAGAGAATTTCAGGTTGGCGATCTAGTGTTGAGAGAAAATCTTAAAAATCAATCACATCGAGAACGCAAGGGGAAGTTTGAACCCAATTGGCTGGGTCCCTTTGTAATCACTACTACTTTTGGCTCTGGTGCTTATCAACTCTCAACGACTGAAGGAGAACAGCTCCAAGAACCAATCAACGTTCTCCATCTGAAGAAATTATATGCCTAAGGCATTTAGTGCTTGGTAAATGTCCTGAAAAAAATCTTAAAAATCAGAAAAAGTCCTGAAAAAAATGAACATCTTGGTGAAAACCTAGCAATAGGCGCCTTGATGATTCACAAAAAAATTAAAAAATATCAAAAGTACAAAAAAATTGAAAAAATGAAAAATACAAAAAAATGAAAAAGAAGAAAAAAGTGCCTTGGTGAAAACTTGGAAACAGGCACCTTGGTAGCAAAAATAGAATCTCTGCCAAGATGGTGAAAACCTGGCAAATGGGTGCCACTTGTTCCAAATGCTCCATCTATCAGTGCAATCTTGGTCTTTCCCAACTTTCAGTCTTGCTTTAGTTTGTACATATCTCCCGGTTTGTTTCTGCATATCCTGGTTTCAATAAGTCGGTCTATACACCAATCAGCTCAAGCGTCTGTATCCTATCAATGTTCAAAGTTGGGAGCAATCAATGTCATATCCTATGGTCTCCCATGTATCTTAGACATTTCCTATCTAGTCAGATTCCTTTGAAGCTTCCTGTTGAGTCAATCAGTCTGTCTCGTCTCTAGCAAGGATTTTGCATCAACAACAATCAAACATCAAACTCAAACTGAAAACAATCTGTGTTTTTCATATTTTTATCTCCCTGTATGCTTGCTGATTCGCATTAAGATTTTTGCATATTGTGTCCCTTCGAGCTCTTCAATGATGTCCTTTACAAGATTTAGAGAGTGATGACTGGGGGCATAATCTTTTCTTTGTCTTCTGCTTGTATGTGAAAATCTAACAACTTTAAAAATTTTGGATTGAAATGGTGTCCGACTGTAAGAGCCTCTATCTCGAATTGGATGGCCATGCATTGTGCCTTGGTGCTTATATCTAATCTGACATTTTGAAAACAAAATCAATATTCATATATCCATAGTTGTTGACCAATGGGTGTTGTATTGATTCTTGCGCATACAAATCGATATTCATATGTCTATGGTTTCATGGCTAGTGGGCATTGTATTGATTTATCCGGTTACCTAAAAGTTCAATGATGATAACAAATTGACATATGATCAGTGACTAGGTCATCGGTCTTAGGTTACATTTCATTTTGCATGTCTCATTTCATTTTGCATGTTGCATGATCTCACAATGATTAAACGAACTTCAATGCTTAAATGATTCTTCAAATCGCATCTTCAAGTCTAACAAGAACTGCATCTCACACGAAAGTTCCTCCAATGAAATAGCAAGTAGAATCCTTTTTCGGGATCAAAATTCAAATCTGAGATCATTCATATTATTAACTACTTGCATAATCGACCTTCTATCATCATAGAAATCTAGTATTCAACTTAACTGATTATCTTACATCAAACTATCAAAATTTCAACTTGGTCAACCATGGTCAACTCATGGTCAAACCTAGTCAAACTTGGTCTTTTAGAATCTCCAAACGATGTAGAATGCATTCTCGGACGTGTTTCACCACACTTCTCAAATCAATTAACATGCTTCTAAACTATAACGCTGACTTTTCTTGTCAGATTTCAATTTTAATCCCGAAGGGGGCATGGTATTGCATATCATTCAAAGTCTGTAATCAAATTTGAAATCATATCTTTTTTTTATCTATCAATATCTTTCATCAGTAAACAAGATAACAATCATGTCTAGTCACTGATTCATCAAAAGTCCTCATCGCTCGGGGCAAACCTATCATCACTTGGGGCATATCAGATTCATCAAGATCCATATCAATCTGATATTTTCTTAATCTTGTAAACTGTATCAATTTTTGCAACCATCAGATCATAGTGTTCTTTCCCTGGTTCTTCGACAACTGAAGGGTTTGGATGTGATACTTGCTAGTTCTGCTAAGACAATCGAGTCTAGAACGGGTCACTCACTTCTTATCAATCCTAAGGTTCAGAATCAGGCATTTTGACACTTTTTCGCAATCATAGGTTCATTTGCTGCTACAGTGAACATTATCTTTGGTCATTCAAGACCTATTATCTCCATATCAATTCAATATCAATCAACTCCTATCTCAATATCTTTCAATCGGTTTCTATCTTGAGATCAGTTTATCTTTTGAATCAGTTTCATATCTCTATCAAACACAGACTATCTTTGAACCACTGCGCTTCGCACAGTAATTCAAAGAGGGGCAAAATGTAATACCCCAAAAATAGGCTATAAGTTCATTAACCTCCTATATCGACAAATCGAACAAAATCAACATCAAAGTCCTAATCTAAGGCACATCTAAACATCATCGAATCATAATTGATTATCTTAAATTTTGCATCGGGGAATATTCCTAATAATATTCCTAATTATCATAATTATCTTTAATTTTATAATTATTTGGCAATAAATCACATTTATCCTAAAGCTTGATTAATTGAATATTTTTATATTTAATTAATTAGATTTAATATTTGTCACTTAATTATGTAATTAAATTTAATTCTATCTATTATTAATTATATTATTTAATTTTGACAATAAATCTAATATCATATGAGTAATTGATTAAATTTTTATTTAATTAATTAAAGCAAGTTGTTATTATTTAATAATATAATTTTTAATAAAAGTTTGATTAAATAATTGATTAACCCATAAATCAATTGTTTTATTTTTAAAAGCAGTTAAGTTGGAAATAAATCACTTTATTATTAAATTAATTCATAAATAAAATATGCACAATCATAAAAGCAGACAACTATCAATTATCAATTAAAGCTAAACTCTATTTTGAGTTAAAACTTAGCTTTTGCATGTTTTTGTGAGTTAATTATCTTTTATTTAAAAATAACTCAAAAATCAAGTTGAGTTATTTGAGTGATTTATGGTTTTTTCCCATGCACCTCCAAAGCCTTGGATTTCTATAAATTAAGGCTTTAGCTCTTCACAAATCATCTCATATTTTGCACAATCACGCTGGAGAATTGGAGGCTGAGGAATCAACTTGTGAATTCAAAGCTTTGTGAGATCAATCTTATTTTTGCATTCATATTTCATATCATTGTGAGATTAGCATAGCATATCAGTTTTCATATAGATTAATTTCATATCAGTTTTTCATTCATTCTTTATTGCATAGAAAATCTCAAAAATATAGATTAATTGAATTCAATTTCGTATCCATCTTTTGCATTCAAATCTTTCATTTAGGTGTCGTCTAGGTCACTGATCTCGATTACAATCTGAGAACATTAATCTCGTACCTATTATAAGGCAGTAAATCACTTGGTTAGATAACTTTCAATTTTGCACGATTTTGATTTTAGCTAACCTCTAATGTTTTACTGAAGTGTTGTGTTTACAGATCAGGTACAATTTTTACACACACAGCAGTAGGGTACAGAAACTTTGAACTCAGTTTTGAAGGCTTTAGAGGCCCCAGATGAGGTCAAAAATTTGGGTGACAGGTGCTTCCGCTGGTCAAGCCTGTAGAGCGCTTTGTGGCATTTCCGAAATGGGGTTATAATAGTCGAGCAGGTCAACGGGTGATGACTTATGGTCTTCAGAAGTTGGGCCATCTGAAATGGCAGAAAATAATTTTCTTCAAAATTTTTGTTCGGGTTTCGAAGGTTATCTTGAGCCGACTATGATGTAGTAAAATGTAAAATAAAATAATTCTAAGTTGGTCGGCCTTATTGGCTAAAATACTGGAACCTTCCCAGGTGGTGGAAAATTGCCAATATAAGGAAAGCTGTATTATTGTCTTAGGCAGTTCAGAATAGTTCTGGGTAGTAGATCTGGGTATTGATTTGAGGCTTTGTCCTACAGAATATTGTAAGGAATGCCCATGTGGCTTTGCATATTGTAATTCTAAAAGTTTGTAATTCCACATTTGTGGAGATAATAAGAAGCCAATTTTCTGTTCTTGCATATTGTTGTTGTTGTTTCTCTATTTTTGTTATGTGTTTGTGGTATTAAGGGGAGCACCCTTCATCAAGTGGTATCAGAGTAGGAGTTCTTGAGTGTGTAAACAGATCACCGACTATGAGGCAGTTTGCACTAGGACCGCGGTTAGGGTTTCAGCGCGCATCGCCAAAATGCCTCCATGAAGAGAACGTGGTGGAAGAGCTGGTGCTGTGACACCTGAGGTTAGAGAGCTGCAGCGACAAGTGCGAGCATTGCAAGAAGAAATTCGCAGAGGAATGAATCTTAATGTCAGAGATGAAAGCGAGGATGAAGCTGAAGAAGAATATCAAGAAGGAGAAGTCAAAATTGTAAACCAGGAGGAAGAAATACTTTTTCGGGCCATTTCTAAGATTGGGAAAAGACCTAAAATTGAGGTTCCTACATTTTCTGAAAATCTTAACCCAGAAGAATTGATCGACTAGATCAATGAATGTGAGGAATATTTTGAGTATGAAGATGTTGAAGATCCTGATAGGGTCAAATTTGCAAAAGTCTGACTGAAAGGTCATGCGAAGATATGGTGGCAAGAGATTCAGTTGGAGCGGAATAAAAGGGGAAAGGAGAAAATCACGAGATGGGATCGGATGGTGGATAAATTGAAGCGACAGTTCATTCTTGTTGATTATGAGCTTGACCTACTAAAGAAAATGCAGAGTTTGAAGCAAGCAGGAAGATCTGTTCAGGAGTATACAGAGGAGTTCTATCGCCTTCTCATCAGAACAGGCCATGTAGAAGTTGATAAAGAGAAAGTTGCCCGATACCTTAATGGGTTAAGGCCAAGCATTCAGGAAGAGCTGAATCTGGTTCGAATGAACAGTATTGAAGAGGCATACCAATTTGCCCTAAAAGTAGAGGAAAAGCTGAACAAGAAGTTTGAGAGCAGACAAAATGGAAGAGGTCGTGGTGGAAGATCTGGTGGACGGTCATATGGTGGCCGAAATGAAGATCCGAAAAAGAAGGATGAGGCCAGTAGCAGCCAGAATCAGAGAGGAAACAATTCTAATCACTTCCAGGATCAGAATAATAGAGATCAGAGAGGAAGAGGAAGAGGACAAGGATCTGGAAGAGGTGGCTTTCGTGGAACATATTTTCACTGTGGAGAAGAAGGTCATAGGGCATTTGAATGTCCTCAGCGCCAAGGCAGAACAGATAGGAGAAATGAAGGCCAGGCCAGAGTTGCACATGTAGATGAAGATGCTAGATCATCAAATTTTGAAGATGTTGAAAGAGGAGAAACGCTAATTAACAGAAGAGTCTTGCTGAGGGGTGAGAATGAACCTGAACAAAGGAGGAGCCTGTTTCACACTAGATGCAAGTGTGAGGGTAAATGCTATGATGTGATCATCGATAGTGGAAGCACTGACAATTTGGTGTCAGAAGAGATGGTGACAAAGTTGAAGCTCAAGAGACAAAAACACCCACATCCATATCGGATTGCCTGGGTACAGGATGACCACAAGGTCATGGTCAATGAACAATGCCTGGTGAAGTTCAAGATTGGTGGATACCAAGATGAGGTACTATGTGATATCATCTCTATGGATGCATGTCATATGTTATTAGGTAGACCGTGGCAGTTTGACAGATGTGTTGTACACGATGGTCATGTGAATACCTATTCCCTGACAAAGGATGGAGTGCGACATAAGCTAAAGCTATTGAAGGAGACCGAAGAAAAGGTATGTGGTAATGCAAGAATAACATTTGTTGATGGAAGGAAATTCCTAGATGGTATGAGGCATGAGCATGTGTGTTTTGCTTTAATTCTAAAAGCTGGTAAAGAGGAAGTAGAAGATGTTCCTGTAGAAGTTGCAGATTTGTTGAATGAATTTCAAGATATTGTATCCGATAACGTGCCTGATGGATTACCACAGTCAAGAAGATCAGTCATCAGATGGACTTGATCCCAGGAGCGAGTTTGTCGAACAAGACAGCACACAGAATGACACCAGTAGAAAGTGAAGAGTTGAACAGGCAAGTACATGAGTTGTTACAGAAAGGGTTAATTTGAGAAAGTCTGAGTCCCTGTGTTGTACCAGCGGTATTAGCACCAAAGAAGAATGGAAAGTGGAGGATGTGTACAGATTCCAGAGCAATAAACAAGATCACAATCAAGTATAGGTTTCCATTGCCACGAATGGACGATATTATGGACTGTTTGAGTGGGGCTGTGTATTTTTCAAAGATAGATCTGAAAAGTGGATATCACCAGATTCGAATCAAAGGAGATGAATGGAAGACTACCTTCAAGACAAAGGAAGGATTATATGAGTGGTTAGTCATGCCTTTTGGGCTAACCAATGCACCGAGCACTTTCATGCGGCTTATGAACGAGGTTCTGAAAGAATTTCTGGGTAAGTTTGTCATTGTTTACCTAGATGATATTTTGATCTTTAGTAAGACATTGGATGAGCATTTGATGCATATTCGTATGGTGTTTGAAAAGTTGAGAGATGAGAAATTGTTGATTAATTTGAAGAAGTGCAGTTTTGTAAAGAAAGAGTTAGTGTATTTGAGATTTGTAGTTTCAGCAGAAAGTCTAAAAATGGACCCAAAGAAGGTACAGGCTATCCTTGAATGGCCTACTCCAATGAGTGTTACTGAGGTAAGATCTTTTCATGGTCTAGCTAGTTATTACAGAAAGTTTATCAAAAATTTTAGCAGTATTTGTGGACCCTTGACTGAAACAATGAGAGAGGATAGAAAAGAGTTTAAGTGGGCTAAAGGAGCAGAAAAGAGTTTTCAATTATTGAAACAAAAAGTTACAGAACAACCTATTTTAGCACTTCCAGATTTTAATAAGGTGTTTCAAATAGATTGTGATGCTAGTGGTACTGCAATAGGAGCTGTTATGAGCCAAGAAGGTAAACCTGTTGCTTATTTCAGTGAGAAGTTAAATGATGCCAAGAGAAAATATTCTATTTATGATCAAGAATTTTATGCTATAGTTCAGGCATTAAAGAAGTGGAGACACTATCTGCTTCCTAACGAGTTTGTTTTGTATACTGATCATCAAGCTTTGCAATATTTGAATAGTCAAGGAAACTTGAATCAAAGGCATTTGAAATGGGTTGAGTTTTTGCAGAGTTATACATTTGTTTTAAAACACAGAAATGGAAAGTCTAACAGGGTTGCAGATGCTCTTAGCAGAAGGCAACTATTGCTGACAGAAATGCAGATTGAAGTGGTTGGGTTCAAGGAACTCAAGAATTTGTATCCAGAGGATCTTGATTTTGGTGAAGCTTGGAAAGCTTGTACAGAACGTGTTACTCTAGACAGGACGAAACGGTTAGATTTAATCATCCAGGATGGTATGTTATTCAAAGGGAGTCAGTTGTACATTCCACGAAGTTCTATGAGGGAGAATCTCATCAAGGAGAAGCATAGCGGAGGATTGGCTGGATATTTTAGTCATGATAAAACCTTTGCTTTGGTTGGTGAAAATTATTATTGGCCACAATTGCAGCAAGATGTGAAGAAGTTTGTACAGAGTTGCAGAGTATGCCAGATGGTGAAAGGAGTGAAGTAGAATACAGGGTTGTATTAGCCATTACCTATACCAGAGAAGCCTTCGGAGGATATCAGCATGGACTTTATTCTTGGTTTACCGAGGACTCAGCGGGGACATGATTCAATTTTTGTGGTGGTTGACAGATTTTTCAAGATGGCACATTTCATTCCCTACAAGAAGACTAACGATGTTGTTCATGTAGCAGGATTGTTTTTCAGAGAAGTGGTGAGACTACATGGTTTTCCAAAGACCATAGTTTCAGATCGAGATACTAATTTTGTTGGATATTTCTAGCGGACATTGTGGAAGAAGTTGAAGACAGATTTGAAGTTTAGTTCATCACATCATCCACAGACTGATGGACAGACAGAGGTGGTGAATAGGAGTTTGGGAAATTTACTGAGATGTTTGGTTGGAGATAAGCCAACAGGATGGGATTTGATTTTACCACAGGCAGAATTTGCATATAATAATTCTGTCAACAGGAGCACTGGTAAATCACCATTCCAGATTGTATATGGAAGTAGTTCAAGAAATGCATCTAAATTGAGGAAGATAGATAAAGGAGAAATAAGTAGTGCTGAAGCTGAGGATTTTGCAGAACATTTGAAGAACATCCATGAGGAGTTGAGGAAGCATATTGCCAAGATGAATGCACAGTATAAGGCTAAGGCAGTTGTGAAAAGGAGGCATAAGGAATTTCAAGTTGGTGATGAAGTCATGGTTCATTTGCGGAAGGAGCGGTTTCCGGTTGGTACATATAACAAGCTGAAAATGAAGAAGTTTGGACCATGTAAGATATTGAAGAAGCATGATTCAGTAAATGCATATGGGGTAGAATTGCCTACTGAGCTGAATATTTTACCAGTGTTTAACATTTCAGATTTGACAGAGTATCATGAAGGAGGTGTTGAAGATGAGGTTGCAGCAACACAGTGGAATATTCCAGCAACCAGTTCAGATATCAAGGAGATTGAAGACATACTAGATAGTCGTGTTGGCAGAAGCACAAGGAATAGGACATATGAAGAGTATTTGGTCAAATGGAAAGGATGACCTGTTGAAGATTCATCATGGCTAACAAAGAAGGAGGTTAACCGTATTGGTTTTCCTCTGCACACGTGAGTCGTGACAGGGTCACTTCTCAAATAACCCCGGGTATCTGATGCAGGAGCATCCTGGATGTAAGAGCAATCTTGCATCACCCAAAAATATTTTTATTTTTATTTTCAATAAGGGCTATTTTGTGCAGAGCTACTATTTATGGAAAGTTACTATTTTTGGTAATTTTGGTATGTGCTCAGAATGATATGATTTCTTTCTTGGAGGTTCATTTTGGTCATATAAGTCTGCCAGTAAAATTTCATTGCCAGATCAAGTGTATATTGGAAGATATTGAAGATTTTCGGTATTGGCAGCAGGGTACAGAAACTTTGAACTCAATTTTGAAGGCTTTAGAGGCCCCGGATGAGGTCGAAACTTTGGGTGACGTGTGCTTTCGTTGGTCAAGCCTGTAGAGTGCTTCGTGGCATTTCTGAAATGGGGTTATAATAGTCGAGCGGGTCAACGGGTGATGACTTATGGTCTTCAGAAGTTGGGCCATCTGAAATGGCAGAAAATAATTTTTTTCAAAATTTCTGTTCGGGTTTCGAAGGTTATCTTGAGCCGACTATGATGTAGTAAAATGTAAAATAAAATAATTCTAAGTTGGTCGGCCTTATTGGCTAAAATTCTGGAACCTTCCCAGGCGGTGGAAAATTGCCTATATAAGGAAGGCTATATTATTGTCTTAGGCAGTTCAGAATATTTCTGGGTAGTAGATCTGGATATTGATTTGAGGCTTTGTCCTACAAAATATTGTAAGGAATGCCCATGTGGCTTTGCATATTGTAATTCTGAAAGTTTGTAATTCCACATTTGTAGAGATAATAAGAAGCCAATTTTCTGTTCTTGCATATTATTGTTGATGTTTCTCTATTTCTGTTATGTGTTTGTGGTATTAAGGGGACCACCCTTCATCAAGTGGTATCAGAGCAAGAGTTCTTGAGTGTGTAAACAGATCGTCGACTGTGAGGCAGTTTGTACCAGGACCGCGGTTAGGGTTTCAGCGCGCATCGCCAAAATGCCTCCACGAAGAGAACGTGGTGGAAGAGCTGGTGCTGTGACACCTGAGGTTAGAGAGCTGCAGAGACAAGTGCGAGCATTGCAAAAAGAAATTCGCAGAGGAATGAATCTTAATGTCAGAGATGAAAGTGAGGATGAAGTTGAAGAAGAATATCAAGAAGAAGTCGAAATTGTAAACCAGGAGGAAGAAAAACTTTTTCGGGCCATTTCTAAGATTGGGAAAAGACCTAAAATTGAGGTTCCTACATTTTCTTAAAATTTTAACCGAGAAGAATTGATCGACTGGATCAATGAATGTGAGGAATATTTTGAGTATGAAGATGTTGAGGATCCTGATAGGGTCAAATTTGCAAAGGCCAGACTGAAAGGTCATGCGAAGATATGGTGGCAAGAGATTCAGTTGGAGTGGAATAGAAGAGGAAAGGAGAAAATCACGAGATGGGATCAGATGGTGGATAAATTGAAGTGAAAGTTCATTCCTGTTGATTATGAGCTTGACCTACAGAAGAAAATGCAGAGTTTTAAGCAAGCAGGAAGATCTGTTGAGAAGTATACAGAAGAGTTCTATCGCCTTCTCATCAGAACAGGTCATGCAGAAGCTGATAAAGAGAAAGTTTCCCGATACCTTAATGGGTTAAGGCCAAGCATTCAACAAGAGCTGAATCTGGTTCGAATGAACAGTATTGAAGAGGCATACCAGTTTGCCCTAAAAGTAGAGGAAAAGTTGAACAACAAGTTTGAGAGCAGACAAAATGGAAGAGGTCGTGGTGGAAGATCTAGTGGACGGTCATATGGTGGCCGAATTGAAGATCCGAAAAAGAAGGATGAGGCCAGTAGCAGCCAGAATCAGAGAGGAAATAATTCTAATCACTTCTAGGATCAGAATAATAGAGATCAGAGAGGAAGAGGAAGAGGACAAGGATCTGGAAGAGGTGGCTTCCGTGGAACATGTTTTCACTGTGGAGAAGAAGGTCATAGGGCATTTGAATGTCCTCAGCGCCAAGGCAGAACAGACAGGAGAAATGAAGGCCAGGCCAGAGTTGCACATGTAGATGAAGATGCTAGATCATCAAATTCTAAAGATGCTGAAAGAGGAGAAACACTAATTAACAGAAGAGTCTTGCTAAGTGGTGAGAATGAACCTGAACAAAGGAGGAGCCTGTTTCGCACTAGATGCAAGTGTGAGGGTAAATGCTGTGATGTGATCATCGATAGTGGAAGCACTGACAATTTGGTGTCAGAAGAGATGGTGACAAAGTTGAAGCTCAAGAGATAGAAACACCCACATCCATATCGGATTGCCTGGGTACAGGATGACCACAAGGTCATGGTCAATGAACAATGCCTGGTGAATTTCAAGATTGGTGGATACCAAGATGAGGTACTATGTGATATCATCTCTATGGATGCATGTCATATTTTATTGAGTAGACCGTGGCAGTTTGACAGATGTGCTGTACACGATGGTCATGCGAATACCTATTCCCTGACAAAGGATGGAGTGCGACATAAGCTAAAGCCATTGAAAAAGACCGAAGAAAAAGTATGTGGTAATGCAAGAATAACATTTGTTGATGGAAGGAAATTCCTAGATGGTATGAGGCATGAGCATGTGTGTTTTGCTTTAATTCTAAAAGCTGGTAAAGAGGAAGTAGAAGATGTTCCTGTAGAAGTTGTTGATTTGTTGAATGAGTTTCAAGATATTATATCCGATAACGTGCCTGATGGATTACCACCAGTCAGGAAGATCAGTCATCAGATGGACTTGATCCCATGAGCGAGTTTGCCAAACAAGGCAGCACACAGAATGACACCAGCAGAAAGTGAAGAGTTGAACAAGCAAGTACATGAGTTGTTATAAAAAGGGTTGATTCGAGAAAGTCTGAGTCCCTGTGCTGTACCAGCAGTATTAGCACCAAAAAAGAATGGAGAGTGGAGGATGTGTACAGATTCCAGAGCAATAAACAAGATCACAATCAAGTATAGGTTTCCATTGCCACGAATGGACGATATTATGGACTGTTTGAGTGGGGCTGTGTATTTTTCAAAGATAGATCTGAAAAGTGGATATCACCAGATTCGGATCAAAGAAGGAGATGAATGGAAGACTACCTTCAAGACAAAGGAAGGACTATATGAGTGGTTAGTCATGCCTTTTGGGCTAACCAATGCACCGAGCACTTTCATGCGGCTTATGAACGAGGTTCTAAAAAAAATTTTGGGTAAGTTTGTCATTGTTTACCTAGATGATATTTTGATCTTTAGTAAGACATTGGATGAGCATATGATGCATATTCGTATGGTGTTTGAGAAGTTGAGAGCTGAGAAATTATTGATTAATTTGAAGAAGTGCAGTTTTGTGAAGAAAGAGTTAGTGTATTTGGGATTTGTAGTTTCAGCAGAAGGTCTAAAAATGGACCCAGAGAAGGTACAGGCTATCCTTGAATGGCCTACTCCAAGGAGTGTTACTGAGGTAAGATCTTTTCATGGTCTAGCTAGTTTTTACAAAAAGTTTATCAAAAATTTTAGCAGTATTTGTGGACCCTTGACTGAAACAATGAGAGAGGATAGAAAAGAGTTTAAGTGGGCTAAAGGAGCAGAAAAGAGTTTTCAATTATTGAAACAAAAAGTTACAGAATAACCTGTTTTAGCACTTCCAGATTTTAATAAGGTGTTTCAAGTAGATTGTGATGCTAGTGGTACTGCAATAGGAGCTGTTATGAGCCAAGAAGGTAAACCTGTTGCTTATTTCAGTGAGAAGTTAAATGATGCCAAGAGAAAATATTCTGTTTATGATCAAGAATTTTATGCTATATTTTAGGCATTAAAGAAGTGGAGACATTATCTGCTTCCTAAGGATTTTGTTTTGTATACTGATCATCAAGCTTTGTAATATTTGAGTAGTCAAGGAAAATTGAATCAAAGGTATTTGAAATGGGTTGAGTTTTTGCAGAGTTATACATTTGTTTTGAAACACAGAAGTGGAAAGTCTAACAGGGTTGCAGATGCTCTTAGCAGAAGGCAACTATTGCTGACAGAAATGCAGATTGAAGTGGTTGGGTTCAAGGAACTCAAGAATTTATATCCAGATGATCCTGATTTTGGTGAAGCTTGGAAAGCTTGTACAGAACGTGTTACTCTAGACAGGACGAAATAGTTGGATTTCATCATCCAACATGGTATGTTATTCAGAGGGAGTCAGTTGTGCATTCCATGAAGTTCTATGAGGGAGAATCTCATCAAGGAGAAGCATAGCGGAGGATTGACTGGACATTTTGGTCATGATAAAACCCTTGCTTTGGTTGGTGAGAATTATTATTGGCCACAATTGCAGCAAGATGTGAAGAAATTTTTACAGAGTTGCAAAGTATGCCAGATGGCGAAAGGAGTGAAGCAGAATACAGGGTTGTATCAGCCATTACCTATACCAGAGAAGCTTTGGGAGGATATCAGCATGGACTTTATTCTTGGTTTACCGAGGACTCAGCGGGGACATGATTCAATTTTTGTGGTGGTTGACAGATTTTTGAAGATGGCACATTTCATTTCCTGCAAGAAGACTAATGATGTTGTTCATGTAGCAGGATTGTTTTTCAGAGAAGTGGTGAGACTACATGGTTTGCCAAAGACCATAGTTTCAGATCGAGATACTAAGTTTGTTGGATATTTCTGGCGGACATTGTGGAAGAAATTGAAGACAGATTTGAAGTTCAGTTCATCACATCATCCACAGACTGATGAACAGATAGAGGTGGTGAATAGGAGTTTGGAAAATTTACTGAAATGTTTGGTTGGAGATAAGCCAACAGGATGGGATTTGATTTTACCACAGGTGGAATTTGCATACAATAATTCTGTCAACAGGAGCACTGGTAAATCACCATTCCAGATTGTATATGGAAGTAGTTCAAGAAATGCATCTGAATTGAGGAAGATAGATAAAGGAGAAATAAGTAGTGCTGAAGCTGAGGATTTTGTAGAACATTTGAAGAACATCCATGAGGAGGTGAGGAAGCATATTGCCAAGATGAATGCACAGTATAAGGCTAAGGCAGATGTGAAAAGGAGGCATAAGGAATTTCAGGTTGGTGATGAAGTCATGGTTCATTTGGGGAAGGAGCGATTTCCGGTTGGTACATATAACAAGCTGAAAATGAAGAAGTTTGGACCATGTAAGATATTGAAGAAGCATGATTCAGGAAATGCATATGGGGTAGAATTGCCTACTGAGCTGAATATTTCACCAGTGTTTAACATTTCAGATTTGACAGAGTATCATGAAGGAGGTGTTGAAGATGAGGTTGCAGCAACACAGTGAAATATTCCAGCAACCAGTTCAGATATCAAGGAGATTGAAGACATACTGGACACTCGTGTTGGAAGAAGCACAAGGAATAGGACATATGAAGAGTATTTGGTCAAATGGAAAGGATGACCTGTTGAAGATTCATCATGGCTAACAAAGGAGGAGGTTAACCGTCTTGGTTTTCCTCTGCACACCTGAGTCGTGACAGGGTCACTTCTCAAATAACCCTGGGTGTCTGATGCAGGAGCATCCTGGGTGTAAGAGCAATCTTGCATCACCCAAAAATATTTTTATTTTTATTTTCAATAAGGGCTATTTTGTGCAGAGCTGCTATTTATGGAAAGTTACTATTTTTGGTAATTTTTGTATGTGCTCAAAATGATATGATTTTTTTTTTTGAGGTTCATTTTGGTCATATAAGTTTGCGAGTAAAGTTTCATTGCAAGATCAAGTGTATATTGGAAGATATTAAAGATTTTCGGTATTGGCAGCAGGGTACAGAAACTTTGAACTCAATTTTGAAAGCTTTATAGGCCCCGGATGAGGTCAAAAATTTGGGTGATGGGTGCCTCCGCAAGTCAAGCCTGTAGAGCGCTTCATGGCATTTCCGAAATGGGGTTATAATAGCCGAGCAGGTCAACGGGTGATGACTTATGGTCTTCGGAAGTTGGGCCATCTGAAATAGCAGAAAATAATTTTTTTCAAAATTTATGTTCAGGTTTCGAAGGTTATGTTGAGCCGACTATGATGTAGTAAAATGTAAAATAAAATAATTCTAAGTTGGTCGGCCTTATTGGCTAAAATTTTGGAACCTTCCCAGGCGGTGGAAAATTGCCTATGTAAGGAAGGCTGTATTATTGTCTTAGGCAGTTCAGAATAGTTCTGGGTGGTAGATCTGGGTATTGATTTGAGGCTTTGTCCTACAGAATATTGTAAGGAATGCCCATGTAGCTTTGCATATTGTAATTCTGAAAGTTTATAATTCCACATTTGTGGAGATAATAAGAAGCTAATTTTATGTTCTTGCATATTATTGTTGTTGTTTCTCTATTTCTGTTATGTGTTTGTGGTATTAAAGGGAGCACCCTTCATCAAGTGGTATCAGAGCAGGAGTTCTTGAGTGTGTAAACAGATCACCGACTGTGAGGCAGTTTGCACCAGGACCACGGTTAGGGTTTCAGTGCGTATCGCCAAAATGCCTCCACGAAGAGAACGTGGCAGAAGAGCTGGTGCTGTGACACCTGAGGTTAGAGAGCTGCAGAGACAAGTGTGAGCATTGCAATAAGAAATTCGCCGAGAAATGAATCTTAATGTCAGAGATGAAAGCGAGGATGAGGCTGAAGAAGAATATCAAGAAGGAGAAGTCAAAATTGTAAACCAAGAGGAAGAAAGACTTTTTCGGGCCATTTCTAAGATTGGGAAAAAACCTAAAATTGAGGTTCCTACATTTTTTGAAAATCTTAACCCAGAAGAATTGATCGACTAGATCAATGAATGTGAGGAATATTTTGAGTATGAAGATGTTGAGGATCCTGATAGGGTCAAATTTGCAAAGGCCAGACTGAAAGGTCATGCGAAGATATGGTGGCAAGAGATTCAGTTGGAGCGGAATAAAAGGGGAAAGGAGAAAATCACGAGATGGGATCGGATGGTGGATAAATTGAAGCGACAGTTCATTCCTGTTGATTATGAGCTTGACCTACTGAAGAAAATGCAGAGTTTGAAGCAAGCAGGAAGATCTGTTCAGGAGTATACAGAGGAGTTCTATCGCCTTCTCATCAGAACAGGTCATGCAGAAGCTGATAAAGAGAAAGTTTCCCGATACCTTAATGGGTTAAGGCCAAGCATTCAACAAGAGCTGAATCTGGTTCGAATGAACAGTATTGAAGAGGCATACCAGTTTGCCCTAAAAGTAGAGGAAAAGTTGAACAAGAAGTTTGAGAGCAGACAAAATGGAAGAGGTCGTGGTGGAAGATCTGGTGGACGGTCATATGGTGGCCGAAATGAAGATCCGAAAAAGAAGGATGAGGCCAGTAGTAGCCAGAATCAGAGAGGAAACAATTCTAATCGCTTCCAGGATTAGAATAATAGAGATCAGAAAGGAAGAGGAAGAGGACAAGGATCTGGAAGAGGTGGCTTCCGTGGAACATATTTTCACTGTGGAGAAGAAGGTCATAGGGCATTTGAATGTCCTCAGCGCCAAGGCAGAACAGACAGGAGAAATGAAGGCCAGGCCAGAGTTGCACATGTAGATGAAGATGCTAGATCATCAAATTCTAAAGATGCTGAAAGAGGAGAAACACTAATTAACAGAAGAGTCTTACTGAGTGGTGAGAATGAACTTGAACAAAGGAGGAGCCTGTTTCGCACTAGATGGATGTGTGAGGGTAAATGCTGTGATGTGATCATCGATAGTGGAAGCACTGACAATTTGGTGTCAGAAGAGATGGTGACAAAGTTGAAGCTCAAGAGACAGAAACACCCACATCCATATCGGATTGCCTGGGTACAGGATGACCACAAGGTCATGGTCAATTAACAATGCCTGGTGAAGTTCAAGATTGGCGGATACCAAGATGAGGTACTATGTGATATCATCTTTATGGATGCATGTCATATGTTATTGGGTAGACCGTGGCAGTTTGACAGATGTGCTGTACACGATGGTCATGCGAATACCTATTCCCTGACAAAGGATGGAGTGCGACATAAGCTAAAGCCATTGAAGGAGACCGAAGAAAAAGTATGTGGTAATGCAAGAATAACATTTGTTGATGGAAGGAAATTCCTAGATGGTATGAGGCATGAGCATGTGTGTTTTGTTTTAATTTCAAAAGCTGGTAAAGAGGAAGTAGAAGATGTTCTTATAGAAGTTGCAGATTTGTTGAATGAGTTTCAAGATATTGTATCCGATAACATGCCTGATGGATTACCACCAG
This sequence comes from Chamaecyparis obtusa, assembly GCA_027943335.1. Classification (NCBI taxonomy): domain Eukaryota; kingdom Viridiplantae; phylum Streptophyta; class Pinopsida; order Cupressales; family Cupressaceae; genus Chamaecyparis; species Chamaecyparis obtusa. Next base: position 308,993 of record BSBK01006266.1, on the reverse strand, counting down.
TCAGGAAGATCAGTCATCAGATGGACTTGATCCCAGGAGCAAGTTTCCCAAACAAGGCAGCGCACAGAATGACACCAGTAGAAAGTGAAGAGTTCAACAGGCAAGTATATGAGTTGTTACAGAAAGGGTTGATTTGAGAAAGTCTAAGTCCCTGTGCTGTACCAGTGGTAATAGCACCAAAGAAGAATGGAGAGTGGAGGATGTGTACAGATTCCAAAGCAATAAACAAGATCACAATCAAGTATAGGTTTTCATTGCCACAAATGGACGATATTATGGACTGTTTGAGTGGGGCTGTGTATTTCTCAAAGATAGATCTGAAAAGTGGATATCACCAGATTCGGATGAGAGAAGGAGATGAATGGAAGACTGCCTTCAAGACAAAGGAAGGACTATATGAGTGGTTAGTCATGCCTTTTGGGCTAACCAATGCACCGAGCACTTTCATGAGGCTTATGAACGAGGTTCTGAAAGAATTTCTGGGTAAGTTTGTCATTGTTTACCTAGATGATATTTTGATCTTTAGTAAGACATTGGATGAGCATATGATCCATATTCGTATGGTGTTTGAAAAGTTGAGAGATGAGAAATTGTTGATTAATTTGAAGAAGTGCAGTTTTGTGAAGAAAGAGTTAGTGTATTTGGGATTTGTAGTTTCAGCAGAAGGTCTAAAAATGGACCCAGAGAAGGTACAGACTGTCCTTGAATGGCCTACTCCAAAGAGTGTTACTGAGGTAAGATCTTTTCATGGTCTAGCTAGTTTTTACAGAAAGTTTATCAAAAAAATTTTATCAGAAAGTTTTTACAGCTAGTTGTGGACCCTTGACTGAAACAATGAGAGAGGATAGAAAAGAGTTTAAGTGGGCTAAAGGAGCAGAAAAGAGTTTTCAATTATTGAAACAAAAAGTTACAGAACAACCTGTTTTAGCACTTCCAGATTTTAATAAGGTGTTTCAAGTAGATTGTGATGCTAGTGGTACTACAATAGGAGCTGTTATGAGCCAAGAAGGTAAACCTGTTGCTTATTTCAGTGAGAAGTTAAATGATGCCAAGAGAAAATATTATGTTTATGATCAAGAATTTTATGCTATAGTTCAGGCATTAAAGAAGTGGAGACATTATCTGCTTCCTAAGGAGTTTGTTTTTTATACTGATCATCAAGCTTTGCAATATTTGAATAGTTAAGGAAAATTGAATCAAAGGCATTTGAAATGGGTTGAGTTTTTGAAGAGTTATACATTTGTTTTGAAACACAGAAGTGGAAAGTCTAACAGGGTTGCAGATGCTCTTAGCAGAAGGCAACTATTGCTGACAGAAATGCAGATTGAAGTGGTTGGGTTCAAGGAACTCAAGAATTTGTATCCAGAGGATCCTGATTTTGTGAAGCTTGGAAAGCTTGTACAGAACCTGTTACTCTAGACAGGATGAAATGGTTGAATTTCATCATCCAGGACGGTATGCTATTCAGAGGGAGTCAGTTGTGCATTATACGAAGTTCTATGAGGGAGAATCTCATCAAGGAGAAGCATAGCGGAGGATTGGCTGGACATTTTGGTCGTGATAAAACCCTTGCTTTGGTTGGTGAGAATTATTATTGGCCACAATTACAGCAAGATGTGAAGAAATTTGTACAGAGTTGCAGAGTATGCCAGATGGCGAAAGGAGTGAAGTAGAATACAGGGTTGTATCAACCAATACCTATACCAGAGAAGCTTTGGGAGGATATCAACATGGACTTTGTTCTTGGTTTTGCGAGGATTCAGCGGGGACATGATTCAATTTTTGTGGTGGTTGACAGATTTTCGAAGATGGCACATTTCATTCTCTGCAAGAAGACTAATGATGTTGTTCATGTAGCAGGATTATTTTTCAGAGAAGTGGTGAGACTACATGGTTTGCCAAAGACCATAGTTTCAGATCGAGATACTAAGTTTGTTGGATATTTCTGGTAGACATTGTGGAAGAAGTTGAAGACAGATTTGAAGTTCAGTTCATCACATCATCCACAGACTGATGGACAGACAGAGGTGGTGAATAGGAGTTTGGAAAATTTACTGAGATGTTTGGTTGGAGATAAGCCAACAGGATGGGATTTGATTTTACCACAGGCGGAATTTGCATACAATAATTCTGTCAACAGGAGCACTGGTAAATCACCATTCCAGATTGTATATGGAAGTATTCCAAGAAATGCATCTGAATTGAGGAAGATAGATAAAGGAGAAATAAGTAGTGCTGAAGCTGAGGATTTTGCAGAACATTTGAAGAACATCCATGAGGAGGTGAGGAAGCATATTGCCAAGATGAATGCACAGTATAAGGCTAAGGCAGATGTGAAAAGGAGGCATAAGGAATTTCAGGTTGGTGATGAAGTCATAGTTCATTTGCGGAAGGAGCGGTTTCCGGTTAGTACATATAACAAGCTAAAAATGAAGAAGTTTGGACCATGTAAGATATTGAAGAAGCATGATTCAGGAAATGCATATGGGGTAGAATTGCCTACTGAGCTGAATATTTCACCAGTGTTTAACATTTCAGATTTGACAGAGTATCATGAAGGAGGTGTTGAAGATGAGGTTGCAGCAACACAGTGGAATATTCCAGCAACCAGTTCAGATATCAAGGAGATTGAAGACATACTGGACAGTCATGTTGGCAGAAGCACAAGGAATAGGACATATGAAGAGTATTTGGTCAAATGGAAAGGACGACCTGTTGAAGATTCATCATGGCTAACAAAGGAGGAGATTAACCGTCTTGGTTTTCCTCTGCACACGTGAGTCGTGACAGGGTCACTTCTCAAATAACCCCGGTGTCTGATGCAGGAGCATCCTGGGTGTAAAAGCAATCTTGTATCACCCAAAAATATTTCTATTTTTATTTTCAATAAGGGCTATTTTGTGCAGAGCTGCTATTTATGGAAAGTTACTATTTTTGGTATTTTTTGTATGTGCTCAGAATGATATGATTTCTTTCTTGGAGGTTCATTTTGGTCATATAAGTCTGTCAGTAAAGTTTCATTGCCAGATCAAGTGTATATTGGAAGATATTGAAGATTTTCGGTATTGGCAGCAGGGTACAGAAACTTTGAACTCAGTTTTGAATGCTTTAGAGGCCCCGGATGAAGTCAAAAATTTGGGTGACGGGCACTTCCGTTGGTCAAGCCTGTAGAGCGCTTCGTGGCGTTTCTGAAATGGGGTTATAATAGTCGAGCGGGTCAACGGTTGATGACTTATGGTCTTCGGAAGTTGGGCCATCTGAAATGGCAGAAAATAATTTTCTTCAAAATTTCTATTCGGGTTTCAAAGGTTATCTTGAGCCGACTATGATGTAGTAAAATTTAAAATAAAATAATTCTAAGTTGGTCGGCCTTATTGGCTAAAATTCTGGAACCTTCCCAGGTGGTGGAAAATTGCCTATATAAGGAAGGCTGTATTATTGTCTTAGGCAGTTCAGAATAGTTCTGGGTAGTAGATCTGGGTATTGATTTGAGGCTTTGTCCTACAGAATATTGTAAGGAATGCCCATGTGGCTTTGCATATTGTAATTCTGAAAGTTTGTAATTCCACATTTGTGGAGATAATAAGAAGCCAATTTTCTGTTCTTGCATATTATTGTTGTTGTTTCTCTATTTCTGTTATGTGTTTGTGGTATTAAGGGGAGCACCCTTCATCAGGATACCTAGGAACTCCTCCAAATGCTTGAGGGCGTAATGTACTAGTTTGCACAAAGCCGTTAGCCTATATAAGTATAAAAAGAAACACATTTTAGATTGAGATAGAGCTAATCCGCACTAATGATTTAAAGTGGGAAAGAATTAATCAATGTCTGTTGCTACCTGGAGTGCTGAAAGGAGACCATTTTGTGCCCCCATACTCTGTATAAACCCAGGAAACTGGGAATTGATATCTGGCCAGCCCTGACCTGGCCATCCAAAACTATCCACTGGTGGTATACTCATATTATTTTGAAAAGCATGCTGTTGTTGCTGTCCGTGGTACAAAGCTGCTTGCTTGCCCCCAGTTGCTGTTCCAGCAGCTATCATCCATGACTGCTGCTGAGCCAAAAGTGTTGTAATTTGTTGTTGATGCAGAACATATGGAGAAGACATGGCAGTCTGAATGCATAATAGTCAATTAATTGAACAGCCAAAAATGTTGAAAGTTTAAACTATGTTGCTTTAATGAACTGCAAGGCACCACGTACCTTTTCAAACTGACTCATTATATTGTCTTTTGCATAAGTTGGCACCTGGGGCTGTGCTGGTTTATCCATCATGATATCTTTTTTCGTATCTGTTGGAAAATGTGGCTGTCCTTGCTTATCCATGACTGGAGGTGATGCTTTGAATAAGTCCTCTAGTCCTGCAATTACATCATTTTTAGCTGTCACATTCACTCTTCCAAGCTCTTTTCCACCTGGTTCTATTGCTTCTGCAGCTAAAAGATCAAGAGATTGTGTTAATTTCTATCCTTTGAAACTTAATGGTAAAATAAGCTTTAAAGCTCTACTTCTGCATTTAATAGCATCTCCAATGTCAAGGTAAACACAATTTCAGTTTAACAAAAATTGACAAGCACTTACATTGAAATGCTACCCATGCGTCTGCTTGGGAAGGAGATGCCCCATTGCTGAGAGGTGTGGGATCTTCAATTCTCAGGAGGTTGAAAAGTTCAGTTGCTGGATCAATCTTAGGATTACTAGCAACAAAACTCTTTGTATCTCTGATGACAGGTGCAGCACCAGTTGTTGATGGAATCTGCTGTCAGAAGGAATATAATTAGATCACAGCTAAAAAAAGAGTGTGATCAATAATGGTTAGTTTTGGATTGAAATCAAGAATATATTGGAAATTCAAATAATAGCTGACAGGCCTCTTAAATATAAATTCTATTCATCTTTCAGCTTATTCGACATTGCACAGAGTTTGAAAACAACTACTGGAAAACTTCATTCAACTCATGACTTGAGAAATTTGTTAAGGGTGGAAGCTTCTTCAAGCATGGAATTTTACAAATGCCCCAACTCTGCAAGGCACTGCATCCTCTCACAGCTCTGATCATCCTGCTCTCAGCTTCGAAGACCCACACAGTCTACGACGGGCTATTTATTGGAATGGTTAGACATGTCTCTTATGAGGGTTTACATAGAATGCCAAGATGATGTTGCAACTTCTTTTCATCCCCAAAAGTTGCATCTTCATCATATTTTTTTAGTGTCCCCTTTCTGAAATAGAATTTAATATTAAATAATAACAATAAAAATTGGAAAATAAAAATAAATAAATAATATAATATAATATAATCACAAATTAATTAAGTTTAATGAAAGGTCAAGAGATATGCAATGAAGAGTTGTGATTCTCTCAACATAAAATATAAAAGGGACGAGAGTTCATTTTAAAGGGGATATGGGAAAAGGAAGAAAATATGAAGCATACGAATTAAAGAAGAAAGGAATGGGAAGAAAATAAGAAGGTGACTCTTTCAAAGGCTGCAGTGATGAAGGGTTGTGACTCTTTCAAAATGAAAGGTTGTGACTCGCTTATGGTAGAAATCATCACAGGTTGTAACTCTCTCAAAGGTGGTAATTATGAAAGGTTGTGACTCTCTGAAAGGGCAGAAATGATGAAGGGTTGTGACTCTTTTGAAGCGTGGTAATTTTGAAATGTTGTGACCATTGCAAAGGTGCAGACATGATGGAGAGGTGTGACTCTCCTTCGCATTGGAAGATATAAAGGGTTGAAGGGTTCATTTGAGGAAGGCATCCACAAGGGATCAATTTGGGAGATAATTTATTACTCTCAAAGGGCAGTGATGGAAAGTGGTTACTCAAGCCTTATGAATGGTGGTGACCCTTTCACTAATGAAGTATAAAAGAGATCATTCCAATCATTCAAGGATCACTTATGAATCCATCAAAACAAATCCTTCATTCATCCATCAATCATTAATCCTTCAAAAAATCAAGAAGACAATCAGTCAGAAGGTCAAACAAACAATTATCAAATCCACATAAATCATCACTTCATCTTAGGATCAAGAAAACAAACAATTCAACAATCAAATCAGCATCATTCAATAATCAATCATCAATCATCAAATGAACAATCATTCAATCGTCAAATCAACAATCATTCAATCATCATTTACTAATATACCAAAAGATCAATCAAGGACAAAGGAAATCGATCTGAGTATTCTGATATAAGAGAATCAGATTCAGATATACAACAGCCTATGGCAGAAATTTTGATATAAGACCGGTAGGCATGAAAGGGTATAATTATGCTTGATGTATGTGATAGTATGCAATTAGGGTGATATGGTTATACATTTATTATGGTTGATGTATATGTTAATTTGGATGATATGATTATGCATTTATTATGCTGACATATATGATATGAGTTGGAGGAAATAAGATAGGAACATGTGGTTTACAAGCTCTCCTGAACTAAGTATGCCACCCCAAGAGGATGGAATTGATTGTAGTTGGACATTCCCACCTCTTGTGGGCCGAGAGGTAAGTTGATTTCTCCAAGGGATGGAATTGGTCATAGTTGGATATTTCTGCCACTTGTGGGATACCCCAGGGAAGAAACTAATCATAGTTGGACGTTCCTACCGCTTGTCTGATGTGGGCAGGTTTTCCATAATGTGAATGTGACATGCTCTTGGGCTTGGTTAGGCTGGGCAGTTTACTGACGCCCTCTTGAAGTTCAGGTACCAAGATGATTTTGTGATTCATTATGGAGTAGTCATACTACTTATCTTAAGAACTCCTGAAGCTCTAGCTAATCTATATGCACATTATTTTCTCAAATAATTGATGGCTAACAAAGTTAATTTTGGAATTCTAATATTGGAATTGTTGTTTATGTTTAAACAAGTGAAAGTCCAAATTGGGGACGTTACATGTTTCCTCACCTTTGATACTTAATTTGCTCACAAATTACTATTGCTTGTCAAAACGTAAAGTGATTTTGATGGTGAAGCAACTCTTGTAAAGTGATTTTCTAACTTTATGTATCAATTAGAATTTCCAACAGTTCTGATCCGTTTAGTACCTTATATGTGTATTAGAAGGGAATTTTTGAATTGCATGCTTACAAAATGGGATACGGTATAATATGAGTCACATTGTTTTGTCTTATTGATATACCGATTAGATCAAGGTTCATATTTTCTAACTACATAATAGGCAGTGTTGATCAAAGAGTGTTTATGAAATCAAATTTTTGACATCTAAATGAAAAAGCATTTCAATTGTAGCTATAGTCAAAGTCATGGAGATCAAATATGCGATGTGCAAAAAAGTATTTCAATTGTAACTATAGTCAAAGTCATAGAAATCAAATGTGCGATGTACATTAAAGTCGATTGAAACACTCGTTTCTATCCTTTAGATTTATATATCTATTTGATTGATAAGAAGTAAATAGTAAAGAGTATTAGTGTCTAGAAATAATTGCGGTTGATATACAAAATTTTAAAAATGCTGACGTAGAATAGCGTTAAACAGATTAAGGTATGGATCTATTTGGAGAAGATGTGTTTTAATGCAGATGGGTCATAGCTATCCGTTAGCAATTACCTGTGCTCATTGGAAATTCGAGTCAGCCAAAAAGGGGGATGAGATCTGTCAGAACGCTATGGGGCCTTCACTGCCTGCTAATGATTAGCAAGCAGGACGTTCATCGGGAGGCAAGCTGCGAGCAACCAGTCTCAGTATTCGCGCTCTGGCCTGAGAGCCTTTCTTCATCTTCCAGATTTGTGTGCTTGTCTGAGTTTGATACGCAGATCAAATTGTACAACCTTCAGAACAGATCCTGTTCAAGTAAGGTCGTGCTTGACTCCTTTACTTATGCGTGCTGTAAATGTGGGATATTACTTTCAAAATGATCGTCATTGAACAGAATTATAAAATATTAATTTTCATGCTGCCTGAGTTCGAAAGCCGCATGAGTAGTTCCAAAAAGTGCCTCTCAATTAAATAATCACAAGGGAAATTTCCGAGTTGTCATTGGCAGATATAAATATTAGACACGCCATTACATCAAAATAGAAGTGATTAACATTTTGCATATACAAACTTGACATCAGTGTCCACTGTATGTACCGCTATTACCTCTGCCAATAAATATGTAAATGCTCCCCAACAAAACAGAGGAAAACAATTCTCTAAATGATAGACACCTGTTTCCATTTATACGTGTAAGGAATGATGGAAAACATTACAGCCATAAAATGTGAAATTAAGATAAATAAAAAAGCAAAAACAACTGAAGCAAAAACCCAGAATACAATGTCAAATTAAGGCCACCAAATATTGTTAATTTCATAACCATGAAGTGGTAATGGAGAAGCAGCTTGCTCAAATACTTTCAGCAATTTACCTTCAATTCTCCTCATAACTCTTCCCTCTCTGTCAGCTACAACCAACATTTTTGGTAAATGTGTACCAGTATCTAACCACTTGTAAATAACTGTAACTACATCCAACATTAACCTGTGGCTTTCTCTGCCTGCTAAAACTATGGACAACATTTCTCTGATTCAGTATAAATTCTTCATATAGTCTCCTGGAGAATACCTTTAGTTCTAATCAACAATACCCTTTTTCATTCCCTGCATCTTCATTCAACTTCCATAAGGAGAGATCCTTATCATCCACCAGAATCATATTCCCATCATGCCCAGTTAACTTCCCATAACAAAAGTTTTCAGGTTGTTTGATAACATCCCAGCTCTTCTCTGCTACATTAAATGCTGCAACATCATTCCTAGACATGGGTCCAGTTAGAGTCTGATTGATATAATAAAACTTTCCTCTGGAATACACCCCTTCCCCTGTGGGGCAAAGAGATATAGATGCCTTCATCTCCAATTTGGTCCATGAATCAATTTCTGAATTATACATCTCCATAACCAAACTGTTTTGGCTTTCATGTCTTCTGTTCCCCCCTGTGATTAAGATAAATCTCCTTGTGAAGGAATCCAAAAGTAAGCATATGAAATCTTGTCTTGATCTAAACCCAACAAGAGGGGGCAGCATTTTCCATGTCCTGGTAACAGGATTGCATATGTAAAATAAAGAGGGTGCTTCTGGGCCACCTTTGTCATTAGAGAGAAAACAAAGGATGCTCTTGCAACTAGTTGCCACACTTCCATTGAAGGCTCCCAAAAAGTCTGTTGAGAGCCTTTGCATACAAGAAGTGGGCGCCGATTGAATCAGATATAAATCATTCAGCACAGACTTCTTCATATGGGTGAATCTTAAGCCTCCGATAAGAAATGCAGGAGAAGTGTTACAGGGACTAACAACAGATGAAATGCTTTTGAAGATAATGGCTGGCGGTGAAAGAAGAAACCTCCATTCTTTACAAACAACTCTAAGCTTTCTAGAGACTAGGGTTGGCAGCTTAGCCAACGGTAACAACTCTTGTGGAAGCCTGCTCCATATCTCATCATCCATCTCTGAATTTTCTGAATTTTCCTCTTTAATTGCAGGTTTCCTTTTCAATTCCAATTCCAACACCAATTTTAATGAAGCCAAATAGTCCGAAAATAAGTTGTGGGCAGCATAAGAACTTATAATGGCCTCCTTGGACATACTGTTATTAGCCCATGGATGTAAAAAAAGGGCTTTATTACAAATCAAATCTTACACAAGAAATCGGGAATTGGAATTTGAGACAAAACTTGATTATCTCAAAATCAGGTTTTGAAATTTCGGTTTTGTGTATTCGGAATATAGTTTGGACCGTTTGGTTTACCCGAAAGATGGCTGAGACAATCTATATTTTGTGTTTGGTTGCCATTTTCGAAATTGGAATTGGAAGTGACAAATTCTTATTTATGTGTTTGGTTTGCAATTTCAAATTGGAATTGGAATTACATTATCCAGTTTTTGTGTTTGATTCTACATTTTCAATTGAAATTATATTTTGAGAAGAAAATTTAAGTTTTTATAATTATTATATAATGTTTTAATTTAATATTTTATTTTTGTTGTCCATTTTTTATTTATATTTTTTTTTTTTATTAATTTATATTTTTATATAGAAAATCATAAACAAAATTTAATATTTTTTTTCCAATATTGTGAAGAGTAAACTTAACTTTTTTTAATAATTTTATACAATAACATAAACAATATTATAACAAGAAAGTAATTATAGCATTGCTCGATATCACATCAAAATATAAATAAGTCATCTAGTCCACATATATATCTATTTCTGCATAATGATCCAACAAATGGCTGAACTAAATAGTACGATTGTTGCACAAAGTAAACATCGTAAAAACATGACTTCGGCTTTATACGTAGCCTCCGCTTTTGCAAAAGCTTTTTCAAGCGCTTTGCAAAACTTGCACTCGTCATCCACAACAGGTATATGTGGAGAACGTGCATATGACGTAGACAGTGATGGGGTGTCATTGGCCCACCGAAAATACTGACATCCTCCGCCATCCTACAATACAAATCTAAGTTAGTCTCACTATAATGACTAATATTTATTCTTTGTAAACATTTAAATATTGTGCAATTAACAACCTTTTTCTTATTTTTGCAACTCCAAAATTGACGATCTGGATTATCCCGCGTGTGGGACATCTTTAACACGCAATGTGATCCATCACCACACTCACACATAGGGACATTTACCATAGCCATCAGCATTGTATCAAGCAAATTTTTGTTCATTCATACTATTTTTTGTTCATTCATATATAACAACATGACTATATTCTATGAGTACAAATTGAAAAAGTTTCATTTATGTTGATATTACAAATTTATAGAAAAAATATAATGACACAACTATAGCATCAAATAGAAGTTTTGGGGAAGAACAATATCCATGAAGTAAATGGTGGTGTGAAAACACACCGTTAAATAAGAAAATGCAAGGAAATCCACACTCTATGCCCTTATGCCCCACATTCGATGAGCAACCATCTCATATCCCGCTCATTATTCCCATTACTTTCCATATTGTTAGATGGTCAATCCTGCATCTACAAAGTAAACATGCTAGAAAAACTAAAACTTGTTTATTTTTAAATGGAATACACGAAGGAGTACCATCAGAAATATTGACCGTTTACAAACATGAACAGTAAACAATCATCAGATAGCTCATTTTTTATCATCATATGTGGATATTTTTGGCATCAATGTTTCAAATAGCTTCTGGATTTGATTGTGTGGATAGTTATGGATCACACTCTGTGATCCATCATCAAGATGAAAGAGACCAAAATGATGGACTTTTATTTTCAATCATTTTTCTCTCTTCCATCCTGATGAGGGATCATAGAGTGTGATCGTAAATGTTGATGCCAAAAATATCTACAAAATTGAATCCAAAAGCTATTTCAAACATATTTAATGTCAGCATATGTGTAGTCTCACTTTATTATCATATGTGTAGTCTCAAAACTATCCATTTCTATTTTTGTACCTATCATGTGGTTTTAAAAAATGAATGAAAAATGAAAAGAAAATGAAAATGAAATAGAGCATTGAACAAAGTAGAATTATTTAACTTAATTTCATAATGCAACAATAATAACAAGATGATTAGGGTATATACATACAGAATCATGAACAATATAGTCGTCTACCAAAACACATTTATAAAATCATGTCTAAAGAACTAGAAATGGATAGTTATGAGACTACACCTTAACAATGCATTAAATGAAGCATTCATCATGTGGTACTCCTTCATGTATTCCACTTAAATATGCTTAAAGAAACAACACTAACAAATGCAAGCTAATATGTCTATAAAAGCACATTAATGAAAACAATGGTCAAGGGAGGGCATGCTTGTTTGTCCATTAATTCAACAAGATCTTGCAATATCAAAACATTAAACCAATATGCACCAATATGCCATTGATGGACCTCTGAAAGCACTCAAAATTCAAAGGAAAAGAGAGAAACAAGGTTTCCTACCTTGAAGTGGAGAGAAAAACCAAAATGGAGAGGAAGACAAGCACACTCTGTGAAAGCCAACATAATCACTAGCAACACAAAATAATATTGGCATGGATCCAACGAATTAACATAATAAGTATACCAGTGGGTACTTACTAGTGGCTACTGTATACCAAAACAAAGAGGGAAAAATGAAAGAAATAACTTGATTGGGTTGACACATCAATCACAAAGTATCGTTTCTTTTTTATTCATCTGTAAACAATACTTTGTGATTGATGTTCTAAATACTATAACCAGTTTATATTGTTATACAGCCATTGATTTGTTTAAAACTTTGTTAAGATCCTTTGTCCTGGAAGTAAGGCTTCAAATGACATTATACTGAAATTTTTACAGCTTTGTGTGATTAGGGCAATTTCTATTTGGTTGATGGTAATAAAAAACTTAAATCATCTATAATTCTAATATACCCACATATGCCAAGATGGTTCATCAAAGTTGCAATAGAGGTTGTTTTATCTACATCGACCTCGTATGACAAAGTTTTAAACAAATCATTGGTTGTATAACAATATACTTTGTGATTGATGTTCTAAAGATGCATTGCATGTTCAAGATGTTAAGTTTATCCACTGATTGGATTGCATGTTCAAGATGTTCAAGATGCATTGCATGTGATTGATGTTCTAAATACTATAACCAATGTATACTATTATACAGCCACTAATTTGTTTAAAACTTTGTTAAGATCCTTTGTTATTTCAGAGCCCTGCAGGAGATGGTAGTTGGATCATGTACATGCATCTTCCACTGGAACTGTTAAATGCAATTGAATCTGATTCCAATTGCCTTCTACTTCCAATCACACAAGATTTCATACATTTGGCTTAGGTTTTTATATATAAAAAAAAAATGGGTTGTGACAACTCACTCCACCTCTTCTCCAACTTATTGCAGAGGCAAATCCCACAATAACAGCAAAACAAGAGCCAAAATCATCACACTGAAATAGAGGGCACAGTCTATTGGTCTTAACTAGACCTTTCTAGACAATTTCTCATCCATTTATCAGGTAATGATGCCAAATCCATTCAACATGCAATGAGAAATATTGAAAGAGGAATTAGTTTTGGTACAACCATAGTTTGATTTCAATTCTAGCATGACAAGTTTATTAGTATTTCATTTTTCCAAATAATGTATGGTGAAAATCACGGTGTAGTACTTGGTTGCTCTACCTGAAAGAGTATCATTTAATTGAGAGAACGGAGATTTTGAGTGGAATATCCAAAATATACAATAGCGGGTCATATAAAACCTATAGATGATGAATGTGCCATTAACATAAAGAGAGTGGATTTGCACAAAAAAGAAAAAGTATTCCAGGAAGGAAAGCCTGTCATGGTACAGGACACAAAGAAAGGCATCCTCATGGTACCTGCAAGGAATTAATGCCTAAAATGGAAAGCCATTTTAAGATCTTGAAGAGAAGCAATGACAATGCTTGCTTGATTGATATAACTGAAGATTTGGACATCACTCCAATGTTTAATGTAGCAGACATTCATTCTTATAACAAATGCAATGCATGAACAAGATAAAGCAATAAATGAATTCACCAAACAGGATAAAGCAATAACAATAAGTTTCTAACCAATTAATTTGTTCCCAAACTTCAACATTTAACTTAGCTACCATTTAGCTGCCAAAAGCTCTCAAATTATCTCTACCAAAAGCTCTCAAATTATCTCTGCAGCACCGAAGATGATACTGAAAAGAGAAATCAAATCCATAATGATATGTCCAAAAAATTGCACAATTTTGCTAATTGACCAACCATTAAGAGAGGCAAGTGTGATAGGTATACCAATCACAAGGAGAATTGAAATTGCAATTACCGCAAACATAAATGATTGGAACACAGCAGTCATGGTTGTGATCTTAAAATCTTCTAGCATATTCAAAAGGCTATATTATTAGATCTCTATCCGGTCAAATTTGGATCAAATAGCAATCATAAATTAAAGATTTGAATAGAATAGCAATTATAGATGGAATGGAGAATGAAAATGATGCTTCTAATTCTTTCAAAGGTGGTGTTTTTAAGAGAATGTTCTAGCATGGTGGATATGTTTATGATGCCTGGTTCAGCTGTGCTTCTAATCAGGTCATTCATTCATGGACTATGAATCTCTGCCATGTTCATGTTATCAATCTTTGTGAACAATATACAAGGATGTCATATCCCCAAATTCAGAATACTCGGAATACTTTCTTTTCCAGCTTGTCATTGTGATTGTTGTTCACAGCCACTGGCATACAGTCCAATCAGTGGATAAACATAACAACATCTTGAACATGCAATACAGTCACAACGAGCAATAGTCCAATGCAGTCACAACAACGAGCAATAGTCCTCAACAATAGATATTCTACTGTATTTTATCTCATTATCTCAGAATATATTTGATAAACAAAAACTATGTTTGATAAACAATCATAAACAATCATCAATGAAAACACAATTGTATCAGTGTATGTGAACAAGTATGATAATGTTTCAACTCATGATCAAGTTTGATAAAGTATGTAGAAAATAACTATAAATCACCATATGTGGCTACAATCCAGTCCACTCTCTCACCCTCAATCATCAACAACAACCATTTGGCTCTTTCACGTTCACTCACGAAGGTTTCTTATACCCTAAGGAATACACCTTGACTCAATCCAGGGATGGATTTGAGAGCGTTATATGCATTCGTCAAAGCCTTGTCATGAGCAGATTCATCAATTTGGACAAGGTGAACATTGCTCATGCCCTCTTTTATTTTCTTCATTGTTTCACACATGGAATCCAAGGAAGCGGCCATACTTGCCTTCCTCCTCTTTCCCACATTTATGACTGATGATGTAGGAGTCCCTCTAGTACTTGCTGTTGCAGTGGACTAATTGGAATGATAAGGGTCTTCGTCCAAATCAATAGCACTATCAAGATGTATATTGAAACCAAGGTCCTCTTCATCATGCACATTGAATGGCTCTTCCATAGGGTTCCCTTCTTCAGTCTCAAGGGTCATGGTAGCTACATTACCTTCAGCAATGTCATTACCCACAATTGCACCCAATTCATTGAAGTACTGGAAGGGCTGCCTCTTATACACTTTGGCATTTTTTAACTCTCTTCTCTGCATGTTGGCATAAATAAATGGATTAGGTTCTTTGTCTTTCATTATTAACTTTAAAAGAAGGCAATATTATTTCCATAAAAATAGTAGAGAGATCACCCTACCTTCAGAAGCTCATCCCACACGCTATCCTCAGCATCCATGCACTGACTTGCCTCATTCCAAGCGAAACCACTTGTATTCCTTATCTCTTTCATCACTCTATAGGCAAGCTTCCAGGTTTTCAACTTATTTTTGAAGTTATCCTTTGATAGATTGAGGTTCATATCAGCATTGAACCACCTCTCAATTGCGGACCATGCTTCTTTTTTGAAGCCTCCATCACATTTTTTGCCTAGTTGTACTTGCTTGAAGAGCAAGTCTAGAAACTTGCGTTCCATTTCCTTTGTCCACATTATCTTCTTCGAGGAAGGAGATATCTAGCTTGTGTTACCAATTTCATCCATGTTCATCAATAATTTTGTGTATGCCATGCTATGTATACAAATTGTTGTTAATGGTATCAAAGTATCTTCATACATCAATTTACTCAAATAAAACACATTGACCCATACAAGTCCAATACTTGTAGGTAGAAAAACAAGAAAAAGGAAACCATCATGTATATCAAAGTATCTTCATACATCAGTTTACTCAAATAAAACACATTGACCCATAAAAATACAATACTTGCAGATAGAAAAAGAAGAAAAAGGAAACCATCATGTATATCAAAGTATCTTCATACATCAGTTTACTCAGATAAAACATATTGACCCATACAAGTCCAATACTTGCAGATAAAAAGAGAAGAAAAAGGAAACCATCATGTAGTCTTGACTCATACAAGAACAACTATTCTCAGGATCTGTAATCTTCCCACATTCTACTTGCTATATCATCTTGAAACTGTGCCCACTAGTCTCTATCATGCTGAGACAACCCATATGTCTCCAATATTAGTACATCTACCCCATCACGATCATCTTCCCCTTCGGTGACAATTTTTGATGGAATGTCATCCTCTAACGTAATGTAGTTGGGTAGTATGCAACATGCTAATACAATATGGGCTTGTGTCATGATAGGATAAGACGTGGCATGCCTCAGGATTGGAAAACGCTGCTTGAGAATACAAAATGTATGCTCTACTGAGTTTCTAAGAGAGGAGTGTCGATGGTTGAACAACTCTTCTCGAGAGTTTATTGGATTCTATCTTGAAAACTCCTTCAGGTGGTAGCGTGTAAACTGATAAGGAGCAAGAAATCCAGGTGCATTGGGATAGCCAACATCCACTAGAAAATATTTTCCTACATAAATAAAGTATATTATTAAAACATGAAACATTGATTATACCCTTGAGTATATTAAACTATGATTTGGCTTACCGGGGGGAACAACAAGAGGATCTGCTCTTGACAGAGCTGAAGCTAGAACATGACTATCCATGACAGACCCTTCCTAACCAGCAAGGAAGTACTGAAACTTATGATCGAAGGAACACACACCCATAACATTTTGTGACAAGTTGCCTTTTCTATCACGATATTTACCATGGATGTCAACATTGACGGTGACTGGTATATGGGTTCCATCGATAGCTCCAACACAATCCTATACGATATGATACAATCATCAATTCTACAGTCAACCAATAATATGATAAGGATAAAAATCCATACAAGAAATTTGTAACAACACAACAATTACCTTGAAGAATGGATGAAAATGTTTGTTCCCACTAATTTTAGGAGGAGTGTTTGGAATAGGTGGTAGAAAGCAATCATTGTGGATTCCTAAGATAGCCCTCAACACCTTGTGGAAGTATCGGCTGATTGTCTCTCTTGAGTGCCCAAAGTTGTGAGCAATCTTGCGGTTCCTCAAATTGTGGCCAATGGTGTGGAGGAACATCACAAGTTGTTCTTCTAACGTCAAGTGTATCGTATCTATCAAGGTTCCTTTCAGCCTTAGGATAGTAGCTAGATGAAAGAAGGCTCCCCTACTCATGTGAATCTAATCATGACAATCCACATCATTGGAATGAATAACCATTCTATAAAAAGAATTTCCTTTTCTTTTTCATTTACCCATTTGTGCATTGCCTTCTCGGGCCACCACTACTGTGGCTACAGCAACACAAGCAATAAGAGTTGTGAGAAGATGAGAATATGTGGTCTCCACAACTACCCATCCTAGAATGTCAATATTCTTAATAGGATCCATCAATGGCCTGAAAAGTGGACAAACACAACGATTTCAGTGAGGAGATATTAGTAGCATGTTGTTCATGTTCTATTTTTCTAACTCTTTTCATGAAAGTATTCTACAAATAAAAGTGATTTTAAGACATTTTATAATCAATGTTCTTTGGTTAGTCCTAATGATGATCTTTTCTTCCCATACTTCAACTAAATGGGATGCAGACAATATCTCAGATTAACCTTCAATGGCCTTTACATGAATCCCTACAGGTGACTGTGGTAGCTAACTAGTTGATAACATTCAAAGTGATTGTGGTCATAGAAGAGTGAGATATAGGAGCAACTCTTTTTATGAAATTGAAAGTATTCTACTAAGGAACATATAATCTTTGAACTTTGACTTATTAATTTCCACATATTTTGACTTATTAATTTCCACATATGAACAAATTTTGAATGGGGCAACTACAAATTTTATTTTTCAGCTGAGTGAAGGCAATTTACTATTTGATGTGCAAAAATCAAAAGTAGAGATTTGTAGATGAAAGGAGTTATTATCACTCTTCCAGGTGCTTTGATGTATTCTGCTAAGATTCAGATATTGTTAATTGGACCGGAATTGGCGGCGACGTTTCCCTATTCTTATATTATTTGTTCATAGCTCTGTTTCAAGAAACTATGAACTTAGAATATAAACTATGACTGCAACTACTGAACTTAGAATAGATCTGTGTAGCTCTCAATGAGCATATTGTAATAGATCTATGTAGCTCCAGGTGTTTGTGTGCAGCCCCAGAGTGCTGCCAATATTTGTACTCAGTAGTTGGAGTCATAGTTTATATTCTAAGTTTATAGTTTATTTATTTTGTAATTGTTCATCTCCAGATTTGAATACAAAAGATTATGGCATGTGTCCAATTTGTTGTTTGAGTTTTATTTCCACCATGTGTTCCCAGTAATTAGGAAAATAGAGTTTTATTTACACCTAGAGCTACACATATCTATTACAATATGATCTATTATCAACACTAGAAGAGGGATTTGAAAAAATAAGTTGTCAACAAAAACTCAAGAGTACTAATTTCATGTGGATGCAAGAACGAAATGGCTATACAGCCGAGAGGATTCCTTTATATTTTTGTTTCACATTTCAAACCTTCGAATTTGAAATATTTTTACAAAAACTAAAATACTAATTTTATATTGTAACTCTCAATGAGCATATTGTAATAGATCTATGTAGCTCCAGGTGTTTGTGTGCAGCCCCAGAGTGCTGCCAATAGTTTGTACTTAGTAGTTGCAGTCATAGTTTATATTCTAAGTTTATAGTTTATTTACTTTGATATTTACTATTTGATGTGTGAAAATCAAAAGTAGAGATTTGCAGATGAAAGGAGTTATTATCACTCTTCCAGGTGCTCTGATGTATTATGCTAAAGTCAGATATTGTTAATTGGACCAGAATTGGTGGTGATGTTTCCCTATTCTTATATTATTTGTTCATAGCTCTGTTTCAAGAAACTATGAACTTAGAATATAAACTATGACTGCAACTACTGAACTTAAAGTAATATTGTGCCCACAACCTATTCTATGCTCTAGACAGTAGAGTCATACCAAAACATTTATCCAAAAATAAAGAACATTGAAAGAAAAGGTTTACACACAGTCATCTCTTACAATCGCCTGATATGGCAGTGGCATCAACTAACACATTTAGGAAGTAGAACCTTGTTGCAATGGTTGGGATTCTAATAATTAATAAGTGTATAGAAGGTTATGGTGGTTCTTTAATGCTATGACTAGTCCAAAATTTGTCCCTCTGTAGCTTCAATAATGCTCTCACAGTATGGTAAGATGCTAAGATGCACAAGATTTTTGTGGTAGTTGAATCCAATAGATGCACTTCTAATCTATATATTCTACTTGTTTCCCTTCATGTAAATTACCACAAGGAACAATACTGCCATGACAAATAAAATGAATTCCCAACTCCACAAGACCTTCGAGATGACAAATCTTGGACTAGTCATGGTTTAAGAATATCCTAAATGTTTCAAGAGCTTAACGAAAAGAGTTCCAAAGCATACTCAATTCTACATCAGTCAGGAGTCAAGCTTAAAAATCTATACAAATCTCCTCCTAGGTTGGTGTTACTTTTTACATCCAGCTTGCTAATAGTAGCACCCTCTTATACATGTCAAGCAACACATCTCAGAGTCACTTAATATTTAGTTTAAAAGTATAGCGTAGAGATCAATACAGTTTGCCAAAGTTATTATAGTTCTGAAAAGGTTGATGAATTTGGCTCTCATAGATCTACCTCTAGATGTGCTATCATCTCAGTTAATAAGGAATAACATATTGCAAGTATGGAAGCAACATGCCATCATGTTATCTTCTCCTAAGCAGAGTGACGGGGTGAGATAAATGTTGATCAATTGTCAGGACCAAAAAAAAATCATCATGCTTATCAAAAATACAAATGAATTGTGATAACCTCAATTGGTAATTATTGGGTTTTCATGGTACAAACAAGAAATATTACATGTTTAAAATGTGCAGAATATTGAACATTGACTTAGGTAGTAAACTATCACATCCAAATAACATGTCTATAAAATGCTCAAACATGTTGATCGTTGATCTAGTTAAGTTGTCATATTCACTTTTATAGACCACAGGAACATACCCTGCACTAAATTAGTACTCACGTCCAAATGGGAAATTTCTACCCGAAATTGTCAAAGCTCTAGATATTTGTATATGGGAAATCATTTCAGAGATTTTTCACTACCTGTGAAGGTTAAATTTTTGCCTTTTCAATCTGCATTTCACCTATTTAGGTACGACTTACTCAAAAGATGAAATCGGGTGCAAGCACTGGATACATTATCTTTAAAAGATACCCACTTATCCAAACTAAACAAAAATATTCTCAAAATAATTCAAATGGATTACAACAATCTGTCTTTCAAACGAATAAAGTTATTGAAATTGGACAAGTCCCTCAAAATTCTTTGCTTAAGTTCATTATTGTCATTGTAGTGTTCATTACCCTATCTGATGTAAGCAGTTGGTGGCCAAATTCCAGGTTGGATTTCAACTCAAATCTCACTTAGTCCCTAAATAGCCAAGAGGGAGAAATTGTCTCTTGGCTTTTTAGTCCACCCATGAAAAACCTATAGACCACAGGAACATACCCTGCACTAAATTAGTACTCACGTCCAAATGGGAAATTTCTGCCCCGAATTGTCGAAGCTCTAGATATCTGTATATGGGAAATCATTTCAGAGATTTTTCACTACCTGTGAAGGTTAAATTTCTGCCTTTTCAATCTGCATTTCACCTATTTAATGTCAGGAAATAATTTGCAAGGCAAACATTTTGCATCTAACTTCTTTTATTTGAAGCTCTTGGATAAGGTAAGTAGGGAAACTCATACAAAATGCTCTAAAACCAAACAACAAATAAAATCTCCAAAAATAGGACAAAGCACATAGAGCTTGCAAACTCTATTTTCCAAATTACTGGGAACACATGGTGGAAATAAAACTCATTTGGAGATGAACTAATGTGAAGCCACTAATCCCAAACCAAACCACATAAAAATGCTTTTTAAAAAACATGTTAATACCAAGCATCATCGACAGTGAAAATCACCTGTAAACCCTCGACAGTAAAAATGTTGCAGGTCTGTGAAAATCACTTGTAAACCCTCGACTGTGAAAATGAGAATGGAGAGGCATGAGAATGGAAATGCGCACGCAACAACGAAAATGATGGACAGTGAACAAAACCCCCACTGTGAAAATGAGAATGGAGAAGCGTGAGAACGGAGATGCGCGCGCAACAGCGAAAATGATGGACATTGAACAAAACCCCCAAAATAAAACTTGAAAGATGGCGGACCCGACGGATTATAAAATTGAATTCAAAAATTTCCAAAATCGGGTTATAAAATCGAATTCCACCTCCTGACTGGGAAGATAGTGCTGCCCATTTTAGGGCCAAAATCGAGTTTTGCGGGACATAACCCGAATTGCAAATTGAGGAACCAAACAACAGATTTCATGAGATTTGGGAAGCGTCACTGCCAATTTCGATCCAATTCCCACAAACAAACGGGGCCTAAGGTGAAAGGGATTTAAGACGGAAAAGAAATTTCATTCCTATCCAATGAGTTCTAGTTGTCGCCTAGCCTAAAAATTATGTTGTTTTAGTAAGTAGGATATTCCTTTCATCTATATTATAATTAAAAGAGCATTTAAAATATAAAATATAAAATATTTCTGTCACAACTGCCTCAGAAGTGCTCAGTTAAAACGGAAATCGGCAAATAAACGTTCATTTCAAATACTTAGATTGGAGCAAAAGGCACCTATTATTTACATATTCATTATTTTGATTATAATTAATAAATAAATTAAATGATGCACGATTGATGCTTACGTCACATTCTCAGTTACTTGAAAGATGGGATCTGAATTAGTTGAGTGTCATTTTCTATTAGTCGCCTTCTTTTATAAATAGTGGCTATTGATTTTTAAAATAGGGAATTGATTTGTTATTTTAATGTTTAATGAGAAAAAAAATATTATCGTGAAATAACCAAAACATAAATACCAATGTTGACCATAATGTGCAACTGTTTACAACGGGTATATCTGATTGTTTCTAGATTGGTTGTTTGTAGCTTATCTAAAAATAATTTTAAGCTCTTTGGGCCATCTAGGGAGTAGATAGTAAATTTATCTAGGGTTGAAGTTTCCAACTCAAACCAAGTCAAGCTATGGTTAAACAAATAATTAAATGTCAATAATATTAGATCTTATGCTTATGGAACTTGATTGTGTGCAACTTTTGAAGTCTATTTTACTTATGTTTATATTTCTTTACTTTTCTTAGTATATTTACTTAGGACTATTTAATTATTGAATTTTGGGCTATTTAGGACTATTTATTTATTGATTATTTTTCTTAGTCTATTTATTTAAGACCATTTAATTATTTTTTATTGATTCTATTATTTGTAGGCTTTTTGAATTTTTGGTCTTCTTGTTTTTCCATTGTTTCCTCCCTTCTTTTTCTCCTCCTCTTGGGTTTGTGTGATCCTTCCCTTCCTACCCCTTCTCTCATCTTTTTAAGGGAGTCTTGGTCTACAATCTACATATTTTTCATCTCTTTGAAATCTCTCGTTTCATGATGATGGTTCACTGGGTGTGACCTGAAACGTTGACTCAACAATTTGCACACAATTAAATTCCTAGAAGCATAAGATCTAACATTCTGGATTGTGGAAACTTGCTAGCACTTAAATGTTAATAAGTTAGGTAGGTAGTAGTTCTCGTGAGGTCCATATTATTTTTCATAGAGAGGTCGATAGTTGATATCACTGTGAGAGGTTAATTGACTTTCATAGGATTTTACTTGTAGATGAGAGGTAGGTATGCAAATTAAAAATGTTAGGTTTAAGATTATTGTACAGTAATAGAGAAAGGTATATTCTTGTTATTAATTGTTATTTGTTTTAATTTTATTTTGATGAAATGAGGTAATAGAATGATAAATTATCTAATAGTATATTTTATGATTTTCTTGCAATAAAGTTTTTATGAGGTGGAAGGATTTACATATGTAATAGTTATGAAATGATGATCTACATTGCTATATTGTTATTTTGTTCTATTTTTTTCTATTTCTAAGATTGAATTGATGGTGCATTCGTTGGAGGGAAGGAATTATGTAGCTAACCCTAACAAGTTTCCACAAAAGGAAGCATAGAGAAGGCACATGAATTATTTCCACACAACCACTTACTACATCATGCCACCCTTTTTCATTATTGATAAAATGAATAAAAAGTTTGAATTAGTAGACAACCTCAAAACATTAGAAATCCATTAGATATTTTCTTCTCTTTATTTTTTATTTGTCAAAGATTGTTTTCCTCAATTTTCTAAATCTAAAAGGAAAAAAGCCTCTAGGAAAAATATGAGGGGCTAAAGAGAGAGAGAGAGATGAAATAAATGACTACAAACTATAGGATAAGTTTTTTGGCACCATTACAAAACAAAGATTAATTACAAATAGAGATTTTAAAACATTAGTCTCATCCTTAAGACATGGACTTATAAAGAACATTTTTTTCATATTTTCTTAAAAAGAAAATTTATGATATTCTATATATGCAAATTTGTAATTATCACTTGTGCAAGGAAATGGCTAGTCACAAATATAAATGGTTGTAGCACTCGTCATATATTGTCAAATCATGATGAATTTTAACCAACCAAAAATAGGTAAAAAGACTACAACTAACATACTTGTATATTTTAAAAGAAAAATATGAAAAATATTTATTTTGAAGAGCATAATTGTTTTGAATTCTTATTGAACCTTAAAAATAATCTTGAACTTAATTGAAACTTAACATTAATTGAAAACTATTTTTGGGAGACTATTTCTTTGATGTGAGGCTTTGGCCAAGGTCTTCTATTCTTTGGGGCAGTTGGAGCTTTGTATGAGATTTTCTTTTTAGTTGTCATCTAGTTGTTGGTTTTGGGCTACTATTTTATAATGCTTTATCTTTTGCAGCTACTCATCTAAGTGGGGTTCCAGATCCTCCTCAAAATCTGATTGTAAAGGGTTCCAAGGCCCCTTCAACAAGAAAACACCATTCTTTACAAACAACTCTAAACTTTCTAGAGACTACGGTTGGCAGCTTAGCAAAAACCAATAGTAACAATGCTTGCTCCATATCTCATCATCCATCTCTGAATTTTCCTCTTTAAGTGTGGGTTTCCTTTTCAATTCCAATTCCAATTCTAATGCCAATTTTAATGAAGCCAAATAGTTCATAAATAAGTTGAGGGCAGCATAAGAACTTATAATGGCCACCTTAGACATATTGTTATCAGCCCATGGATGTAAAAGGGATTTATTTTTAACAAATCAGATCTTACACATAAATGCATTTAGGCAGAAATCTTTAAGGTGAAAGGGATTTAAGTCAGAAAAATAAATTCCTATCCAATGAGCTATAGTTGTCGCCTAGCTTAAAAATTATGCTATTTTAGTAAGCGGTATATTCCTTTCATCTATATTATTATTAAAAAAGAATTTAAAATATAAAATATCCCAAACTTTTAAAAAGTAAATACTACAAACAAATTTAGAATCTTTGCTCTTATTCTGTTCTGCTAAAATAAAAATCAGGGAAATAAACTTTCATCTTAAATACTTAGATTGGAGCAAAAGGCACCTATCATTTACATATTCATTATTTAGACTATAATTAATAAATTAATTAAATGATGTGTGATTAATGGAATCTGATTTAGTTTAGTGTCATTTTCTATTCGTCACCTTCTTTTATAAAAAGTGGCTATTGATTTTTAAAATAGGGAATTGATTTTTTATTTTAATGTTTAATGAGAAAAAAAATAGGGAATTAATTTGTTATTTTAATGTTTAATAAAAAAATAATAATATCGTGAAATAACTTCAACATAAATACCAATGCTGACCAGTGACCATAATGTGCAAATGTTTTACAACAGACATATCTAATCGTTTCTAGATTGGTTGTTTGTAGCTTATCTAGAAATGATTTTAAGCTTTTTGGGCGATCTATGAAATAGATAGTAAACTCATCTAGGGTTGAAGTTTCCAACTCAAACCAAGTCAAGCTATGGTTATGGTTCTGGAACCTAATTGTGTGCAAAATTTTGAGTCTATTTTACCTATGTTTATTACTTTACTTTTCTTAGTCTATTTACTTAGGACTATTTAATTATTAAATTTTAGGTTATTTAGAAATATTTATTTATTGATTATTTTTCTTAGTCTATTCATTTAGGGCCATTTAATTATTGTTTATTGATTCTATTATTTTTAGGCTTTTTGAATTTTTGGTCTTCTTGTTTTTCCATTTTTTTCTCTCTTCTTTTTCTCCTCCTCTTGGGTTTGTGTGATCCTTCCCTTCCTACCCCTTCTCTCATCTTTATTAAGGTGCTCTTGGTCTACAATCTCCATATTTCCATCTCCTCAAGCTCTATCTTGTCGTGATAATGGTTCACTGGGTGTGACCCGAAATGTTGACTCAATAATTTGCACACAATCAAGTTCTAGAAGCATAAGATCTAACATTCTAGATTGTGGAAACTTGTTATCACTTAATTGTCAATAAGTTAGGTAGGTAGTAGTTCTCATGAGGTTCATATTATTTTTCATAGAGAGGTCGATAGTTGATATCATTGTAAGAGGTTGATTGACTTTCATAGGATTTTATGATGCAAAGTGGGCAGTAGGAAGCTTCAAATAATGGAACAAATGATAAGGCAATGAACCCTATACACCCAAATTCAAAGGAAAAGTGCTCTACACCTATCACAAGTGTAGGAAGGACAAGGTAAAAGGTTATCACAACCCCAAAACCCCAAAGGCAACCTACTCACTAGCTTTCACCAAGTCCCAAACACCAATTACCAAGATTGGCTATGAAGCACTCTAACCCAATTTATCAACAATTCCCCATGAAATGTCTCACAAGACCAGGGGTGACCTATACTCAAGGATCTGGTCTATTTAGGTGCTCAATTAATATTTCCAATGGTTCTTTCACTCACTAGCAACCCATATGACATAGTTGCTTCACAAAATCAAGTTTAGGCTTGTAGCCCCCCCTCGAAGTGATTTTGGTTTTATTCCAAAATACTTCCATACAACATAATGAGTAAATTGGATATTTGGATACCCTTTTGGGCTTAAGGGATCATATCCAAGCACCAAGGTTTGAAACTAAAAGGAAGATAGGAAAATATCCAGTCTAGACATAGCAATTAGGCCTAATTAGGCTTGCAAGTGCACTACAAGTGTTATTTCCCTTAACCAAATTCCCAAACAAAAAATGGTAAAATGTGAGGCAATGCATAAGGGCCTTATATCTTGAATTTGAGGTCTTGGTGCATCCCCAATCACAAATTATGATGACTATACTCAGTCACTTGCAGGTGCACACATAGATATGTACACCTAGGGCATCATGGAAAATCCACCTCCCTGCAAGTTACCACTCCTAAACTGCATATTCTCAAAGTACATAAAAAAAACTTGAATTCCACTAAGGGGCATTAGATTCCCATGGTGGAATCAAGAAGAACACTCAATTTTATTTGAAACCTTGATTTTAAGCCTACAAACCAGGTAGTGAGACTAAAAATCTAATAACTTTTAAACTAGGATAGATCAACACATGAGACCAAATGAAAATGAAAGAAGTTTCACAAGAAAAATGTTTGGTTTCATAATTTCATGTCCTTATGTCCGTACCAATCCGTACAGGTCACCTGTCCTTGGGATTTGCAGAGAAATGGTTATATTTTATTGATTCTAAAATGCCAAATTACATCATGAGCCTACCACCCACCTAAAAGGGCTTTTGTAGGCACTCCCAATGGTTACATAACATATTTGAACTAACTAGCCATTCAGGAGTTGGTTTACAAGTCCTTGACAAAAGTTGTCAAGTTTGCTCAAAAGTTGCTTGACAACTTTTGAGCACCTTTTGTATATTTTGCAATTTTGAAGATTTGATGACCAAACTTGGTCTCAATCTTATTTTTATGATCCCTAGTGGATCCAAACATAGAAAACACAAAAGCAACCTAAGCCTAGGGTTTTGGATCATAATTGACCAATAGTTGACCAAGGGCTTATAGGATGCCAATCTTGGAACTATGGTCTTAGAAGGAAATCCAATGATTAACCCATTGTCTTAACATAACTAGAGGCCTCTAAGGACCTTAATGAAAACCCTAGGTTCCATAAGAACAATTTATTTTTTTAGGGTTCTCCTACACCATACTCCCCATGAGATTAGAACTCAAGTTCCCACTTGAGGTTAACTGGTCAACAGTGGTGCCATGTTGTTGTCTGTGCCTCTATCATCTAGGTAGCATCTATTGAAGGGAGTCGTTTCCATTTCACTAAGTACTGCATGTACATTTTCTTCCTTGTCTACTTCAACACTTTAGATTCCAAAATTTTATCTAACTCTATTTTCTTTCTTAGTGAGAGATCTATCACATAGTCTCCATCGTCTTCATCATGTGGACCCTGCACATTAGAAACATCTGCAACACACTTGTAAGGGGTAAGGTCTGCAATATTAAAAATAGGAGAAATTAGTAAAGTGGGAGGCAATGAAATTTCATATGCATTTTCACCCATCTTGTTAAGAATGGTGCATGGTCCAACTATCTTCATGTGTAGCTTTGAATATCTGCCTTTAGGGAGTCTCTCCTTCCTTAGGTATGCCCAAACTTTGTCTCCAACCTTAAAATGAACTTCTCTCCTTTTTTTATCTGCATGTGCCTTATATTTCATGGTGGGCTATTGTAGTGCCTCTTTCACCTCTGTTTACACTTTAGAGATCAGTTTAGCTAATTCATCTCCTTGTGCACTAACTCTAAAATCAGAGGATAACTCCACCAAATCTAATGGACCTTTTGAATGAAGTCCATACACTATTTGGAATGGTGTCTTTCCAATAGACCTATTCATTGAATCATTAAATGAAAACTCTTCCTGAGGTAAGATCATATCCCAACTTTGGGAGTATTGTTTTGTAAGGCATCTTAGGAGATTTCCAAGAGACTTGTTTACCACCTCTATTTGCCCATCTATTTTTGGATGGTATGTTGAACTATAAGTCAGATTGGTGTCCAATTTCTTGAAGAGTGTCCTCCACAAGTGACCTTTTTCCTTACATCTCTGTCAGAGACTATTGTTTGAGGAAGACCATGGATTCTAACTACTTCTTTTAAGAATAGTTTTTCTATATGGGAAGCATCATTTGTGCTCTTGTAAGGAACAAAATGCACCATTTTACTAAATCTATCTACAATGACAAAAACACTATCATATCCCTAATTTGTTCTTGGTAAACCCATTACAAAGTCCATTGAAATTGATTCCCATGGCCTAGAAGGAATTGGTAGGGGTTGGTACAATCCTTGGTTAGTGGATACCCCTTTTGCTTGTTTCCATATAGTACAAGATTCTACAAACTTCTTGACTTCATTCCCCATTCTTGGCCAAAAATAACATCTTTTTACTAAATCAGTGGTTTTATCTATCCCAAAGTGACCACCTAAGCCACCACAATGTTTTTCTTTGATGATATTTGTTCTCATGGAACATTTAAGAATGCACAATTGGGCTCCTTTGAACAAGAGTCCATTTTGAATCAGGAAATTAGAAAAATCAATATGGTATTTGCCCACCATTTTAGTGCATACCTCAAAAATTTATCCAAATTCTAGATCATCTGTATATAAGTGTTTTAGGGAGTCAATCCCTACACTTTGAAGTTGTACTTCTTCAACCAATCCAACCCTTCTGCTTAGGGCATCAGCTACTTTGTTTGCCACTCCCTTTTTGTGCTTTATATTGAAGGTATAGACCTGCAACTGCTCCATCCATTTGATGTGTTTGACTCCAAGCTTTTCCTAACTATTAAGAAAACTTAGTGCATGGTTATCAATATAAACAATGAATTCTTTAGGGATTAAGTAGTGTCTCCATTTTTTCAGGGCTTGGACCATCGTATAAAGTTCTAAATCATATGTAGAATATCTTTTCTTTGCATCATTCAATTTTTCTGAGAAAAATGCTATAGCCTTACCTTCTTGGCTCAAGACTGCACCTATAGCCAAGTTGCTTGCATATATTTCAATAGTGAATACCTTGTTGAAGTCAAGGAGCACTAGGATTGGGTATTGGGCCACTCTATTCTTGATATATTGGAATGCATCTGCAGCTTCTTTAGTCACTACTACATTTGGGGCCAAATTTTGACAGAAGTTTTCGACGGGTAACTTTTTCTTACGAATTTGGTGTTTTTTTTTGTAATAGTCCCCGATGATGTCAGTATTCTGATCGGTGTTTAATTGACCATTGGAACTCCGACAGATTTGGGGTATACATTTTTTTAAAAAGTGAAACAACCTTATCATTTTTATTTCAATTGGAGAGCGGGAGAAAAGGAGCGAAAGCTGAGCGCGGGAGAAGGTATGTGATTTCTTCATCTTTCGAGCCTTTGGCATCATATTTGAATGCATTTCATTTTATTGTTGAGGGAGTTTCTCTCTGAAATGATCGCATTCTACTGGTTTCGTTCCCTAGCTAGTGTTATATCTCTATTATTTGATGTTATTGGTGCTTGTGCTCAAGGATATCGATTCACTATTTTCAAATGTTTGGATTCACGTTTGTTGATATTACTGGCATATGTGTTTAATGATTCTATTGTATATTGTTGTCACTGAAATGACCGCATTCTACTGGTGTCATGCCCTATCCCATGCTTTAACTCCATTATTTGATGTTATTGGTGCTTGTGCTCAAGGATATCCATTTTTTTGAAATGTTGACTACGGTTATCAAATGGACAGCCCGTGAGCTTCTAGCTAGGCACCATTTGTATTGATAGCTTAGGGCATCAAACGTATTGTATCATTGATAGTTGAGACTTTGTTAAAAGGAAATAGGACAAAGAATGATTTTTATTTAGTTTCGCTATTTTGATCCCTAAGTGGCTTACAACCCTAGAGAAGTATATGCAGATTTACAGATCCAGTTGCAGGATACATAGCAGTTGATAATTCACAAGAAATCCATGCATCCAATTTGAATAGCAATTAATACAAAGAACTAGGGTCCTCCAATGGCCCAATCATTTGGCCCTTGACTGTCCCCTCAACTAGTGACCCTTCAAAACTGGGTTATCATGCAATCAGTGAGTGATCCTTCATTCTCCTGGTCTGCCCTGCATCCAAACATATTGGAAATACACAATACAATGATAACAAGTCTTTCACAATCCCCTTTCCCCCAAGGAACATTATCAACCATCCCTTCCACATAGCATTTCACTATTTTATGAGTGGATTGTACAGGAACAATTAACATTAAACAAGGAGCAAACTCCTCAACACATCTTGGAAACCATTGAATTCAATAATAATTGAAACCTAACACCAACACTATTCATTTCATAGTTGCAGGATACATAGCAGTCGATAATTCACAAGAAATTGATGCATCAAATTTTTATAAATATATCCTACTAATCAATAGGAATTTTCTTGATATGACCAATGATTATGCATTTTGATGGTAGTGTGCTAGTTCAAAAGGATAATATAAATCTGAAACAAATTTTTCTGATTTTCTCAAACTATAAATGTGGTTAAAGGGAAAATATTATGTGGAAAACCCACAAACCAAGCTAGCAAATGATTGTATATCAAATTATTCCTATATTCATTCAAGTATTGCTATGCTTTAGCTACCTGACCTTTGAGCTTCATCTAGAGGAATGTGTAGCTTTAAGATAGAGTTACTTCTTGGGCCTTACAATAGGGTGGAATATGATCAAGATTTGTTTAGGTTGTATCTTTCTTAGTCCCATTGTTCGGTTCTTACGGTTCATGGTTTGAATCTATTATGGTTGTGTAAGGGATTTGTAGATGATTTTTCTAACATAATTATTGGACACCATGATTGGAACAACTGGTTGTTGGCTATTGTACACATGAATCATAACTGTCAATGGTTCTTTGTGTTCAAGAATTTGTTGATCAATCTTTGAGATTTATTGTCCCATCTTTAAAAGAGTGATAAAAGATATAGTGAGTGCTATCTTTTCCAAGTGTTTTGTGGGTGCCATTATCTTCTAGGAGTAATTGCTGGAACCAAATTATGTTCTTTGCCTCTAGTAAATATTGCAGACAAAATCATCTTCTTGGTGAAGGGTTGCTTCCATCCCCATGAGGCACTATTGCATGGTTTCCATTCCCTTGTAGTATAGTGAACCTAATTTAATACAAGTGTGCACTATTTTGGGATCCATAATTTATGGCCCCTACACTATGGTTGTTAGCCTAAGACAGGCCTACCTTTGCATATAATAAGAGGCCAACATGAAACAAATATCTAGAAGTTAGGGGGTTGTTCCCTATCCATAATTTATTATTTAAGTGCTAAGTGATGATGGGTATATAATGTAATTCATACCTAGTGTGTCTCTTTCTTTCTCTCCACATTTCACATTAGGAGTATATTCTATAAAATACAAATGAAATCAACTATTGGTCAAATCTAATCAAAATTGTAGTATAAAGATTAAAATAGATCTTGAAGAAATATGGGAACCATTTTTGACAGATATTGTACAAACGAAGAGAATACTCCCAAGAAGAAATGCTTCAATGTGGAACAATTGAAGGACAATATTTTACTTTTATATGCACATCTGCAATGTTTTTGATATATTTATGAGATAACAAAGCCATAGAAAGAATAGCATATAGAAGAAAGTAAAGAATAATGATCATATTTTGAGATATTGTGGAAACTTAAAGGAAAGAATGCTTGGTGGGGTTATCATGCAATCGGTGAGTGATCATTCATTCTCCCGGTCTGCCCTACATCCAAACATATTGGAAATACACAATACAATGATAACAAGCCTTTCACAATCCCCCTTCCCTCAAGGAACACTATCAACATCCAGACCTTGACTATCCCCTCAACCAGTGACCCTTCAAAACTGGGTTATCATGCAATCAGTGAGTGATCCTTCATTCTCCTGGTCTACCCTACATCCAAAAATATTGGAAATACACAATACAATGATAACAAGTCTTTTACAATCCCCCTTCCCTCAATGAATTACTATCAACATCCGGACCTTGATTGTCCCCTCAACTAGTGACCCTTCAAAACTGGGTTATCATGCAATCAGTGAGTGATCCTTCATTATCCTGGTCTACCCTCCACCCAAACATATTGGAAATATAAAATACAATGATAACAAGTCTTTCACAATCCCCCTTCCCTCAAGGAACACTATCAACAAGTGACCCTTCTTCTTATCAGCCATATCCAATGTTTCATTGAAGTCACGGCCAAGAATGAAGGTCACCTTACCCATACCATTCATGGATTTTGAAATGTTGTTCCAAACTCCTGAAAACTTTTCTATTGCTTCTTGTTTCTTCTTTAAATACTTCTTCTACCATAATGTCCTCTTGCCCCATCTTCTTGATCTTCCTGGCTAAAGCGGATGAATCCACACACAATAACCCAAAATGAAGGGTTTTCTATCTTGTAATGAATCTTAGTCACCGGTAATGCATGGACAGTCAAACTAGTAGTCTCCAAAGCATTCAATAAGTGAATATGAATGTTTGAAAACTTTCCTCTCAACTTCCCCAACCACTCCTAATCAGTTAGAGGGATATTTCTAGAATCTCCACTATTCCTATCCTTACCAACAATTCTTAAACATACTTTATCTGATATGATAATAACATGCTAAACTGAACCAATGGCATGTTCTTTGTGTGGTACAAGGAAGATTTGGCTATCAAATCTTCCTTCATGCAAGCTGAGCGTGAGAGAAGGTATGTGATTTCTTCATCTTCGATTGGTATCTTTGATGGGCAATGTCTTTCGAGCCTCTGGCATCATATTCGACCACAAATTTCAAATGCATTGCATTTTATTTGATCATGAATGCTCACTGAAATGACTGCATTCTACTGGTGTCGTGCCCTAGCCCATGCTTTATCTCCATTATTTGATGTTATTGGTGCTTGTGCTCAAGGATATCAATTCACTATTTTCAAATGTTTGGATTCACGTTTGTTGATATTACAATTCATCATATCAGATAAAGTATGTTTAAGAAGTTTTAGTGTCTAAACACTCAACTAATCCCTCTAACTGATTAGGAGTGGTTGGGGAAGTTGAGAGGAAAGTTTTCAAACATTCATATACAAATTATTGAATGCTTTGGAGACTATTGGTTTGACTGTCCATGCGTTAATGTTTAGAAGAGATCAATGAAGTAAATTTAAAGACATTCTTACATGTTTGGAGAGGTTTAAGAGGCATTTATCATGACTGTACCCTCACAAACAACGGCATAGACTGGTTTTACTAAGTTTCCTTTCTCTATTTTGAGGTTTCCTTTCTCTGCCACAGGGGTACAGTCAGAGGGTTCATTGACAAAATTATCCTTTGAATGGTTACTATGAATATGAATGATTTGATATAGCATATTGCTCATTTTACTTGAAGTTTGGAATAGCTTGTGCAAGGGTGAAAGTAGTTTTGATCTTTTGGTCGTGATTGTTCCTCTACACAGTCAAAAAATGTAACTGTGTAATGATTATATGTAATGTTGAATGGATTAAATGCTTTATTCCTGGTAGAAGTGAATGGAAGGAATAGTGTTGGTGTTAGGTTTCATTTATTGTTGAGTTTAATGGTTTCCAAGATGTGTTGAGGAGTTTTCTCCTTGTTTAATGTTAACTATTCCTACACAATCCACTCATACAACAATGAAATGCTATGTGATTGACAATTTCATACAATTGGTCCTTTGGCATGTATTAAATACAATCCAGTCACTTATTGAATGCTTTGGAGACTACTAGTTTGACTGTCCATGCGTTACCAATGTCTAAGATTCATTAAAGGATACAAAACCCTTCATTTTGGGGTTATTGTGTGTGGATTCAAATGTAGGTTTGATTTGGTTAATGTTTAGAAGAGATCAATAAAGTATTTAAAGACAATCTTACATGTTTGGAGAGGTTTGAGAGGCACTTATCATGATTTTACCCTTACAAACAGTGGCATAGACTGGTTTTACTAAGTTTCCTTTCTCTATTTTGAGGTTTCCTTTCTCTGTCGCAGGGGTACAATCAAAGGGTTCATTGACAAAATGATCCTTTGAATGGTTACTATGAATACGAATGATTTGATATAGCATATTTCTCATTTTACTTGAAGTTTGGAATAGCTTGTACTTGAAGTTTGGAATAGCTTGTGCTTGTGCTGGAATTCTTAGTAGAAGTGAATGGAAGGAATAGTGTTGGTGTTAGGTTTCATTTATTATTGAATTCAATGGATTCCAAGATGTGTTGAGGAGTTTGCTCCTTGTTTAATGTTAACTGTTCCTGCACAATCCACTCATACAACAGTGAAATGCTATGTGATTGACAATTTCATACAACTGGTCCTTTGGTGTGTATTAAACAAAATAAAATTTTTAGCATATTATTATAATTCTATTTCTTTGTTGTAAACATGCCATTGGTTCAGTTTTGTATAAAAAAAATCGTGTACAATTTTTTTTTTCTATTTTTTCCATTTGATAACCACAGTCAACATTTCAAAATAATGAATAACATCAAATAATGGAGATAAAGCATGGGCTAGGGCACGACACCAATAGATTAAAACTGAACCAATGACATGTTTACAACAAAGAAGTAGAATGATAATAATATGCTGAAAATTCTATTCTATTTAATACATGCCAAAGGACCAATTGTATGAAATTATCAATCACATAGCATTTCACTGTTGTATGAGTGGATGGTGTAAGAACAGTTAACATTAAACATAGCCATTGTTCTCTTTACTTTCTCAAATCTCTGCAAGTCAAGAACATTAGAGTTGTATAATACATTGTTAGTATCCTTTTTCCATGGGTCCTAGGTCTTTGGGTCCATGGAAAGGAAATAGATTACAAAATACACTTCAAAACAAAGGAAAAACTTAGCAAATTCAGTCTAACTCATTGTAGATGAAGGAACGGTCATGCTAATAGTTCCTCTAAGTCTTCCAAAACATTTATTGAACTCCCCTAAAGTCCTATTGGATCCCCAAATTGCTTAATCCAATCAACTTACATCAGGATCATGAGAAACTTCA
The DNA here is from genome assembly GCA_027943335.1 of Chamaecyparis obtusa. Classification (NCBI taxonomy): domain Eukaryota; kingdom Viridiplantae; phylum Streptophyta; class Pinopsida; order Cupressales; family Cupressaceae; genus Chamaecyparis; species Chamaecyparis obtusa. Next base: position 273,871 of record BSBK01006266.1, on the reverse strand, counting down.
AAGGATTAAAAACATTACTTGGAACAGTCAAATCATTATGCTTTCAAATAAATTACCTATCGACATATCCCTTGCGAGGGAGAGAAGCCAAACACATAAAGAACATGCACATAAACACGACAGCTAAAAAATTTAAATGGAATACACCAAGAAGTACCAAATGATGAATGCTCAATTGTTGTAATGGCAAAGCATCAGAACCGTCCATTTCTAAAATTTGATTTTGTATAGTCTTAATTATTTTTCTATAGTCCTAATGATTTTGAAAATTGTTGACAAAGAGTGTTTCTTTTTTTTATTATAGTATAAATGATTTTTCTATAGTCATAATGATTTTTCTTATTTCTTGTCTTTTGTCCCTTTTTTATTTCCTATGTCTATGCTTCGTGACAGGATTTTGTCACCTTCTTTTGATGGTATATTTCATTGTCTATGTGGAATACTATTTTGTTTACTATTTTATTTCAGCTTCATATTTCTTTCATTTTTCATATACACAGAGACTACACATGCTGATAAAAAAATGAGCTATTTGATTTAGGTTTACTTTTCATTATTGTAAATGGTTAATATTTCTGATGGTACTCCTTGGTGTATTTCAAATAAAAATAATCATATAAAAATAATAAATGTAGTAATGATGGTGTGGTGCATTATTGATATATAGGCTCGATGACTCTTGTCAATGTGCCAAACTGTCGATGTGGTGGTGGGCAGTGTGTGTTGAAGACTTCACGGACACTGAACAACCCTGGATGACAATTTTGGTGCTACCCAAATAGAAAAAAGGTTGCTGATGTGTATATATTTAATGTTTCTAATGTAAATACTATTCATTATAATATAAGAACTAATGTAGAATGGGCATCACAAGGAAATAATGGTTGCGGATACTTTAGTTGGGTCGATGACAACTCATCTGCATCTATCTGCCCATCTCCACTTATCCGTGATGAAGGATTTGAGTGCAAAACATGTCAGGCTAGGGCAAATTCTGAAATTATTTTTTTATGATGCCTTCTATGTATTGTAATCGCATATCTTTGTTGCGACCATATGCAAAGATGAACTCAAGAATTAGTTAGTTTAGTATTTTTCATATTGTAACTAATATTTTAATATGGATATGACGTAACCTCTCTTTGCCTCAAGTGCACATATATATGGTTTACATCTTTTTTTAGAATAATTCTTCACGTTTATGGCTCAGGTGAGCCCCAATCTGCTATCAATCACATGATTTAATGTATAGTGCTTTCTTGGTTGTTCCATTTGTTCTTTGACCTTGACTATGGATTGACTATCATTTTCAAGCTTGAGCGTGGCTTCGTACCATGCACCATCTATAGATTTGTATGCAACATTGATTTACGAATGTAAATAACGCATTGAACGTAATCTACGAACATTGCATGTATGAAGTCTTGCTGAAGTTTGAGCGTCCTCCCTCTATTCCAGTGAGGGATTGGAATGAGTTCATTTTGGATGCAAAGGAGAAAGGGGATACTCAAAGAGGAATTACACCAGCAAATGGGAGAAGGTATAAACATTTTAATAGATTTTTATTATTAAATAATTAAATTTGCATATACCAGTGTTCTAAGTGTCCTCATTACATGATTTAAGGTCTTAGTCCACAGACAAATTAAATTAGACTTACTATCCAAAATACATAAAAAACATGCACATAAACACGACAACTGAGAAACATAAATGTAGATTTCACAATAGCTGAGAAACATAATTGTAGGCATCATAGTCACAATCTTTTGGAGACAACATAATTGAGTTGTGTACCCAAGCAGTGTAGAGAAACTTCTACACCCCCAATTCCAAGTTGAATACATTTGTTGGAGGACCTTGTATTCATGAGCAACAGATGTAGTCAACTTGGAATCGGAGGTGTAGCAGTTGCTCTCCACCATCTGGGTATACAACTCAATTACGTTGTCTCCAAAAAATTGTGACCACGATGCCTACAATTATGTTTCTTAGCTGTTGTGTCCCAAGACCCCTTATGACCCTTTACGACCATTTACGATCCCTAAGAATACATCTTAGAGGTCTTAAAATGTCGTAAAGGTTCATAAGAGGCTCCTAGGAGGGGCCAGATGAGCTCCCACCTTCACGTGGTTGGCCCTGTTAAGTAGAGAATGTTTAACTATTCTTGAAACAAAGAGAAGCTCAATAATTTAAGGTCTCAATCCATCAAGATGCTGAAAAAATGACAGAAATCAATGATGGAGAGTTTTTAGATTCTGAGAAGATGTATATGGAGTGGAGGCCAGATTGAGTACTAGTGTAGAGTGTTAATAATTATAGCCTTTCGGCCAAGATCAAACTGATCAAATAAATACCCTTGTGCAATTTATAATAATAAGGAGATTATTATTTCATTTATATATGTGTGTTGGTTGAATTAGTTAAGGGCCCAAGGTTGGCCTCTTGGCTTTAACATTAAATATATTTAATAAGACCAAGTTGGCCCTCTTGAAGATAATTCAATTCATATATATATGGTGTTGGATTCTAGGGAGAGAAGCACCAAAAACATAACGTGCTTCCCTCCCCCAAAACCTTGATTCTCTGCCTTAAGAAAACTTAGATCAACATATATTGGTGTGAAAGATAAGCAGCTTCAGCTAATAGATAAGAACAAGTCTGAGCATGAATAAAGATCAGATTATGATCTGATCCATACAACCAGCAATTATTGGCAATGTTAACTGTGAGTTGATTAGGGATGGAAGCCTCTGTTAGGACTAGACTCTTCCTCAATACACTAACACTAAGGTACTAATCAGGTTCTCCTCAGCACCTTTGTTAGTACAGTTTGGAGGCATATAGACTGGAGTATACTTGGTTGATATCTGGGTATCTTCTATCCCTTCTTTTTTACTTTATTCTATGTTTAGCTGTGTTAGATCTCTATAGTTTGTTCATTCCGGAGTATAATCTAAAATATATCAACAAGAGATGATGATTCAGTAACCTACATCTAGAAAACCTTCACAATTATCCCTTTGGCCTCCACTTTTTCTTCTTCTCAAAAATGGTTATCTAGAAACTTTAGAGCTTGCCGATTCTTGCTGTACACAACTTGTGTGTGTTGATGACAATGAGGACGTGCATCACAGTAATACAAGTAAACATCTTAAATTGATTGGTGTAGTAATACAAATTTAATTGCAATTAGTGTTTGGATTAATGTAACAATTTGTATTGCAGCTGTAGAGAGTGTAGAGGCCATTTTTAATGAGCAGGTTGAGGTTGAGGCCGAGGCCAGACAAACTAACCTTGATGTTGATGATGTGACTAGATCAGGTAAAGAGCTATACGATTATGAATGCTTTCAATGTCTTTATTACCAAGGAATCACCGCCCATCATTAATGAATATTAATGAACACTTACACCATGAAGAAGACAAATGATTAAACAGAAAGAGAGGACCAACTGAACCATCTTATGGTCAGTCTATATCACATTGAGAAACAACGTCAAGACTTTAGAATCAAAACAATCAAAAGTTTCTTCGAGACCATGAATGATCAACAACATTCCATCAGAAAACAAAACACTAATCTATGTTATCATTAAGCCATAAAATATGTCTTTAAAGCTTAGAATTATCACAAAAACTTTCAAGAAACATAGTACTATCCAAAATATGTCTTTAAAGTTTATTTCTAATGATTATGATGATGTTGATGTTGATGTTGATGTCTATAATTTATTTCACTTACTGATGCTTGCCTAGATTGAATTTTGAATTGCCAGGTTGGAGAATGCTTTCAAAGTTTAGGGTCTGTTCCACATGATACTCTTAGTTACAGCTCAAATGCAACTCAACATATTTTTGATGCTGGGAAACCCATTGCAGAAACTCATCCGTAGGTGAAATTTAATGCTGTGAATCTTGGCATTGTTAATGTTATTACTTTTCCTCACGTTTCATATTTGTGAAAATGTTTCTTGACACTATCTTTTTTTTCAATTCCTATATTTGCAACTTTTTAGATCATTGACTTAAGCATTACATGTCTTTGTTCAAAGTTTATTCTAACACTATATTATATCTTATTCTTATTACAATGTTCTTTGTTGTGGGGCAGGAGGTCAATCTTCATTGTCTTCATTGTGGGGGACAATGAAGATTTCTCTGACAAATAGTAGGTCTTCTTTAGTATCTTATAATAACATGCTAAACTGATAAAGGTGTTATGGGCATTTAATCTACAATTACTAATAGATTAAGCATATTATTACTATGTTTAATGTTCTATTTAAATTCATTTAACACAAAAAACAAATTTACAAAACTGAACCAATGGCATGTTTACAACAAAGGTGTGTTGAGGAGTTTGTTCCTTGTTTAATGTTAATTGTTCCTGCACAATCCACTCATACAACAGTGAAATGCTATGTGGAAGGGATGGTTGATAGTGTCCCTTGAGGGAAGGGGAATTTTGAAAGACTTGTTATCATTGTATTGTGTATTTCCAATATGTTTGGATGCAGGGCAGACCAAGAGAATGAAGGATCATTCACTGATTGCATGATAACCCAGTTTTGAAGGGTCACTGGTTGAGGGGACAGTCAAGGTCCAAATGATTGGGCCATTGGAGGACCCTATTTCTTTTTATTAATTGCTATTCAAATTGGATGCATGGATTTCTTGTGAATTATCGGCTGTTATGTATCCTACAACTGCATTTGTAAATCTGCATATACTTCTCTAGGGTTGTAAGCCACTTAGAGATCAAAATAGAGAAACTAAATCAGAATTGTTCTTTGTCCTATTTCCTTTTAACAAAGTCTCAACTATCAATGATACAATACATTTGATGCCCTAAGCTATCAATACAAATGACGCCTAGCTAGAAGCTCATGGGCTGTCCATTTGATAACCATAGTCAACATTTCAAAAAAATGGATATCCTTGAGCACAAGCACCAATAACATCAAATAATGGAGTTAAAGCATGGGCTAGGGCATGACACCAGTAGAATGCAGTCATTTCAGTGACAGCAATATACAATGGCATCATTAAACATATATGCTAGTAATATCAACAAACGTGAATCCAAACAATTGAAAACCAATGACATGTTTACAACAAAGGTCTAATAGAACTCCCAACAATTCTTAAACATACTTTATCCGATATGATGAATTCTTAAACAATTAAGGTTGGAGTAGACATAGTTATCACACATTTTTTTTGTGTGGTACAAGGAAAATTTGGCTAGGTCAAATCTTCCTTTGTGCTAGCAATCTACAGAATTAGACCTTTATTAACAATTGATCATATCAGATAACTAGTATGTTTAAGAATTGTTGGGACTGGTCCTTTGGCGTGTATTAAACAAAATGTATAGAATTTTCAGCATATTATTATCATTCTATTTCTTTGTTGTAAACATGTCATTGGTTCAGTTTTGTAACTTCATTGTTGTATGAGTGGATTGTGCATGAACAATTAACATTAAACAAGGAGAAAACTCCTCAACACATCTTGGAAACTCCATTCACTTCTACCAAGAATAAAGCATTTAATCCATTCAACATTACATATAATCATTAGACAGTTACATTTTCTGACTGTGTAGAGGAACAGTCACGACCAAAACTACTTTCACCCTTGCACAAGCTATTCCAAACTTCAAGTAAAATGAGCAATATGCTATATCAAATCATTTATATTCATAGTAACCATTCAAAGGATCATTTTTTCAATGAACCCTCTGACTGTACCCTTGCGGCAGAGAAAGGAAACCTCAAAATAGAGAAAGGAAACTTAGTAAAACCAGTCTATGCCGCTGTTTGTGAGGGTACAGTCATTATAAGTGCCTCTCAAACCTCTCCAAACATGTAAGATTGTCTTTAAATACTTTATTGATCTCTTCTAAACATTAACCAAATCAAACCTACATTTGAATCCACACACAATAACCCCAAAATGAATGGTTTTGTATCCTTTAATGAATCTCAGTCACTGGTAACATATGGATAGTCAAACCAGTAGTCTCCAAAGTATTCAATAAGTGACTAGATTGTATTTAATACACACCAAAGGACTAGTTGTATGAAATTGTCAATCACATAGCATTTCACTATTGTATGAGTGGATTGTGGAGGAACAGTTAACATTAAACAAGGATCAAACTCCTCAACACATCTTGGAAACCATTGAATTCAATAATAAATGAAACCTAACACCAACACTATTCCTGCCATTCACTTCTACTAAGAATAAAGCATTTAATCCATTCAACATTACATATAATCATTAGACAGTTACATTTCCTAACTGTGTACTAGAGGAACAATCACGACCAAAATGATCCAAACATTTGAAAATAGTGAATTGATATCCTTGAGCACAAGCACCAATAACATCAACTAATGGAGATAAAGCACGGGCTAGGGCATGACACCAGTAGAATGCGATCATTTCAGAGAGCATTCATGATCAAATAAAATGCAATGCATTTGAAATTTGCGGTCGAATATGATGCCCGAGGCTCAAAAGATGAAGAAATCACATACGAAGAACATGCCATTGGTTCAGTTTTGTAAATTTGTTTTTTGTGTAATTAGTAATTGGTAGATTAAATGCAGATAACACCTTTATCAGTTTAATTAGCATGTTATTATCATATCAGATAAAGTATGTTTAAGAATTGTTGGGACTGGTCATTTTGCGTGTATTAAACATAATAGAATTTTCAGCATATTATTATCAATCTATTTCTTTGTTCTAAACATGCCATTGGTTCAGTTTTTTAGATTTGTTTTTTGTGTTAAATGCATTTTTTGTGAGGAGGGGTCTTGTTCCGAGGAGATTGATGAAGATTGTGTACCTCAAAAACTAATTCATAAGGTACCAATCGATGTTTCCTATTCACTTATATTTTTGGTTTGGTAAATCTCCTTATAAGTTTCATGTCCTTTCTTTTGATTACTATGGATGAGATATATATCTTACATTTAACATTCAACTTCTTTACATTTTAGAACATGTAGTGTATTTTTTGAGGATTTTACCAAATCAACTTTTAACATAAACCAAAAACACCAAACTGATATCTTGCCCTTGCAGCATGACAAAATATTTGCATTTGACCAATAACTGCAAGCAATTGAACGATAAATCCACATACATGTATCTTTTTAAAATACTTGGAACATCAAAAAGATGGCTAAGTGACTACCGCCATGATATTTATCTACTGAATATGGGAAAAAAAAACACCAAAAAGAATCGAATAGAAAACATGATTGGTCATTTCAAAGAGCATTTATGATCAAATAAAATGCAATGCCTTCTCTCACTCTTGATCAACTTTCACCCGCTCATTTTCTCCCACTCCTTTTCTCTACAATAGAAATAAAAATGATTTGGCCATTTCAAAATAGTGAATCAATATCCTTGAGCACAAGCACCAATAACATCAACTATTTTGATCTGTGGGTACCGTAATGTTGGCAAGAGTTCTTTTATTAATAAGATTACTCTGCAAGCTTGAAGAAGCGATATATTTTGGCAAATGAAGAGTGGAAAGATGATGATGTTCCTCAAATCATGGATGGACACAATGTTGCAGACAGAATGGGAAGACATCTTTCGAGCTTGGCCCTGGATCCTTCGACAATTGGGGTAGTATCCAAACCCAGGCTAAAAAATGTCTTCCTTTTTGTTGTGGAATATAGGCTCTGCTGCTGCAACAATGACAGACTACGATGTACATATCACAACAGCTGAGAAACATAAATGTAGGTATCATGGTCACAATTTTTTGGAGACACAACATAATTGAGTGCTATTCCCGGATGATGCAAAGCAACCACTACTTTGCATCATCTCGAAAAACCACTCAATTATGTTGCATCTCCAAAAAATTGCGACCATGATGCCTACATTTGTGTTTCTCATTTGTTGTGTCCCGGGACCCCTTATGACCCTTTACGATCCCTAAGAATACATCTTAGAGGTCTTAAAATATCGTAAAGGGTCATAAGAGGCTCCTATGAGGGGCTAAGTGAGCTTCCACCTTCACGTGGTTGGCCCTTTTAAGTAGAGAATGTTAAACTATTCTTGAAACAAAGAGAAGCTCAATAATTTAAGGTCTCAGTCCATGGAGATGCTGAAAAAATGATGAGAATCAATGATGGAGAGTTTTTAGATTATGAGAAGACATATATGGAGTGGAGGCCAGATTGAGTACCAGTGCAGAGATGATGATTCAGTAACCTACATCTATAAAACCTTCACAATTATCCCTTCTTTGGCCTCCACTCATTCCTCTTCCCAAAAATGGTTATCTAGAAACTTTGGATAATGTTTTCTCATCCATGCACAAAATGTGCTAGTGATCGTATAAAATTACCTTAGGCCTCCAGTATTGATGAGATGTACAAGTGTAAAATGTTTTTGCGAGACTGTGATCAATTTGTGTAGTGTACATAAATGCAAGGCGGTGATTATTCTCGATGATCAACAGGTAGCTAGGACTAAAGATAACATAGCTCAAGAGACCATCATAGGTTGTCTCTTTCTTCAGTCTGTATTATTGACAAAATGTTTTACCTTTCGTTAGCTCATCAAATCTGGGGATTTGAAAGAATTTAATAGAATATTTTCATGACAACGTATATTATTTAAGTTGATGTTGCACGAATTTATCTACTTCACACACTTGTATACTATGAAGACGGCGATAAAGAAGCATCTCCTCCCATGGCAATGCTTCTTTATCACCGTCCTCATAGTCTACAAGTGCGTGAAGTAGATAAATTCATGCAACGTCAACTTAAATAATATACATTGTCATGAAAATATTCTATTAAATTCTTTCAAATCCCTGAATTTGATGAGCTAATGAAAGGTAAAACATTTTGTCAATAATATAGACCAAAGAAAGAGACAACCTATGATGGTCTCTTGAGCTGTGTTAACTTTAATTTGCCTATCCGTTAGTTTTTTGACAATTTATAATTAATTACCATGGCAATGCTTCTTTATCACCGTCCTCATAGTCTACAAGTGCGTGAAGTAGATAAATTCGTGCAACGTCAACTTAAATAATATACATTGTCATGAAAATATTCTATTAAATTCTTTCAAATCCCTGAATTTGATGAGCTAATGAAAGGTAAAACATTTTGTCAATAATATAGACCAAAGAAAGAGACAACCTATGATGGTCTCTTGAGCTGTGCTAACTTTAATTTGCCTATCCGTTAGTTTTTCGACAATTTATAATTAATTATGATGAAAGCGCTATGCATTCGATAGACAAAATGTTAGAAAAAAATAATTTACGACATTTCATGTGACAGTAATGCTATACGTTCAATAGGGAAACCTGTTGGAGAATACTACACAATTGTCACTATTTCGACAGTTTTAGTGTTGTAAATAGAAAATATTCGATAGAAATTTCGATAGAATATTCGACAGTGAGGCCATATCACCAACAGGTAGATCTATCAGAATTTGATACAAACTATCGCTATTCCAATAGTTCTAATGTCGGAAAGAATATGGTTTTGATAGTTAGTTCTGACAGAGATTGTATATTTCCGATAGGTCTTGTTATCGGAATTCTGATGGATGAACCGCAGGAAATGCCATAACAAAGTTGTTGTCATGTGAAAGTTTCCAACGTGACATGGTGTCGTTAAACTGACAGATATGTCTTTTGTCACAATCTTCAACACAAAAATGGTGATGGACTCAAGTGTCAAAATTCTGACAAATGAGCGTTGCAAATCTGACAAATGGTCATCGAAATTTGGCCCCAAATGTAGTAGTCCATTCAAATCTGGTCTTTTTTCCACCTTTTATAGTGTCCAACATAGGAGCACATACATGGCTAAATTTTTTAATAAACTTTCTATAAAAAATTGCAAGTCCATGAAAGCTTCTAACATCACCTTGGTTCTTTGGTGTAGGTCAGTTGACAATTGCTGCAACCTTTTCTAGATCCATTTTGAGGATGCCTTGGGAGATGAAAAATCCTAGGAAGACAAGTTCCTTCTTCATGAACATACACTTTTCCAAGTTAATCACTAACTTGTACTAATGAAGTCTCCTTAAGACCTGCTCAACATGATCAAGATGTTCTTCTTTGCTATGACTGTAAATTAGAATGTCATCCAAATATATGACTACAAACTTACCAATGAAATCAATAAAAATCTCATTCATGAGCCTCATGAATGTATTGGGAGCATTTCTCAAACCAAATGGCATAAAAACCCACTCAAAAAAACCCTCAGTTATTTTAAATGTTGTCTTCCATTCATCTCGTAGCTTTATCCTGATTTGATGATAGCCTAATTTTAAATCTATTTTTGTAAAATAACAAGCAGTGCCAAGTTGATCAAGAAAATCCTCCATCCATGGGTTGGGGAACCTATATCTTATAGTTATTTTTTTTAGGGCTCTACTATCAGTACATAACCTCCATTTTCCATCCTTTTTAGGGGCTAAGACTGATGGGACAGCACAAGGACTGAAACTTTTCTGAATTAGTCCCTTCTCTAATAGTTCACTAACTTACCTTGCAATCTATGCATGTTGAACTGGTGTCATTTTGTATGGGGCCTTTTTAGGCAAGGAGGAACCAGGTATTAAGTCTATTTCATGACTAATATCTCTTAAGGGAGGGAGGCTTGTAGGCAAGTCACTAGCAGTGACATCACTATATTTTTCAAGCAATTTCTTGACTTTATCTGGTATAGGATCATTTTTATCAAACCTTATACTATCCTCCGGTTTGGAGATTAGGACCAAGGCTTTAGTTTTAGGTTCCTTCAACACTTTCAACATTTATTTTTCACCCATGATGATGACAATAGGTTCTTTCTCTATTTTATTGTCAGGCAGGGCTTCATGGTGAAGGTTTTTCTATATTTGGTGATGGAGTAGGTATTCTTCCTACAATGATGTATGGCATCTACATCATATTGCCAAAGCCTACCTAGAAGAATGTGGGAGGCATCCATTTCAACATCACAAAGAACTTTATCTCTAAAGTATGCAATTGAAAATTCTATCCATACTTGTTCAGTCACTAAGGTTTCTTGACCTTTAGTTAGCCAAGAGACATGGTAGGGAAAAGGATTTGGCTTCTTAGGAAGATTTAGTGACTGAACAAGTATGGATAGAATTTTCAATTGTAGACTTTAAAGATAAAGATCTTTGTGATGTTGTTGAAATGGATGCCTCCCACATTCTTCTAGGTAGGCTTTGGCAATATGATGTAGATGCCATACATCATTGTGGGAAGAATACTTACTCCATCACCAAATATGGAAAAACCTTCACCATGAAGCCCGTGCCTAACAATAAAATAGAGAAAGAACCTCCTGTCATCATCATGGGTGAAAAAGAAATGTTGAAAGTGTTGAAGGAACCTAAAACTGAAGCCTTGGTCGTAATCTCCAAACTAGAGGATAGTATAAGGTCTGATAAAAATGATCCTATACCAGATAAAGTCAAGAAATTGCTTGAAAAATATAGTGATGTCACTGTTAGTAACTTGCCTACAAGCCTCCCTCCCTTAAGAGATATCAGTCATGAAATAGACTTAATACCTAGTTCATCCTTGCCTTAAAAGGCCCCATACAAAATGACACCAGTTCAACATGCATAGTTTCCTCTAGAGTTTGAATCATTATTTTCTTTGTCTCCTTGGTCAGGGGTCCTACTGCTGCTATCACTATTTTGTCCTCTATTCCAAGAGGTTCCTCTCCCTCTAAAGTTCTTCCCACTGTCATTACTCTTTCCCTTTCCAAACTCCTATTTTCTCTTCCACTTCTCCTCTACCTTGAGTGTCATTTGATAGCACTTGTTTACTATGGTAGGGCAATGTAGGTTAAGTTCCTCTTGAATGGATGCCTTAAGACCATTCATATACCTTGCTAGCTTTTCTTCTTCATCTTCTACCACATTTGTTTTCATACATAATTTTAGGAACTCCTCAGTGTATGAGCCTACATCCATGTCTTTCTGATTTAGGCTTTGCTTCCTCCTATGGATTTGTACCCCATAGTCTTCAGGTACATATGTTTCCTTGACTAGGACTATCATCTTGTTCCGTGAAGTAATCATACTTCTTCCATTTTTCACCCTCTTTGTTTGGATGAAGTTCCACAAAGTTAGGGGTGCTCCCTTCAACTTGGATCTTTCCATCTTCACTCTCTACTTCTCAGGGATGTCCTCACACTCAAAGAAGCTTGTTAAGGCCTCTATCCAATCCAAGGCCAGATTTGCATTCATCTTACCACTGAAAACTGGTAAGTCCATCTTTTCTTCCATGGTCCTTCTTCCCATGGATTTCAAGGCATTTATGAAGGGTCTTTGGTCTGTAGGAATGTCCTGATCAGGGGTGTCTTCCTCCTCTTCACTCCCTTCTTCATTACCAGACTCATTCTCTTTACCCTTGTCTACCTTACTCTCAAGTTCTTGGAGCCTCTTGGTTAGGGCTGCATTTGATACCCTTTGTTCTCTCACCATCTTTTCTAGTTCACTATTTGTAACCCTTGCAGGGATCTCTTCATCCTTAGGAGCAGACATAGCTCTGATACCACTTGATGCAAAGTGGGCAGTAGAAAGCTTCAAATAATGGAACAAATGATAAGGCAATGACGCTTATACACCCAAATTCAAAGGAAAAGTTCTCTACACCTATCACAAGTGTAGGAAAGACAAGGTACAAGATTATCACAACCCCAAAACCCCAAAGGCAACCTACTCACTAGGTTTCACCAAGTCCCAAATACCAATTACCAAGATTGGCTATGAAGCACTCTAACCCAATTTATCAACAATTCCCCATGAAATGTCTCATAGGACCAAGGGTGACCTATACTCAAGGATATGGTCTATTTAGGTCCTCAATTAATAGTTCCAATGGTTCTTTCACTTGCTAGCAACCCATATGACATAGTTGCTTCACAAAATTAGGTTTAGGCTTGTAGCCCTCCCTCGAAGTGATTTTGGTTTTATTCCAAAATAATTCCATACAACATAATGAGTAAATTGGAGATTTCAATACCCTTTTGGGCCTAAGGGATCATATCCAAGCACCAAGGTGTGAAACTGAAAGGAAGACAGGAAAATATCTAGTCTATACACAGTAATTAGGCCTAATTAGGCCTGCAAGTGCAGTAAAAGTGCTATTTCCCTTAACCATATGCCCAAAAAAAAAATGGTAACATGTGATGGCATGCATAAGGGCCTTATATCTTGAATTAGAGGTCTTGGTGCATCCCCAATCGCAAATTGTGATGACTGTACTCAGTCACTTGCAGGTGCACACATAGAGATGTACACCTAGGGCATCATGGAAAATCCACCTCCCTGCAAGTTACCACTCCTAAACTACATATTCTTGAAGTACATAAAAAAAACTTGAATTCCACCAAGGGGAATTGGATTCCCATGGTGGAATCAAGTAGAGAACTCAATTTTATTTGAAACCCTGATTTTAAGCCTACAAACCAGGCAGTGAGACTAAAAATCTAATAGCTTTTAAACTAGGATAGATCAACACATGAGACCAAATGAAAATGAAATAAGGTTCACAAGAAAAAAATTTGGTTTTAGAATTTCATGTCCTATCTGTACCAATCCGTATAGGTCGCCTATCCTTGGGATTTGTAGAAAAATGGTTATAGTTTATTGATTCTAAAATGCCAAATTACATCATGAGCCTACCACCTGCTTGAAAGGGCTTTTGTAGGCACTCCCAATGGTTACATAATACATTTAAATTAACTATCCATTTGGGAGTTGGTTTACAAGTCCTTGACAAAAGTTGTCAAGTTTGCTCAAAAGTTGATTGACAACTTTTGAGCACCTTTTGTATATTTTGCTTTTTTGAAGATTTAATGACCAAACTTGGTCTCAATCTTATTATTATGATCCCTAGTGGATCCAAACATAGAAAACACAAAAAAAAACCTAAGCCTATGGTTTTGGATCATAATTGACCAATAGTTGACCAAGGGCTTCTAGGATGCCAATCTTGGAACTATGGTCTTACAAGGAAATCCAATGATCAACCCATTGTCCTAACATAACTAGAGGCCACTAAGGACCTTAATGAAAACCCTAGGTTCCATAAGAACACTTGATTTATTTAGGGTTCTCATGCACCATTTTACTTGTAGATGAGAGAGGTATGTAAATTAAAAATGTTAGGTTTAAGATTATTGTACTAGAGAAAGGTATATTCTTGTTATTAATTATTATTTATTTTTAATTTTATTTTGATGAAATGAGGTAATATAATAATCAATTATCTAATAGTATGTTTTATGATTTCCTTGCAACAAAGTGTTTATGAGTTGGGAGGATTTACATATTTAATAGTTCTTAAATGATGATCTACATTGCTATATTGTTATTTTGTTCTATTTCTAAGATCGAATCAATGGTGCATTCGTTGGAGGGAAGGAATTATGTAGCTAACCATAACAAGTTTCCATAACAGGAAGCATAGAGAAGGAAAATGAATTGTTTCCACAAAACTACATACTGCTATGTGTGTGAATTTTGTACCTGTTCTGTAGACACAACACTTCAGTAAAACATTAAAGGTTAGCTAAAATCGAAATCGTGCAATAATTGAAAAACTAAACTAACCAGGCGATTTACTGCCTTCTAGTAGATGCGAGTATGTATTCTCAGATTGTACCGAGATTAGTGACCTTGACGACACCTAAACGAAGGATTTGAATGCAAAATCTAGATATGAATCAATGCAATTAATCTATTTTTTTGGATTTTCTGTGCAATTATGATGAAAAATGATATGAATCTATGCTAATATGAAAATTGATATGCTAAAATGATCTAACAATGATATGAAAATGAATCTAAATGAATGTAAAAACCAAATTGATCTCACAATAGCCTTAGGTTAGGACTTCGATGTCGATTTCGTTCGAATTGATGATGTAGGAGGTTAATGAACCTATAGCCCATTTTTGGGGTATTACATTTTTCCCCTCTTTGAATTACTGTGCGAAGCGCAGTGGTTCAAAGACAATTTGTGTATGATGTTGAAACTGATGTTTGAAATTGATATTGATATGAGACAGAAGCTAATTGAAGATTTGATATGAAAATAATAGGTCCTGAATGACCAAAGATAATGTTAACTATAACAGTAATGAACCGATGATTGTGAAGAAGTGTCAAAACACCTGATTCTGAACTTTACGATTGTGAAGAAGTGAGTGACCAATTCCAGACTCGATTGTCCTTGTATTGAATCACATTGGTATCACATCTGAACCCTTTAGTTTTTGAAGAACCAAGGAAATAACACTGATGAACCAATAGTTGCAAAAACTGATATAATTTACAAGATTAAGAGAATACCAGATTGATATGGATCTTGATGAATCTGATATGCCCTGAGTGATGATTGATTTGCCCCAAGCGATGAGGTCTTTTTGATCAATCAATAACTAGATGTGGTTGTTGTCTTGATTACTGAGGAAAGATATGATTTCAGATTTAGATTATAGACTTTGAATGATGTGCAATACCATGCCCCCTTCGGGATAAAAATTGAAATCTGACAAGAAAAGTCAGCGTTTATAGTTTAGAAGCATGTTAATTGATTTGAGAAGTGGTTATATACATTTGAGAATGCATCCTGCATCGTTGGGAGGTCCTGAAGACCAAGTTTGACTAGGTTTGACCATGAATTGACCATAGTTGACCAAGTTGAAATTTTGATAGTTTGATGTAAGATAATCAGTTAAGTTGAATTCTGGATTTCTTGTGATGATTGAAGGTCGATTATGCAAGTAGTTAATAATATTAATGATCTCAGATTTTGATTTTGATCCCCAAAAAGGATTCTACTTGTTGTTTCATTGGAGGAACTTTCATGTGAGATTCAGCTCTTGTTAGATTTGAAGATGCAATTTGAAGAATCGTTTAAGCATTGAAGTTTAGCCAACCACTGTGAGATCATGCAAAAATGCAAAATGCAAAGAGACACGCAGAATGAAATGCAACCTAAGACCTAGGACCTAGTCACTGATCATGTGTCATTTATTCTCATCATTGAATTTTTAGGTAACTAAATAAATCAATACAATGCCCACTAGTTATGAAACCATAGACATATGAATATCGATTTGCATGAGTAGGAATCAATACAACACCCACTGATTAGGAAACCATGGATATATGAATATTGATTTTGTTTTCAGAATGTCAGATTAGATATAAGCACCAAGGCACAAACGCCAAGATGACCTGAATATCATGTCCATTTTGATATAGCAATTTTTATAAGCATCAAAACATAGACGTCGTGATGACCAAAATATCATGTCCATTTTGATATAGCAATTTGTATAAGCATCAAAACATAGACATCGTGATGACTAGAATACGCCTTGCATACAAACACATCAAACAGTCAAGAGATCATTCAAAATCCAATGTGAATTACCCATAGTGACCCTTTATCATTCACATCCTTAGGTAAGATCATGTTTCACAATAGGAGAAAGAACTCACTCAAAAAGATAATAGTTAGATTAAACTTCCTTGAATTTTTTGGGTATCAATGGTTGAGGTACGCATGGCCATCCAATTCGAGATAGAGGCTCTTATAGTCGAACACCATTTCAATCCAAAATTTTCAAAGTTGTTAGATTTTCACATACAGGTAGAAGACAAAGAAAAGATTATGCCCCCAGTCATCACTCTCTAAATCCTATAAAGGACATCATCGAAGAGCTTGTGGGAACACAATAATGCAAAAATCTCAATGCAAATCAATAAGCATACAAGGAGATAAAAGCATGCAAAAGCATAGATTGTTTTTAGTTTGATGTTTGATTGCGTTGTTGTAGATGCAAAATCCTTTCTGGAGACGAGACTGACTGACTGACTCAAATGAAGCTTCAAAGAACTCAAACTGGATATGACTCATCGTAGATACATTGGAGGCCATAGGATATGACTTTGATTGCCCCCAAGTTTGAACATTGATAGGATTCAGACGCTTGAGCTGATTGGTGTACAGATCGAATTATTGAAAATAGGAATGCGGAAACAAACCGGGAGATATGTACAAACTAAAGCAAGACTGAAAGCTAGGAAAGACCAAGATTGCGCTGATAGATGGAGCATTTTGAAACAAGTGGCACCCGTTTGTTGGGTTTTCACCATCTTGGCAAAGATTCTATTTTTGCTACCAAGGTGCCTATTTCCAGGTTTTCACCAAGGCACTTTTTTCTTTTTCTCATTTTTTTGTATTTTTCATTTTTTTCAATTTTTTTTGTACTTTTAATATTTTTTACTTTTCTTGTGAATCATCAAGGCACCTATTGCTAGGTTTTCACCAAGATGTTCATTTTTTTCAAGACTATTTCCAATTTTTATGATTTTTTTCAAGATATTTTACCATAGACTGAATGCCTTAGGTGTAGAATTTCTTCACATGGAGAACGTTGATTGATTCTCAGAGCTATTCTCCTTCAGTCATTGAGAGTTGATAGGCACCAGAGCCAAAAGTAGTAGTGATTACAAAGGGACCTAGCCAATTGGGTTCAAACTTCCCCTTGCGTTCTCGATGGGATTGATTTTTAGGATTTTCTCTCAAGACTAGATCACCAACCTGAAATTCTCTGTGTCTGACTTTCTTGTTGTAACCTCTAGACATTCTCTTCTGATATACTCTGAGATGATCATATGCTTCTTGTCTGCACTCATCTAGTAGTTCAAGTTCTTGCAACCTAGACACTTTGTAGTCATCATCAGTTACTAGACCATGCATTCTGATTCTTAATGATGGGATTTCAACCTCAATAGGCAGTACCGCTTCAAACCCATAAACTAAAGTGAAAGGTGTAGCCCCAGTAGGTGTTCTAATACTTGTTCTATAGGCCCAAAGAGCTAGATTGATCATGAGATGCCAGTCTCTTCCTATTTTATTAACTGTACGGTGCAATATTTTCAATAGATTTTTGTTAGAAGCCTTTGCTTGTCCATTGCCTTGAGGATAGTAGATAGAAGACCAATGTTGTGTGATCTTTAATTTGGCACATAAATCATCTAGATCTTTGTTCTTGAATTTTCCACCATTATCTGTAATTATGGAATGAGGTATCACATATATGCATATGATATAGTTCAATATGAACATAGATATTTTCTTTCCTGTTGCTTGTGTCAAAGGGACTGCTTCTACCCATTTTGTAAAATAATCTGTAGCTGTGATTATATGAGTATGTCCATTAGAAGAATGAGGATTTATAGCTCCTATAAGATCAAATGCCCATTGGTGAAAAGGCCATTGTGTAGTAAAGGGAATTAGATCTCTCCCTGGAGCATGAATTAAGTTGCCATGCACTTGGCATTTTTGACAATTCTTACCAAATTTGATAGCCTCTTTCTCTATTTCAGGCCAATAGTACCTAGCCCTAATAATTTTTTGAGCTAGTGTTAAACCATTCGAGTGTGACCCACAAATACCTTCATGTACTTCCTCTAATGCACGTTGAGACTCTTCCTATTCTAAACATCTAAGTAGTGTACCATCTAGACCTCGTTTGTACAGATCATGACCAATGATGACATATCAAGAGGCATTATGAATAAGGTATCTCTTCTCATGGTAGTTGAAGGTATCGAGAATGATTTGGTCTTGGAGATAGGAGAATAGGTTTTTGTATCGAGATGAATCATGACCAACAACAGTGCAGATCATGCGGGTTTCAGGGGAGTCATATGCAGGATAAGATAGTGCTTTCACCAGGAACTCATAGCATAGCTCATGTTTAGGCTATTGTAATAAAGTAGATAATGTTTCCATTGCATCGGCAGCCTTATTCTCCATTCTAGGAATTTGCTCAAATGTGATAGATATGAAATACTTCTTTAAATCATCTACCATTCTCTTGTAAGGAATGAGCTTTTCATCTTTAGTTTGGTACACATCATTGACATGATGAATAACAAGTTGAGAGTCTCCATGAATGTCTATCTCTATCACTCTCCACTCAATTGCTAGTTTCATGCCATTCAAAAGGGCTTTATATTCTGTAATATTGTTTGTGCAAGGAAAATTTAATCTGAATGCTTTTGGGATTAAGTATCCTTGAGGAGTTATGAACAATATGCCTACTCCAGATCCATTCTGTGTATAGGAGCCATCAAAGAATAACTGCCATTCTCTAGAAGAAAGAGTCATGATAGAGGAATCTAGAAATTCCATTTGCATTGGTGTATTATCAATCATAGGTGCATCTACTAATTGATCAGCAATAACTTGTCCTTTTATAGCTTTTTTTCCACATATTCAATGTCAAATTCACTTAAGAGCATAACCCATTTAGCTAATCTACATATGAGGGTAGCTTTTCTTAGTAGGTACTTGAGTGGATCAATTTTAGCTACCAATTGTGTGGTATGAACTAACATGTAGTGTCTTAGTTTCTGTGATGCAAAGATCGCAACTAGACAAGCTTTCTCAATCATTGAATAGTTCTTCTCATATGCAACCAATGTTCTACTGATATAGTATATAGCTCTTTCCTTTTTGTTGTCATCATGTTGTGCTAGCAATGCCCCCAATGATGTATCTGTAGCGGAGACATATAAGATCAAAGGCTTCCCATGAATAGGAGGCATCAAGATAGGCGGATTTGATAGATACTTCTTGATATGGTTAAAGTTGTTCTCACATTCTTCATTCCATGCAAAGGTCACACCTTTATGTAATGTTTTTGTAAAAGGTTGTGATATATCAGCAAGCTGTGATATGAATCTTCTGATAGATTGTACCCTCCCTTGTAAGGTTCACATTTTATTGATATTCTTGGGAGGTTGCATCTCTATTATAGCCTTGACTTTAGCTAGATCAACTTCAATGCCCTTATTTGAAATTATGTATCCTAAGAGCTTTCCAGAAGTGACACCAAAAGCACACTTCTTAGGATTTAGTCAGAGACTAAACTTTTTCATTCTATCTAGGATCATGCTCAAGTCCTTTAGATGTTCAGTTCTAATCATAGATTTTGCTAAAGTATCATCAACATAATCTTCCATAGTTCGATGCATCATGTCATGGAAAATAGATGTCATTGCTCTTTGATATGTAGCACCAACATTTTTAAGCCCAAATGGCATGACATTCCAATAGAAGGTACCCCATGCACATGTGAAAGCAGTTTTCTCTTGATCCTCTGGAGCAATTTTTATTTGGTTATATCCAGAGAAACCATCAATTAAGGAATACATCTTGAAACCCATAGTCATGTCCACTATCATGTCAATGTTAGGTAGTGGAAAATCATCCTTAGGGCACGCTCTATTCACATCTCTAAAGTCTGTGCACACTTTGATTGAACCATCTGGTTTAGAAATAGGTACAATATTAGAGATCCACTCTGCATAGTCAATAACTTGGATGAATCCAGCTTTCAGGAGCTTCTCTAATTCAGCTTTTACCAAGAGTGCAACATAAGGATGCATCTTTCTCAACTTTTTTTTAACAGTTTTGACATTTGGAGCTATAGATAAATGATGCATTATAAGATTAGGATCCAATCCTGGCATATCTAAATATTTCCATGCAAAGTTGATCTTCTTCTCTATTAGGAATGTTGTAAATTTTTGCTTCTCTTCTTCTGATAAAGATTGTGCTACATGAATCAACTGTGGTTCCTCTGTTGTTCCCAAGTTGATAGGTTGAGTGGGCTCAATTAGAACTGGAGATATGTCCTATAAATGACTCAGAAGGACATCAAATATCTCATCCTTAGGTGCCTCAGAGAGGTTTTCACCTTTGGATACGTCTTTTATTTTTACTTTTGTAGGTTCTGAGACTGCCACAAAGTGGTTTTCACCCTCAGAACTCTTTTTCTTTTTCTTTTTATTCTTATTTTTCTGACTGAGATATTTGACATCTAACTCCGTCATGCTAACACTTGGTTCACTGATGGAAGTACTCATAAGCTCAATTGCATTGAGGTAGCAAGCAAGGGCATAGTCATTGGGAAAGGTGTAAACACCATGGCTCAGATTTGTGGAGGTTTGATCAATAAGTTCTAGATATTGGATAGTCAAAGTGGGGAAAGATTGGGAGATAGTGTTTATGGATATGGATCTGTCATCATTGGTCCTAACTTGACACTCAAGTTCAAAGGTGATATTAAAACTTAAGACATTCAATTCATGAATAGGCCCAATGTCATTGTGGGAGTCCAATTCAGCCATAGGTGGATCAGACTCGATAGGTTCATCATTTCGCTCTAGACTTATGTTGGGTTCAGGTGCATATTGGTGAATAACATCAACATGTTTCTCTGTAAGAAGCTCATCTAGTTCTAGAATGGCTCCCCATTCATAGTCATTTGATTTAGCTTCTAATTTAGGATCTCTAGGAAATCTTAGAACATGAGTAAAGTCAGGGTGAATACCCCAAGAAGGGTTACCCTCAGTTTCTAATTTGAATTCATACTCATGGGAATCAGTTTCAAAATAACTACCACCTTCTTCTTGATTATTTTCAAGATTAGCTGGTTCTTGTGTTGCAACTATCTCTTTATTGATAGTAGGTTCTTGTGTTTCTACTACATTAATTCTTTTTATTGGATCATCTTTATCATCAAGAAGGTCTTTGATCTCTTCAGGCAATTTTTCATAGGGGATGAGTTATGAGCTATTTGAATCACTATCTGATGGTTCAGCTTCCTCCTTCTTAAGAAGAGGTTCATTTGGTGTGATCTACTCTATGACATGAGAATAATTTCCCTTGAGGTGATAGGTTTTCTTCTTAAAGCCTAGGCCAATAGTATTCTTATTTGCCCTACCCATATGTGAAATAGGTGCCACAAGACCTTTTCCTCTAACTCCTAGAGGTCCTTGACCTAGATATCCCATCTTAGCTATCAATTTATTTCCTAGACCGTATAACTTAGAAGGGATTTGTGGTGCTGTAGAGTCACTAGTTGGAACATTGTGGGATTCAGGTTCATCTTTGTATAGCCATGATAGCATAGCTTCATCCTCTTCAAACTCTTGCTTGGATATTTGTTCTACCACAAAATTCTTTTTATATGCTTCAAGAGGTTCCTTGGGTTCAGGCTTGGACTATTTCAAAGATTGTCCATAAGACTTAGGGTAGATAGGGAGAGATGTCAAAGATAAGACTGGCTCTATAATATATTCTCCCATCCCATTTTCTTTGTTATTGACCTCTTTAGCAATGTCTTCCATTTTGGATGTTAAAGCAACATTTAGTTGTTCAGTAGAAGATTCTTTGTTATTGGGAACAAGCTTATCAGCACTTTCCTTTAATGTATTGCAAGTTGTATTTAGATCTATGGGGATAGTAACCTCTACTCCTTCATAAGGAAACTTCAAACATTGATGGTATGTAGAAGGAATAGCTTGCATTTCATTTATCCATGATCTCCCTAGAAGAATGTTGTAAGCCAAAGGTAGATCAAGAACTTGACATATAGTATCTCTGATAACTAGACCTACTCTGATAGGTAAGACAATGGTGCCTTTAGAAGATCTTTCTTGTTCATCATAGGCTTTGGTAGTTATTTTCTTTTGAGGATCAATAGCCAATTCTGAAAATCCTAATTGTGTGATCAAGCTATAAGAACAAATGTTTAGGCCAGCGCCCCCATCTATCAACACACGTTTGACCCTACAGTTCTAGATCAAGACCTCTATATGCAAGGGCTGGTTATGTGGGTGACTCAAGAAGTTGTCATCTTCCTCTAAAAAGGAGATATATTTCAGAGATGTAAGATGTCCAACCATAGTCTGGAACCTGTCTAAATCAAGGTCATCAGGAACATTGGATCCGAGAAAAGCTTTGTCTAGAATGGCTCTGTGAGCTGGAGATATTCGAAGCAACTCAAACATGGAGATTTTGGCATTAGTGTGTTGGAGTTTTTGAACAATGCTATAAGATGCAGGCCTTGTATCCTTTGGATTGGAAGATTTGGAAGCAGACTTATGTTTGGAAGAAAATGAAAGATTGAAGGGTATCCTAGGGACATTAGATGAATCTAGGATTTGTCCTTTCAAATGTGCCTGAGCTTGCGATCAAGTAACTGCATTAGCTGAGGAATGATCTCTTTCTCTTCATACAATTGTCATGACATTGCAACTTTCAGAGAGACATGGTTCAACCATATTGATGACAACATTATTTCCAGGGTAGGCATAATTGACTTTTGCCCCCATATTAGGCTGAGAAGTTGAAACTCCTTGACCATGTTGCAGAAATGGTTCTGTAAATGTCATATGATCATTATTGCTCTTAGGATTGTCAACTATGATGTCTCCACTATCAATCAGATCTTGAATGGTGTGTTTCAACCATAAGCAGTTATTAGTTTTGTGACCTTTACCTCGATGGAAATCACAGAATTCATTTTCTTTCCACTAATGTGGCTTAGGGTCTGGATCAGATTGTCAGATTGCTGGCAAAGAGATGATGTTATCAGCTAGTAGAGTTCTCATAGCTGATTCTAAAGATTCTCCAAGAGGATTGAACTTTCACTTTTTATCCCAAGATTTATATTTTGGCTTCTTTTGGAATGGTTCAGATGACTTTTGTTCTAAAGCTTTAATGGCTTGGGAACCAAGAGTTAGGTTGTAGGCTGGTGCCTTTGATGGGGCATAGATAGTGTCAACAACACTTTCTGTGATGATGCCTTTGTTCTTGTTCCAATTTTTGTTCTTATCTTTGGAACTAGATCTAGATTCATATTTGTCCTTTTGAAGCATGATATCTCCTTTCTTGACAAGTACTTTCTCAATCTTGATTGCATTATCTACCATTTTGTCAAAAGATGTATGATCTTGCATTTGTAATGGGTAGTTGATCTCTGGGACAAGGTTATTGATAAATATTTTGAGTTTCTCCATTTCGGGAATTGGTCTAGCATATAGAGAGAAATTCTTTCGCCACCTCTTGAGGAATGTTAGGAATGGTTCTCCTGGATATTGCTTGAGGTTACAGATATAGATCATGGTGACTAGGTGTTGAATATTGTAGGAGTATTGTTGATAAAATAGTTTAATCAACTCCTCAAAAGTTGTAATCATAGGAGTTAATCTAGAAAACTAATGAATGGATGCTTCACCCAAAGATCTAGGAAAGAGGTGCATCAGATAGGTCAGTTCATGCATGAACTCCATGGATTGTGTATAGAACTCTCTAACATGATCTTGAGGATCAGAGTGTTCCTCATATTTATCATACTTCGACATCTCCACTCTTTTTGGAAATGGTGGCATGTACAAGTCTTTGTCAAATGGAAAAGGACATAGAGCCTCCGTGGAGAACTCCTTGGGTTCCTTCTCTTTTTTGAGTTTATTTAGTTTGACTTGTAAAGCATGCATCTGTTTCATCATGGCCGTTATTGGAGTTTCTTCCTCATGTGTGATGATATCTTCAACATTAAAATTAGGAGGAAGCTTAGCTCCTTGATGAGCTAACTCCAAAAAGTATGTTTCTCTATTTTCTTTCAAGAAATGCCTCATCATTTTCTTGATTTCATCGTCATTTTGGTATCGGGCAATTTCTTCAGGTGTGGGTTCCTGATTTGCACCATGTTGGGAATGAGCTCCTTGAGAGCTATGATTCATCCCTTCTTGAGACATGGTAGGATTTATGGGACTCCCTAAGATAGATCAAGGAGGAGTTTGTTGATTACCTCTGTGGGTTGATGGAGGAGGTATGTAACCAGTTTTTAATCAAAAGTTGCCAAGACTGTCATCCTCGTAAAGACCAAAATTGATGAGTTGCTCAAGATTTGGACCCTGGATATTAGTCAAAGGTAAGGTCTAAGACATCTCTCCTAATCTCTTATGTGAGGAAGCTCTGGTTTCCACCATTAACCTTAGGTGAAGCGAAGAGAATAGGATGAAGACAACTGAAGAATGAATTGAATCAAGATGATCAGATGACTCAACCTTGCCAAAGTTTGATTGATTAAAGTATAGATATGACTTAGATGAGGGATACTATGCCCTGGATGTATGGGTAGGTTCCCAAAAGATAGCGGACAAGATATCACAACACTTAGTCGTTTTGATGATTGATTGAAGATTGATAGTTATGACAAGGTTTTGACACAAGATGATAAAGACTCAGATCGATTAAATAGAAGGCTGGATCAAATTCAAAAGACCACTTTGGGATAATGATTGGATTCTCAATAGCTACTGCTCTATTCCTGACACAGTGATTTGTTTGACAGATTCTGGAAATAGGCTGAAAAAGCTAAGTATTTGGCAATTCTGACAATTTTCTGACAACTTTTCAAAATTTTCCCAAACGACACTCTGCGGACTCGTACAATAGTGGGTATGCTATGAAATGATAGTTGAAAATCTCATACGATAGTTGCAAAAACTCACACGACAACTGCTAGTAGGATTTGACTTTTTAAATTTGACTAGCAGAAAGACTCGTACGACACTGGGTTCTTTACCATACAATAGTTGGGCAATAATGAAATGACATTTGATAAAAACTCATATGACTTTCTGACCTCTTGAGATGACTTTTGACTCCAGAAAGGAATTTCACTTCAAATTTTGCAAATTTAGGATTTTCAATTTTGGATTGTTTGCAAATTTCAATGTCCAGATTTTGAGGATGGTAACAAATTTGTTTGTTTTCAATAACCAAATAGATAAGCAAGCATGCAAAATAGCAAGCAAGTGATTTCAAGCATGTCTGAAAACAATGAACAAGGGCAAAAGCAACATTGTGCATGAACAATCAAGTGATTTTATTTGTTCTAATCCTCTGAAGTGCTAATTGTATATGTTCCAAAAAGTTTTACAATAATGCACATATACCCTAGAAAAATGAAAATTTGGCCTCTTTAGGGTTTTTAGTAATGGTTTGACTCTGCAACTTTTATGATCCAAAGGGGTGAACTCCAATCCTGGTGCACCAGGGTTTTGACACAGTCTGAGAATTTAATCAATCAGGAGCTGCTAGGGAGATCTAACAACCCAACAATGAACCACACCTGTGAAGATTTCTTCCATAAGGACATTTATATAGCGACTGTCACTACCACGGCAAAAATGGCTATTACCGCTTGAGGTTCTATCAATGTGGTCGACCCAATTAAGGGAATGTCCACTATAGTTAACCCTCTCTAAAGGTGACTCACAAAATATACCACATGGAGATTGGTTCTAGATTCAAGGATTTGGGTTTCTGGTACTATCCAAAAAGGAAGTAGAGCATAATCCCCTAGCCTTTTCACTTTTAACCCAAACAAAGCAGATAGATTAATCCGACATGCTAAGACCAAGATTATCTCACAAAGATCTATGATGTCAACCCCTTATGATCTATCAACCTCTCCAGAGAGAGAATGCCTCGATCAAAAGTTGAAGACACATGAATCTAGTGGAACATGAGACTCTCTCAGTATCCTCCCTACCTACAAGGGTTCCTTCGTTGAGAAGAGTTTCGCTAGAAACTCACTCTCTCAAGAGCCATGAATAGTGTTCATAGGGCCTATTTACTATGTGTAACAAAGATGCTGAAAGAAAATCTATGTTCATTTTTATAGCCCAAATGAAATCTGTGATGTGGAAGCAATAAAAAGTCACTCAAGCTAGACACATGAGATGTTCATTTTAAGTCCAAAATTGAAGTCTTATCAACTAAGAAGATTACCTGAATTCCTCACAACGCACTTAGTAGATTTTTTTACCTATTTTCAGCAATTCTTGCACTTTTCCCAATCAAAACCAGCAAGAGTCAATCAAAAATAGAGAATTTCAATTGTTAAGATTAGCTGTTAGTCTAAATCTGGGAATCAAATCTTACAAACTACCCTGAAAAATGAAATGACAATTAAAACTTGGTGCCAAAACTTGTACGACAGTGGGTGTGCTTCCAGACGATAGTCCAAAAACTCGTATGACACTGGGTTACCTCCCAGACGATAGTCCAGAAACTCGTACGACACTGGGTATCAAATCATACAACAATCAGGCTTTTAAATGACAATGTTTTTCTAATGATATGATTCTTGATCAAATCAACTGTCATATGATAGTGGATATCTCCTGATATGAGTTTCTGACAAAACTCGTACGACAACTGTCCTGCAGAGTATACCAGAACCCTTGAAACCCTTAACCTCAAAAGATAGAAAATTGATACAAATGAAGGGAAACCCATTTTAGGGCCCCATGGTGGGCGCCAAAAATGTGTGTGAATTTTGTACCTGTTCTATAGACAC
This sequence comes from Chamaecyparis obtusa, assembly GCA_027943335.1. Classification (NCBI taxonomy): domain Eukaryota; kingdom Viridiplantae; phylum Streptophyta; class Pinopsida; order Cupressales; family Cupressaceae; genus Chamaecyparis; species Chamaecyparis obtusa. The sequence continues at coordinate 246,575 of BSBK01006266.1, read as the reverse complement.
AACACTTCAGTAAAAAATTAGAGGTTAGCTAAAATTGAAATCGTGCAATAATTGAAAAACTAAACTAACCAAGTGATTTACTGCCTTCTAGTAGATGCGAGTATGTATTCTCAGATTGTACCAAGATCAGTGACCTTAACGACACCTAAAAGAAGGATTTGAATGCAAAATCTAGATATGAATCAATGCAATTAATCTATTTTTTTGGATTTTCTGTGCAATTATGATGAAAAATGATATGAATCTATGCTAATATGAAAATTGATATGCTAAAATGATCTAACAATGATATGAAAATGAATCTAAATGAATGTAAAAACCAAATTGATCTCACAATAGCCTTGATTCGCAATAAGCTTTGATTCTCCAAATTCCAATTCTTCAAAATAGTTGTGCAATTCGTAGACGATTTTGGCAGAGTAAGCTCGCAAAATTATGAGATGATTTGAGATGAGCTGAAGCCTTAATTTATAGAAATCTAGGGCTTTGGAGGTGCATGAAAGAAAGCCATAAATCACTCAAATAACTTAGGTTGATTTTTGAGTTATTTTTAAATAAAGGATATTTAACTCACAAAAATATGCAAAAGCAGAGTTTAACTCAAAATAGAGTTTACTTTTAATTGATAATTGATAGTTGTCTGCTTTTCTGATTGTGCATGATTTATTAATGAATTAATTTAATAATAAAGTGATTTATTTCCAACTTAACTAATTTTTTTTTTTTTAATTTTTTTTAGAATAGTTCGTTCTCTTTGGCTGAGAGCCAAGGACTGAGGGGTTTCCATTCCGCCAAATTCGCCCAGGGCAAGATCCCGGCCTCATCCCTTATCAGATGTCTTTACGAGATTTGAACCCTGGTGGGCTCAATGAGAACCATTGAACTTAACTGATTTTGAAAAATAAAACAATTGATTTATGGGTTAATCAACTATTTTTCAAATTTTTATTCAAAAACAATATTATTAAAAATTGACAACTTGCTTCAATTAATTAAATAAGAATTTAATCAATTATTCATAGGATTTTGGATTTATTGTCAAAATTAAATAATACAATTTAGGAATAAGTAGAATTAACTTCAATTAAATAATTAAGTGGCAGTATTAAATCTAATTAATTAAACATTTAGAATATTCAATTAATCAAACTTTAGGATAAATTACATTTATCACCAAATAATCATTAAATCAAAGATAATTAGGATAATTAGGAATATTACCAAGAATATTCCCTGATGTAGAATTTATGATAATCAATTAGGATTTGATGATGTTTAGATGTGTCTTAGGTTAGGACTTCGATGTCGATTTCATTCAAATTGATGATGTAGGAGGTTAATGAACCTATAGCCCATTTTTGGGGTATTACAACTACATCATGCCACCCTTTTTCCCTATTCATAAAAGGAATAGAAAGTTTGAAGTAGTAGACATCCTCAAAAAATTAGAAATCCATTAGATATTTTCTCTTTATTTTTTATTTGTCAAAGATTGTTTTCCTCAATTTTCTAAATATAAAAGGAAAAAAGCCTCTAGGAAAAATATGAGGGGCTAATGTGTGTGTGTGTGTGTGTGTGTGTGTGAGAGAGAGAGAGAGAGAGAGAGCAAAAATTAATTAAGAAATGATTGCAACCTATAAGATAAGTTTTTTGGCACCATTACCAAACAGAAATTAATTAGAAATAGAGAGTTAAAAACATTAGTCTCATCCTTAAGACATGGAGCAATAAAGAACATTTTTTCATATTTACTTAAAAAGCAAATTTATGATATTCTATATATGCAAATTTGTAATTGTCACCTGTGCAAGGAAATGACTAGTCACAAAAATAAATCGTTATAGAACTCTTCAAATATTGTTGAATCGTGATGAATTTTAATCAACCAAAAATAGGTAAAAAGAGTACAACTAACATACAAGTAATATGTTTTTAAAAAAAATGAAAAATATGTATTTTGAAGAGCATACTTTTTTTGAATGCTTATTGAACCTTAAAACTAGTATTGAACTTAATTGAAACTTAGCATTAATTGAAAACTATTTTTGGGAGACTATTTCTTTGATGTGAGGATTTGGCCTAGGTGTTCTATTCATTGGGGCAATTGGAGCTTTGTATGAGATTTTCTTTTTAGTTGTTGTCTAGTTGCTAGTTTTAGGCTTCTGTTTTATAATGCTTTATTTTTGCAGTTACTTGTCTAAGTGGGATTCTAGATCCCCCTCAAAATTTGATTGTAAAGGGTTTCAGATCTCCTTCAAAACCTACTTTTACCCTAATAAAAAATATTTATTGAAAAACTAATAAATTGTAAAGCCTTTGTAACAAACTCATTTTGTGTATATCTTTACCCCGAGCAATACTTCGAGCTCAAAATTATGCATTCTTCACATTGCATCCTAGCAATATTCAAGGTTGATTTACATCGATTGTAATGAACAACATAAAGGAAGCTCTCAACATGTGTTGTGCAACCATCAATTCAAACCACATGAAGAGTTTAAGTAAAAGAAACTAAGGGATATCATAATACTTGAACAACTATTTCATTTTTTCATTATTCTACTAAAATTAAATAATATATTACTGATAAAAAACCAAATAAATAATATATCATATTATAGATCTTAAATATATAATGGTGAACCCACAATAATGGTTAACAATTTTTCAGAGGAAGGAATTCATCCCAAAAATCACGAAAGTGCAGGTTTACTCAATTACTTTTGATAGAAAGTACCCCGAGTATGGGTAATTTGCATGACAGTTTGCATAGTTTTCTGTAAACTACTTTCAATAGAAAGTATTTTATATCGAAACTAGGTACTTTTGATCGAAAGTACTTTCTATTGAAAGTCCTTGAGTAAGGGAATTTGTAGAATTTGATAAAATTTTGAACATTTCATGGCTTCAGGGCTCAAGCACAAGGGTCAAATGGAACAATAAGGAGACATCCTTTTTCATACCATAAGTACTCGGAACGAGCTTTCTAACGATTATAGATTTGACAATTTTTGAGTTTATTATGTATATTTTTTTTACATTAATCAAATGTAAAAAATTTATCAAATATAAACCCCTGAGTTTGGTGCTCAATGAAAAATAGTAGTAAAGAGAAAAATAAATTGAAAAATAAGAGTGCCCTCCATTTTCGAGTCTACTTTCTATCCAAAATAAAAATTGAAATTGGATAAATACACAACAAGTTATAAGCTATGTAGTCAAGGTATGTCAAAATTACGGTTTAGTCAACTTCAAATGTTAATAAAATATGCAATAATCAAGATAATGTCATGAAACCAATTGCATGCCCCGGTGACCCCACAATATTGGGTTACACTTTTTTTGACATGTTGATTTTTGCTGAAATAACACATTTTTAATAAAATATGATTATTTAAGCCTTGAAGGTTCCATTTGAAGGAATTAATTACAAATAGTTAGCTCAAAGCCTCTTAGATAAGAAAAACATTGATATAACATATATACTCCTCATTCATACCTCCAATGGAGTCTCCTTCGCACCTATTAAAATGCTGACAAAAAATCACTTTGACTTTATCTTTTGCGAGATCAAATGAATACATTTGACAAACCTATCTATGTAGTACTATTGAGAAAAATCTATCCAATTATTATAATGTTAATATATATTAAGTTTATTATGACTTTGTATTTTTAGTTTTACTAAACATAGATATTTCACCATATGTCTACCTCTATGTTTGACGCTTATGAAAAAATAGTAAATAAGAGAAAAAAAATTATTAAAAATATCCATGCCCTAGGTATTTAAGTTCTCTTTCTATCAAAAAAAATAAAAATAAAATTGGACAAATACACGACAAGTTATAAGCTATGTAGTCAAGGTATGTCAAAATTACGGTTTAGTCAACTTTAAACGTTAATAAAATATGAAATAATCATGATAATGTCATCAAACCAATTGCATGCCCTCCATATGGATGTTAAAAAACTAATTTTGAAAGGATCACATTGATATCTATTTTAGAAAAAAAAGTTATGCTCTATGAAAACAATGTAACTTTTTGAAAATGACATTTTCAGCAACATACCAGTTTTCATGGGAGTCTAAAGAAAAAACTATTCAAATAAATTTAAAAGTAAAAATAAAAAATATATTCATAATCTAGATAAAAAATCCTAAAAGACTCTAATTTACTTCATCTTCTGATTTCAAATTTTTTAATGACAATATGCATATGAATGTGAAAGTTTTTTTCAAAATGTAGAGTTTAGTGTCCGTTCAGGTAAAAAAGTGTAACCCACTATTGTGGGTTCACTAGCCCTTTGTATGGATGTTACAAAACTACATTCAAAAGAAGCACATTGATATATATTTTAGAAAAAAAAAGTTATGCTCTATGAAAACAATGTAACTCTTTGAAAATGACATTTTCAGCAACATACCAATTTTCGTGGGAGAAAGAAAAAACCATTCAAATCAATTCAAATATAAAAATAAAAAATGTATTTAGAATCTAGACAAAAAATCTTAAAAGACTCTAATTTACTTCATCTTCTGATTTCAAATGGTTCAATGAAAATATGCATCCAAACATAAAAGTTTTTTTCAAAATGTAGAGTTCAATGTCCGTTCAGGCAAAAAAGTGAAACCCACTATTGTGGGTTCACCCATAACACTCAACTAAATTTGCTCTGATAAATCTAGTTTGGACCAAGAAGTGCAGCTAGCTCAAGTGCATTTTTAGAAGTTTCATCTAGTAGTCCATTGTTAATACATTTCTAAAATAGAGGATTTTTTTTGTTCCCTGCAAATTAAAATGTCCACCAATATTTAGAATCCTTCATTCCCGCCTTTGCCTTTGCATCTATAAATATCAATTCATAGTGTCCAAAACAAAGATAAAAACTATCTGCTAATGACAATTGAATTCATTCCCCCTTTAATGACATGTGTACATTATGGACAAACAGATACAACCTCTAAAATTCCACAACTCACCCTTCTATCTTTCTTGTTTTCTAGCTCTTTGGGTTCAATTTCACTGTGATTATATGCTATTATGTGCTTGAGAGTTTGTAAAGCCTTTTAAACAAATATGCTTTGTGCATATTTGCAATCATTGTTGTCCATGACAACACATTTTTGTGAGGCAGTTTGTCAAACAATTCAAGTGTTTTCTATGCTTCGACACTTTGCATACATGTCTATAAAAGCTTGATGGTGGTAATAGCTATTAGATAATGGCAATGTCAGAATTATTTTTTTAAAAGCATATTAGATAATTTATCTCTTATAATGCATTTCACCTTTTCCAAATTAAACCCATGATAATTTTTTCTAATTTTTTTAAGTGAGAATTTATGAAAGGACACAACTAAGCTCCAACACACCTCTGTACATCAAAAATAACAAAATGCATACATCCTGCACACATACCATCCATCTTGAGAATTCCAAATGGAGTAATCGGAGAAAACAGAGGATGGATGGTAGATGTTTGTCAATGGGAGTAGACCGCAGACCTGTGCATCACAACAGTTGTTTGATTTGATTGATGGGAATGTTTGATTTGATTGATGGGAATTCGGCAAACCTTTTGTTCATCCATTTTTTGTTTTTAACTTCTCATGAAATGTATTTCCACTAATTATGTAAAAGGGGACTTTTAAATTTGCACTGTATGTATTTTAAAGATAAACTTTATAAGCATTTGGTTTTTAAAATGACCTCTTTTATGTTATTAAATTTTATTTTGCATATCTTATATTTAATTACACAAGCATGATGAAATCTAGATGGTTAATCTCTGATGGTGAAAACACACAACATTTTTCATCTCACACAATTGCGCACTTAACATTTCATGCTCCTTAGATTTAATCGCACAAGTGCGATAAAATATGATCCAGTGAAAGCTCCGAAAAAGTCTATTGAGAGATTGTGCATACAAGAAGTGGGTGCCAATTGAATCAGATATAAATCATTCAACACAGAGTTCTTCATATGGGTGAAAATTAAGCCTCCTATTTAAGAAATGTTGAAGATGAGTTACAGGGACTAATAGCAGATGAAATTCCTTTGAAGATAATGGCTGGTGGTGAAAGAAGAAACCTCCATTTCTTAAAAAACAACTATAAACTTTCTAGAGCCAAATAGTCTGGAAATAAGTTGAGGGCAGCATAAGAACTTACAATGGCCTCCTTAGACATACTGTTATTATCCCATGGATGTAAAAGGGCTTTATTTTTTACAAATCAAATCTTGCACAAGAAATGCATTTAGGCAGAAATCTTTAAGGCGAAAGGGATTTAAGTCAGAAAAATAAATTCCTATCCAATGAGCTATAGTTGTCACCTAGCTTAAAAATTATGCTATTTTAGTAAGCAGTATATTCCTTTCATCTATATTATTATTAAAAAGCATTTAAAATATAAAATATCCCAAACTTTTAAAAAGTAAATAATACAAACCAATATAGGATCTTTGCTCTTATTATGTTTGGCTAAAATAGAAATCGGGGAAATACTTAGATTGGAGAAAAAGGCACCTATCATTTACATATTCATTATTTTGACTATAATTAATAAATAAATTAAATGATGCGTGATTGATGCTTAGGTCACATTCTCATTACCTAAAAGATGGGATCTGATTTAGTTGAATGTCATTTTCTATTAGTCGCCTTCTTTTATAAATAGTGGCTATTGATTTTTAAAATAGGGAACTAATTTTTTATTTTAATGTTTAATCAGAAAATTATATTATCATGAAATAACCTCAACAATAAATACCAATGTTGATCATAATGTGCAACTGTTTACATCAGGCATATCTGATCGTTTCTAGATTGGATGTTTATAGCTTATCTAGAAATAATTTTAAGCTCTTTGGACAATCTATGAAGTAGATAGTAAACTCATCCAGGGTTGAAGTTTCCAACTCAAACCAAGTCAAACTATGGTTATGCTTCTAGAACTTGATTGTGTGCAAATTTTTGAGTCTATTTTACTTATCATGTTTATTACTTTACTTTTCTTAGTCTATTTACTTGGAACTGTTTAATTATTGAATTTTGGGCTGTTTAGGACTATTTATTTATTGATTATTTTTCTTAGTCTATTCATTTAGGACCATTTAAATATTTTTTATTGATCCTATTATTTTTAGGCTTTTTGAATTTTTAGACTTCTTGTTTTTCCATTTTTTCCTCCCTTCTTTTTCTCCTCCTCTTGGGTTTGTGTGATCCTTCCCTTCTTGCCCCTTCTCTCATCTTTTTAAGGGAGTCTTGGTCTGCAGCTTGCATATTTTTCATCTCTTTGAGCTCTCTCATGTCCTGATGATGGTTCACTGGGTGTGACCCCAAACATTGACTCAACAATTTGCACACAATCTTTGAAAGTTCTAGAAGTATAAGATCTAACATTTTGGATAGTGGAAACCTGCTAGCACTTAAATATCAATAAGTCAGGTAGGTAGTAGTTCTCATGAGGTTCATATTATTTGACATAGAGAGGTCCATAGTTGATATCATTGTGAGAGTTTGATTGACTTTCATAGGACTTTACTTGTAGATGAGAGAGGTATGCAAATTAAAAATGTTAGATTTAAGATCATTGTAGTGGAGAAAGGTATATTTTTGTTATTAATTATTATTTAGTTTTAATTTTATTTTGATGAAATGAGGTAATATAATGATAAATAATATAATAGTAAATTTTATGATTTTCTTATGAGAAAGTGCTTATGAGTTGGGAGGATTTATATATGTAATAGTTCTGAAATGATGATCTGCATTGCTATATTGTTATTCTATTCTATTTTTTTCTATTTCTAAGATTGAATCGATGGTGCATTTGTTGGAGGGAAGGAATTGTGTAGTTAACCCTAACAAGTTTCCACAAAAGGAAGCATAGAGAAGACACATGAATTGTTTCCACAAAACTACCAACCGCATCATGCCACCCTTTTTCCCTATTCATAAAATGAATAAAAAAATTTCTACTAGACATCCTCAAAACATTAGAAATCCATTAGATATTTTCTTCTCTTTATTTTTTATTTGTCAAAGATTTTTTTCCTCAATTTTCTAAATGTAAAAGGATAAAAGCCTCTAGTAAAAATATAAGGGGCTAATCTTAGAGAGAGAGAGAGAGAGAGAGAGAGAGATTTCACTCTAATGAAGAAAAGACTGCAAACTATAGGATAAGTTTTTTGACACCATTACCCAATAAAGATTAATTACAAATAGAGAGTTAAAAACATTAGTCTCATCCTTAAGACATAGACTAATAAAGCACATTTTTTCATATTTATTTAAAAAGAAAAATTATGATATTCTAGATATGCAAATTTGTAATTGTCACCTATGCAAAGAAATGGCTAGTCACAAAAATAAATGTATGTAGCACTCGTCAAATATTTTTGAATCATGATGAATTTAAATCAACCAAAAATAGGTAAAAAGACTAAAACTAACATACTTATATTGTGAAGGTTATCCCTGCGACGACTAGGGCTATCCTCACGCGTGATGTTTCTGGGCATCCATCGGCTGGCTTGGAGGCCTTGTCTCGGCCTATTGCGTCTAGGGTCCTCCCTGGTGTGGCTATGGTTCTCTCCCAACACAATAATATTGGGTGTCTGTAGGCAGGATTGGAGGACTCATCTGGGCTTGCCCAAACTGTTTCTCCTTTTCTTGTGGTTCGTGTCTCTGAATCTCAAGCTTACGATGGGGTGGACCTGCATGGTGGTGCTTGTCCCTTGATTATATTGGCCACTATGTCTGGGTTTGACTAGTCTACTCTTCCTGTTCTTGTGGTAGACTCTAGCAAGGGTGGAGAGATACCTACTTATAAAGCTTGTTCCTCTGTTGTGGATGGACTTGGGGTTTCTAGCCTGCTTTGTTCCTTAGAGAAGGTTTATTTTACCAAGGTTGTATCCAAAGGTAAGGCTCCTGCTAGCTTGGTATCTCTCATTTCTCTGATTCATGTGTGTTGACCTATCTCTGTTAAGCTTTCTCCAGATGTTTAAGGCTTATGGCCTTATTTACTAATTTTGGAGTTCTTGACCTAGTCTTCCCCAACTGCATGGTTGGGTGACTAGATGTTGGCAACCTCTTTTATTTGGTTTTGTTCATATATTTTCTATGGTAAAGGCTTTCTTCATAGAAAAGTTTGATAAAGGTAAGGATAGAGCTAAGATTCTGTGTGAAAAAAAAATTAACTGGGAGGGGGATAAATTTATGTTTATGATGAAGCTCTGGCATCCTGATTTCTCACCTTCCCCTGAAACCTTTAGCAAGATCCCTAATTGGGTTAGGATCCCTATTCTCCCTCTTCATCTTTGGCATGACTTCATCCTTGAGGAAGTGGGTGAGGCCCTGGCGGATTTTGTGATGTTGGATCATGATTCTTTTAATATCTATCATTCTACTTTTGCCTACATTTTGGTTGAGCTTGATTCTTTGAAGGGGCTCCCAGCTGAAATTAAAATTGAATCATCTTTGGGATCTTGGTTACAAAAAATTGACTATGAAGGTATATCCTTCAAGTGTCATAAATGTTTTAAGACTGGTCACACTTCTTCCCAATGTGGCTTGGAACTACAAAACATATGCACCATCCTGGAGGAAGGGTGCCTCCACCTAGCATTATACAATTTTAAAAACTTCTCTCATCTTGACTTGGAGTCTACTCCTGTTGTAAGTTCTCAGATATATAATGAGATGGTGGAAGGTTCGGCCCATGTTCTACCTCTAGCTATTGTAGAGTCTTCTATTACAGCGGGTTACAGTCTGTTGTGCTATTTCATTTTCTCTAACCTTGCTCCACCTTTGGTTGGTTTCAGGCTCCTTGTAAGTGCTTCAGTGGATGTTAGTTTTTCTTGTTGCTTCTAGTCTTTCTGATCCTTGTTTGGAGGGGGTTATTACTGGTCTTGTGCTGGCAGAATTTTCTCCTTAGTCGGGTGCTAGTTCTTCAGATTTGGATTCGTTGTGCTAGTAGGATGAGGTTGTTAGAGTTGAAGAGGGTTGGATCATAGTGAAAGGAAAAATTGCAAATAATTCCTCCTCTTCTCTCAATATGACTCTTCGGTCCCATAAGAAAGGAATGAGATCTTAGTCTCCTTTCCTTTTGATGTGTTTCTTCTTCAATTTTTCTTTTGTAGCGATGTGGTTGTTTTTTTCTTTGGGCTGCCTTTTTCTTTTTGGGTAGTGTCCTCCTATGGATGTCACTTGGGGTGACTGGTCCTTCTGGCTGGTCAGTTGTGTGTTGGGAGCTTTTATTGATCAATCTTTAGCTTTTCTTTTGTACACAATTTCGGGGCCCCTTCAAAACCTGTTGTTACCTCAATAAAAAACATACTTATATTTTAAAAAAAATCCAAAAAATATGAAGAGAATACTTTTTTTGAATGCTTATTGAACCTTAAAACTAATTTTAAACTTAATTGAAACTTAACATTAATTCAAAACTATTTTTGGGAGACTATTTCTTTTATGTGAGGTTGTGGCCTAGATGTAATATTCTTTGGGGCAGTTGGAGCTTTGTATGAGATTTGTTTTTTAGTTGTCATCTAGTTGCTAGTTTTGGGCTAATATTTTATAATGCTTTATCTTTTGCAGCTACTTGTCTAAGTGGGGTTCCAGATCCTCCTCAAAATCTTATTGTAAAGGGTTTCAGGGCCCCTTCAAAACCTATTTTTTCCCTTATCAAAAATATTTATTGAAAACTAATAAATTGTAAAGCCTTTGCAAGAAACTCATTTTGTGTATATCTTTGCCTTGAGCAATACTTCAAGCTCAAAATTATGCATTCTTCACATTGTATCATAGCATTGAAGGTTGATATACATTGACTGTAGTGAATGACATAAAGGAAGCTCTCAACTTGTGTTGTGCAACCATCAATTCAAACCACATGAAGAGTTTAAGTAAAACAAACTAAGGGATATCATAATACAAACAGCAAGCTATTTTATTTTTTCAATATTCTGCTAAAATTAAATAATATATTATTGATCAAAAACCAAATAAATATATATTATATTATAGATCTCAAAGATATAACACTCAGCTAAATTTGTCCATGGTAAATCTAGTTTGGACCAAGAAGTGCAACTAGTTCTAGTGCATTTTTTAGAAGTTTCATCTAGCAGTCCATTGTTAATGCATTTCTGAAACAAAGGATTCTTTTTTGTTCCTTGCAAATTAAAATGTCCACCAATATGTAGAATCCCCCACCTTTGCCTTTGCATCTCTAAATCAATTCACAGTGTCCAAAATAAAGATAACAACTATCTTCTAATGACAATTGAATTCATTCCACCTTTAATGACATGTACATTGTGGAAAGGCAAATAAAACCTGTAAAATTCAACAACTCATCCTTCTACATCTTTTCTATTTTCTAGCTCTTTGGGTTCAATTTTATTGTAATTATATGTTATTATGTGCATGAAATTTTGTAAAGCCTTTTAAACAAATCTACTTTGTGCATATCCTCCAATCATTGTTGTCCATGACAACACATTTCTTTGAGGCATTTTGTTAAACAATTCAAGTGTTTCTTATGCTTCTACACTTTGCATACATGTTTGTAAAAGCTTGACACTATTAATAGCTATTAGAAAATGGTGATGTCAGAATTATTTTTTAAAAGCATATTAAATAATTTCACTCTTATGATGCATTTCACCTTTTCAAAATTAAGCCCATGATAATCTTTTTCTTTTTTTTTAAGTGAGAATTGATGAAATCCTCTTTTATCTAACCAAAATAACTAAAGGTTATAATCTAAGAATACAAAAGACACATTATAATAATAGAAAACTGAAGTGAGTTGATGGTCATTAAATACAGAGAACAGACTATAACAAGGAAAAAAACAACCCAAAACATACGATCAACCTTATTGTGTTCGTAATTATGTGAAAGTTGTTTTAGAGAACCTTGATTGATAGTATATGGCATCTTGACAATGTAGAGATTAAAAGCATTCTACGATGATATATAAAAGATGATCTTAAATTAAGAGGCATGGACACACTCAACAACAAGCCCCTTTATAATGTAGCAATTGAAGTATGCCTTGGTGATTCATTAAAAATGGTGTTTGAAAGTTGATATTCGATTGAAAAACAACACTGGGACAGGCAATCAAAACATCACAATACAAGATCCCTTTTAGAAGGCAGGGATCCAAAATGTTGTCACAACTTGTGATCTATGAAAAGTGGTGTGAAAAAAAGTGTTGTTAACTTTCTCAAAAGTCAGCAAGTAGGGTGATCCATAAATCACGAAGGATGGAGACACCCATTAGCCCGCTTCATGTGATTGCTTTTTCTTCCCACATGGTTTGACATCGTTGCATTCATTTCCTTGTGGCAGGCAATAATCAAGAAAATTGACTGAGGTCTGCTCACATAAACAGAATATTTCCTTTCATTTGAATCATCGATTTCAAATTTTGTAGGAAAGTACAATGAAATTTGATTGTCCCCAAGTGTGTCCTTGAGTTCATTCATATTTTTCACATCTCTATCATATTTCTCGCTAAAGTTCAATTTGAAATGATTTATGGCATAGTTATAGACTTGTAAACATTAACAATCTTTTAATCATTATTTGCTTCCTTGGTAGACATGATCATTATCTTCGTTTGACTTAAGGTAACACGCAACAAATAATTTTGTTTAAGCAAAATACTACATGAAAAGATCACTTAAATTATTACAAACTCTAAATTGTTGGAATTTATTCCCAACTACTTCCTCCGTAATACTCCAGGACTCTCACGTGCCATGTCACTTCCTCCAGCCTGTTTATCTCTCTTGGACTTTGCATGAGATTTTATTTTGATTTAATTTTAATTGCATATCCTTGCCATAAAATTTATACTATTGGCTGTTCAATCAGCATTTACTCTATATTTAATATTCTTAGGTTTCCCTTATTTTTGGGGGCACATTCGATGCATACTTTAAAATAGTTTTTAATTTTGTAATCTCTAATGAATGGTGCTGCAGAACAGAGCTCTGTTCTATTGAAATGAAATACTTTTGTATGTCTTAGATATATGCAAATATATATAATAGAAGTCTGTTGTGTTTATTCTCTGTTGAATGCTCAGTTTCTCTTACTCCTCTGCCTCTGCTAGCAAGTGGTATTACAGCCTAAGATTTCTCAAAAAAGGATTTGTTGAAGGAAAAGATTTAGCAGTAGCTAAGGGTTCCAGCAAAGACAAAGGTATTCAGCGTCTGTTACAATGGCAAGCACAAGTTTAACAAATCCTCAAATCCCACAGTTCAATGGGAAAAATTATGATTATTGGTCCATAACAATGAAGGCACTATTTTGTTCTCAAGATATTTGGGATCTAGTGGAGAATGGTTACCTAGAACCAGTAGATGTAGCAGCATACAATGTTCTAACTCAAATAGAGAAGGATACATTGGGAGATAATAGGAAAAAGGATTCAAAAGCTCTATTCTACATTTTTCAAGTAGTGCATGAGAGTATTTTTCCAAGGATTACAGCAGCAACTAAGTCCAAGCAAGCATGGGATATACTCCAGACAGCATACCAAGGAATGGCAAAGGTGAAAACAGCAAAGCTACAAATGCTAAGAAGAGATTTTGAAACAATTTTCATGAAGGAATCAGACTCAATAGACTCTTTCTTCACACAAGTGATGGGTTTAGTCAATCAAATTAGATCTCATGGTGAGACACTAGATGATAGAAGAATTGTTGAAAATATTTTGAGGAGTTTACCTGCAAGGTTTGAATCCATAGTTGTGGCCATAGAGGAGACACAGAATCTCTCAAAATTTTCAGTTGATGAGCTTAATGTATCTCTCATTTCTCATGAGCATAGGCTTAGTAGGTCAACAAGTTCATCATTGGAGCATGCATTCAAGACACGAGCTTCAATCAGCCATGGAAGAGGCAGAGGAAGAACAAATTTTAAAGGTAGAGGAAGAAATTCATATAGAGGTGGAAGAAACAGCCCATCAAGCTCAAGTGGAAGAGGCAGTAGCCAATACCCAAGTCACAATGAAACTCAAAATCAGCCTCAAGGCCAAAGGTATGACAAGTCTCAAATCCAATGTCATTATTGCAAAAAGTATGGGCATTATTCAAATGAATGTAGGAAGAAGCAATATGATTTTAACAAACAGAATGCAAATTTCACAAAAGAAAATCAAAACAAAATACAATGTTTTTGGCTTGCAATGTAGCACAAGAAAATGAAAAAGATGTATGGTTTTTAGATTCGGGCTGTAGCAACCACATGACAGGGAATTTAGAAATGTTTTCAAGCTTGAATGAAAATATAAAATCTGATGTCACTTTAGGGAATGATGGATAAGGTAGCAGTCAAAGGAAAAGGGGACATCAATATTCTAACTAAGAAGGGGGAGAAGAAATATATTTCCGATGTTTATTTTGTTCCCGATTTAAAACATAATTTGATGAGTATTGGTCAGCTTGTTCAAAAGGGGTTTAGAGTATCTTTCAAAAATGGAGAGTGCACAATTTTAGATAAATTTCCAAGCAATCAACTCATAGCCAAGATTCAAATGACAAACAATAGAATGTTTCCTCTAAAGATTAAGTCAGATTTGAATGTGGATTTTGCTCAAGCATACACCACAGTGAATACACAAGAGGGTAAAAGAGAACTTGCTGATGTCACTCAAACTGTATTTCAAGCAGAAATAAAAGATGAAAATTGGCTTTGGCATCTAAGATTTGGGCATTTAAACTTTGGAGGCCTAAATTTGCTTCATAGGAAAAACATGGTGAAAGGATTTCCTTTAATAGAAAAATTGGAAAGAGTATGTGAAGGGTGCATCTTGGGAAAGCAACATAGAGAATCATTTCCAGTCGGTAAGTCAATGAGGGCAAAACCACATTTAGAAATTGTTCATTCAGATTTGTGTGGGCTAATGCAAACACCCTCAATTGGTGGAAGATTTTAATTTTTGACATTCATTGATGATTACTCAAGGAAAACATGGGTTTACTTTCTAAAGCATAAGAGTGAGGTGTTTGAATATTTTTGTCAATTCAAAGCTCTTGTTGAAAAATAGAGTGGTCATTACATCAAAGTATTGAGAACGGATAGAGGTGGTGAATACATCTCAAATGATTTTCTAAGATTTTGCAAAGACCATGGAATTCACAAGCAATTCACAACTAGATACACACCTCAACAAAATGGGGTAGCTGAAAGAAAAAATAGAACAATCATGGAAATGGCTAGAAGCATGTTAAAAGCAAAGCATTTGTCAAATGAATATTGGGCTGAAGCTGTTTCATGTGCAACCTATATAATAAATAGATGTCCAACAAAAAGTGTCAAGAATGTGATTCTGAAAGAAGCATGGAGTGGAAGAAAACATAGTGTTTCTCATATGAGAATTTTTGGATGTGTGGCATATGCACATGTGCCGGATGAATTGAGATGAAATTGGACAACAAGGGAGAAAAATGCATATTTGTTGGATATAGTGATGAATCAAAGGCTTAAAAATTGTATAATTCAATAACAAAGAAAGTTATAATCAGCAGAGATGTGCAGTTCATAGAAGAAGAAGCATTGGGTGGAAGTGTAGAAAAAATAGTCAACATAACAGCAAGCATACCACAAGAGGAAAATGAAGTTTTAATACCAGCATATACTCCTTCAAATGTGACTCCTTCCACACCCATTCAAGCTCAACAAAGTGGTCCACAAGTGACACCATCATCAAGTGTAAGGCCAGCCTCACGCATACAATCAAATACTCCCACAAGTGGACAGCAAACACCATTTACAAGCGGCCATCAAGGTGTTGGTCCATCAAGTCCACATTCAACCGGTTCTACATCAAGTGACATGTAAAATCCTACATTGGCAAGCTTGAGGAGACAAAAAATCAAAAGTATTAGAGACATTTATGAGCAAAATGAAAGTGAGAATAATGTTGATTCAATTTCTCTTTATGCTTTATATTCACAAGTAGATGACCCAATTCATTTTGAAGATGCAATTAAAGATGAAAAATGGGAAAATGCAATGGATGAAGAAATTGATGCAATTGAAAAGAATCAAACATGGGAGTTAGTGAGCCTTCCAAAAGGAAAAGATGTCATAGGAGTAAAGTGGGTTTACAAAACTAAGTTGAATGAAAATGGTGATGTGCATAAACATAAGGCAAGGCTAGTTGCTAAAGGTTATTCACAACAACATGGAATTGATTACAATGAGAAATTTGCTCCCGTAGCCCAATTAGACACCATAAGAATGACACTTGCTATAGCAGCTCAAAACAAATGGCCCGTTTATCAAATGGATGTAAAATCAGCATTCTTGAATGGTTATCTTGAGGAAGAAGTATATGTGGAACAGCCACCTGGATATGAGATTTTGGATCAAGAAGATAAAGTCTACAAACTAAAAAAGGCATTGTATGGTCTCAAGCAAGCTCCAAGAGCTTGGTACAGCAGAGTTGATTCATATCTCTTACAAAATGGTTTTGATAGGTGCTGCAGTGAGCCTACGTTGTACATAAAGATGGATGAAAAATGTCAAATTCTAATTGTATGTTTATATGTTGATGATTTGATATTCACAGGTGACTTATCAATTGACTTATTTAAAGAAGCTATGAAAAAAGAATTTGAAATGACTGATTTGGGACTCATGAAATACTTCTTAGGCATTGAGGTCAATCAAAATCAAAATGGAATATTCATTTCTCAAGCAAAATATGCAAGTGATATTTTGAAAAGGTTCAATATGCTGAATTGCAAATCAGCACCAACACCAATTGTCACAGGTCTGAAACTAAGCAAGGATGATGATCGAGAAAACATTAATCCAACTTTATATAAAAAACTTGTTGGCAGCCTTATATATTTAACTGCCACAAGGCCAGACATAATGTTTTGTGTAAGTTTGATTTCAAGGTTCATGGAGACTCCAAAAGAATCACACTGGAAAGCAGGGAAAAGAATTTTAAGGTATGTGAGTGGAACAAGGAATTATGGTATTCAATATTCAACTTCAAATGATTTCAAACTCATAGGGTATACTGATAGTGATTGTGCTGGAATTATTGATGATAGAAAGAGTACATCCAGTTATGTTTTTCATTTTGGCATCGGTGTAGTATCATGGGCTTCAAAGAAACAACCAATAGTCACACTTTCATCTACTGAAGCAGAGTATGTAGCAGCAACAAGGGCATCATGTCAAGTTGTATGGATGAGAAGAGTGTTGAAAGAGTTGAAACATGAACAAGAAGATGCAACAAAGATCTATTGTGACAACAACTCAGCCATAGCATTGTCCAAGAATCCAATTTTTCACAAGAGGAGCAAACATATAGATACTAGATATCATTTTATTAGAGAACTAATCAACAATGGAGAAATCTTTTTGGAATTTTGCAGGTCTGAAGATCAATGTGCAGATATCTTTACCAAGGCATTAGGAAAGGAAAGTTTTGTCTTTCAAAGAGATCGTTTAGGCATTATAGATGGCAGTAGTTGTGATTAAAGGGGAGTTTTGGAATTTATTCCCAACTACTTCCTCCGTAAGACTCCAGGACTCTCACGTGCCATGTCACTTCCTCCAGCCTGTTTATCTCTCTTGGACTTTGCATGAGATTTTATTTTGATTTAGTTTTAATTGCATATCCTTGTCGTAAACTTTATACTGCTAGCTGTTCAATCAACATTTACTCTATATTTAATATTATTAGGTTTCCCTTATTTTTTGGGGCACATTCGATGCATACTTTAAAACAGTTTTTAATTTTGTAATCTCTAATGAATGGTGCTGCAGAACAGAGCTTTATTCTATTGAAATGAAATACTTTTGTATGTCTTAGATATATGCAAATATATATAATAGAAATTTTTTGTGTTTATTCTCTGTTGAATGCTCTATTTCTCTTACTCCTCTGCCTCTACTAGCATAAATATATCACTACACCCTTTTGAATGGGTTTTTTAATGCTTTCTTGGCCGCATCGAAGATTCAATCTTGGGTTGATGTTGAGTCACTTACAAAACTTTTGATAGTAATTGACTCTACTACTCACACCTGCATCAAATCCACCGTCACTTTCCATGGTGTTAATTTCTCTAATGGTGTCTCTGAAGCCTTGTCCAGATGTGATTCTTGTATGACAGGTTGTTGTTCACCATCCAAAACCACAATGCCCTCCTAAATGAAATGTTGGAATTAGTGGACACGACCTCTAGATTGTTCAGCCCATCAAATTCAAGGTACTTTCCTGTCGGTCCATAATTATAATTCTTGTCATCTCTTTACATTAGAATGGCTAAGCTATAAAGAGCAGTGTTATAATATTTGATTGTTCAAAATATGAAAACAAATTATGTCAGAGTTGAAACGGTCACATACCATGAAAGTAGCAGAGGACCTCTTCCATGATAACTCTTGTTGGGGTTGCAGGGATACTCAATGGAGGAGGAGGAATCACAGTATTTGCTGCCAAGATACATATATTTCATTGGTAATCTTGCACAACAATTATAGAAATTAATAGTTATGCAACTGAATAGAAATTAGTCATCACATGGTATAATTTATTTGAAAAGTAAATGAGAAAACTAAAAATAGATAGAAAATAGTATAAAAATAAGAATGAGTCAGAGTGTGATGGATATGTTACCTTAGTCTCATAGGCAGCATGAGCTAAAAATGTCACAACCTCTCTCTTATTAACATCAGAAGAGCCAGATGTCCCAAAGCCCTTGAAAGCATTAGTCCCGTTAATGAAGGAATCTTCTCCAACCCCTTTCCTCTGCACACATTCCCATCTTCTCCAAGTATAGAAGCCACTCCTCCCGCGCCAATCCCATAGTAGGGATCTCCACTTCCACAGTATCCGTATAGACTACAACATAGTTCATTACTGCATCCACAATTTTGACACACTCGCATATCCACAAACACTAATAAAATAAGCAATACACATACTGAAGAGCACCAGAAGATGTTGATCTTACTACTTTGTATAGCCATGATTTGCATTCTGTGTTTGTTCTATTTCATTTGCAACCGCTATTTCAAATGGGTAATATCTACATACCTAGAATACAGGAGCAGAGACATTTTTGCGTAATGTAGCTTTAGAGTCAAATCCATAGGGCCCCTTTTGTTTGCGGGAATTCAACCGGAATTGGTGGTGGGACTTCCAAATTTTTGTCAAATCCATCATTTGTTTGCCAAATTTGCAATTCGGGTTATAAAGGCGAAAACTCAGTTTAGGCCCTGAAATGGGCGGCAGCATCTTCCCACCCGAGAGGTGGAATTGAAAAACAAATTCTGCATTTTCCAAAAATCAAAGCAAATTTAATAAACTATCAGGTCCGTGTCTTCCCATTTCATTTTTGGGTTTTCAAAAGGGGGTTTCAGATTTCATTTTTGCACGCCTGACATTCTCGCCTCTGCAAATATGTTCTCGCCTCTGCAAAACTATTATGTTTGAACTCTGCTATCAGGTTTGTTGCATTCGAAGTTGTTTGGGGTCACGGGCTTGACTTTTGCTGCGTATTGAAAGGTAAGGCTTGACCTCTATAGCAATGCAATTTGTATGTATTGAGGGTATTGAGCTATTCTTCCATACTATTTGATTTAACACTGATATTGAGTTATTCTTCCATAGTACTCTACTATTCATTCATTCTGATGAAATAATAGTAGAGTACTATGGATGAAATCTGAAACCCCCTTTTGAAAACCCTAGCTACATAAAACCCTAAAATTTATACAACAAATAAGCTGCACCAACAGCCGTAGCTGTAGCTATAAACACCTTTATAGCTACGGCTGTTGTTGCATCATATTGAATCATATTTTATTAGATAGTTCTACAAAAAAATCATCAAATTACCAATGATTATCACAGGATACTTGAGATTTGAGACATTTCTACGATATAATAAGATTTTCTATGCATTTCTGAGCTGCTTTATTCAAACAATCTTCTCATATTCAGACTAGTTATACTAATTGAGAGGTCTGTTTGTTCTCAGATTTTGTTGCCATTACACTTGTTAACATATTATCTTCTATCTCATTCATTTCTAACTCGTTACTATGATTAATGATGCCTATATCAACTTAGAATGCTCCGTATTACAACCATATAGACCTCCTAGCAGGGTTAGGGTTCTGACCCAGTCCTCTTATTATTACAAATTTATAGGTCACAAAACTAACTAATATTGCAATCTTATCATTATCTCATTTATTTGAGAAGTCCTCATTGCCAACTTATATATACCTTATTCACTCAATAATCTATGCAGAAATTGAATGTGCAGATATTAAATACCCACCATATACCCAGAAAGTGCAAATTGCTAGAGTATATTTATATAAAGACATTATCCAGCGGGTTGAGACATACAACAAAGGGCCAAAATGCCACTTGGTCTACATAATGTGCAATTTTTTTAATCTTGTATTGTTTTGTTAAAAATTGTTGAAAATTATATGTATGAGTTGAATATGGTACAAGGAGTTTGTTCGCAACCTATAAATAAAATCCCTTAACCTATAATATGATAGCCCATATATTTCGAGATAAGTTGTGATCCTCTATATAGTTGCTAAAACTTCATTATGATCCTTGCATGTTATTTAATGTAAATATAATGATTAAACCCTTATTATCATATCATAAGACCATATGGTGTATTGTACATTAAATATAGGATTCATGTGGTGTCTGATTATAAGTATATAATCTTCAAGCAGTAGATTGAAAAGTTGAAGTGCATAGTGTTGATATAATAGTAAGATTTGTCAATTCTTTCCCTTGAGAAATTTAAATTTAAGCAGAACATCTACGCTATTTCCTTTTATTTATATTTCTCTTTACTATATGTATAATGTAATTTGTCGGTGTTCATAAATTGCTTTAAATAGAAACATAATATTAGCCTTAGTCATGTGGATAACTTGTTGAGTAATATTATGTTCTTGAACACATTAAAAAGAGAAGTTCAAAAGAATGTTGGAGTTTTAGCTCTAAATGTATTGCAATTCATCTGAAGGTGATTTATATCTTCTTGTGTTTTATTTTAGTAAACTGATGTATGGAGATACTTTGATATACAGGATGGTTTCCTTTTTATTCTGTTTCTATCTGGAAGTATTGGTATTCTATGGGTCAATGTGTTTTATTTTAGTAAACTGATGTATGAAGATACTTTGATATACAAGATGGTTTCCTTTTTATTCTATTTCTATCTGGAAGTATTGGTATTCTATGGGTCAATGTGTTTTATTTTAGTAAACTGATGTATGAAGATACTTTGATATACAGGATGGTTTCCTTTTTATTCAGTTTCTATCTAGAAGTATTGGTATTCTATGGGTCAATGTGTTTTATTTTAGTAAACTGATGTATGAAGATACTTTGATATACAGGATGGTTTCCTTTTTATTCTGTTTCTATCCGGATGTATTAGTCTTCTATGGGTCAATGTGTTTTATTTGAGTAAACTAATGTACAAAGATACTTTGATATACAGGATGGTTTCCTTTTTATTCTGTTTCTATCCGGATGTATTAGTCTTCTATGGGTCCATGTGTTTTATTTGAGTAAACTCATGTACGAAGATACTTTGATGATTACACAACATGGCATACACAGAATTGATGATGAGCATGGATGAAATTGGTAACAACAGCCATGAAATTGTTAACAGCAACCAAATATATTCTTCCTCTAAGAAGATAATATGGAGTAAGGAAATGGAATCAAAGTTTCTAGACTTGCTCATGGAGCAAGTACAGCTAGGAAGAAAAGGTGATGGAGGTTTTAAAAAAGAAGCATGGATAGCCATTGAGAGGAGGTTCAACAATGATATGAACCTAAATCTATCTAAGGACAATTTCAAAAATAAGCTGAAAACATGGAAGCTAGCATATAGAGTCATGAAGGAGCTAAGAAATACAAGTGGCTTAACCTGGAACGAGGCAACTTAGTGCATGGATGCTGAGGATAGCATATGGGATGAGCTTCTCAAGGTAGGGTCATCTCTCTACTATTTTGATGGAAATAATATTGCCTTCTTATAAAGTACATAATGAAAGACAAAGAACCTAATCCATTTATTTATGCCAACATGCAAAGAAGAGAGTTCAAAAATGCCAAAGTGTATAAGAGGCAGCCCTTCCAATACTTTAATGAACTGGGTGGAATTGTGGGTAATGACATTGTTGAAGGCAATGCAGCTACAACGGCCCTTGAGACTGAAGAAGGGAACCCTATGGAAGAGCCATACAATGTTCTTGATGAAGAGGATACTACTTTTGATTTGGACGATGACCCTTATCCTTCCAATCAGTCCACTCCAAGTGCAAGTGGTAGAGGAACCCCTACATCATCAGTCACAAGGGGGGGAAGGAGGAGGAAGGCAAGTGTGGCCGCTTCCTTGGATTCCATGTGTGAAACAATGAAGAAAATAAAAGAGGGCATGAGCAATGTGCACCTTCACAAAATTGATACATCTACTCATGAGAATGCTTTGACGGATGCATA
Organism: Chamaecyparis obtusa; assembly: GCA_027943335.1. NCBI lineage: Eukaryota > Viridiplantae > Streptophyta > Pinopsida > Cupressales > Cupressaceae > Chamaecyparis > Chamaecyparis obtusa. Next base: position 224,015 of record BSBK01006266.1, on the reverse strand, counting down.
TAGCGCTCTCAAATCCATCCCTCAATTGAGTCGAATTGTATTCCTAAGGGTATATGACACCTTTGTGGTTGAGCGTGAAAGAGCCAAAGGGTTCTTGTTAATGAGTGAGGACGAGAGAGTGGATTGGATTGCAGCCACATATGGTGGATTATAGTTATTTTCTACATACTTAATCATAGTTGTTCACATACACTATTGATTGTTTATGATTGTTTATGGTTGATGATTGTCACTTATGATGTGTTAATTCATCCCAACATACTTTATCAAACTTTATCATGATTAAATCTCTGAAATGGTATTATGGTAAGAAATGCTCTGGTAAATATGAATGCAAAATCTGGAAGCATTGCAAGAAATGCAGAAATGGGTTTGCTGAAATGGTATTATGGTAAGAAATTCTCTGGTAGATATATGTGTTGAGTGTGAAGCATAGACAGCCCATTTCTCTGATGATTGTTTATTGTTTGTGTTTGTAAAAATGGGTTGTCTATGTGTTAAGGTATTATAATATATCTTCTTTATTTACTTCTTTCTTTTTATTCACCATCATCCTTCATGCTTCCAAATTCATTTGTTGGTTGCCTATGTAGTCTCCCTGACACCCCTCAGCTCATATCAAACCATGTCAAGCTTTGTGCCAAGTGATCTCCTAGAGAGTGATAGATTTTATACTCAGAAACATGTTTGGGCACCATATAAATGTTACATCTAGAGCCATGACTACACACAGACCACAATGGAAGAATTGTAGAAAGCACTACAACTAAAATTCTACTCCCGGGTTGCAGAATAAATTATGGAGTGACTAATTGTCTATTGATGGAGCTAATGTCATGCAAGATTCATCTTGGTGGATCTCATGAGACTGGAAATCACCCTCTAATTCCATAGGTCAAATAGGCATTAGATGGGGATGAAGAGACATGGAAGCAACTCTGTTACATGGCTTATTGAAACATGAGATTGAGTTGGCAATCTAGGTTGAATCCACGAAGTCAAGGCATGTTCCAGTCTCAATATATATTCCAGCCTAGGAACATGTCTTATTGTGCCTATGATGAATCAGACAAAAATATCAGCAGCCTCAGCATTAGTGTCATCAACACCACAATAGTAGTCTCTTCAACAGTAGTAGCAAACTTCCCAAGTGCCTATAACTATTAACAATGTAATGAAGGAAAAATAGTCAATGCCCATCTATCAAAGTGTAACAAAGAAGCTATTATCACTATTATTAATCTCTTACAAATAGTTTATTATAGGACTGTCATAATTCTTTGCATGTATTCTTTCCTTCATATCATGACACGCTACTATTATTTGGACTCCTCCTATCACTCAAATCTGCTACTTTGGCATTTGTCCATTTCCCCATGTCACAAACTCTGCCTATTATATCAATCATTCAAATCCTCCTACTTGTGATCTTGAACTATGGTTGTCACAATTTTACCCCTCTACTCTTCAGGAAGCCTCTGTTATAACCCTTGCATAAGCTCCTTCATGAGATACTCTGTCTTTCCCATCTTAAGATGACACATGCTTGTGATGGGGTGATCATGTACCATGTCTGTCCTCTTGTACTTTCTTGACCCAAGTGTGCATCAAATATTTTAATACAGTGATTTTCTATGTTTGATGCATATGACACTTACTTGTTATAACTTATAACAACCTTTCTACAAGACGATGATACACTCTTCTCTAAATTTTGACAAAAACCCTATCAAGCATGATTGGGCAACAAAAATAGTGCATATATGGAGCTTTCCTCAACAGACCTTAGGATTGTATGACATAGACATTAACATGTATGACAGACCTTAACATATTCTAATGCACCATGTGACTATCATGAAAACCTCTGTGCTCAGAAGTTCTCCAAAAGATGTGTTCATCACCTCTTCAAAAGGTTGTTAAAGCTATTAGAAGGTAGGCATCACTATTATATGATCAGGATTGTCACTGTTATTTGCTCTCATGGCTGAAATTATGCTTGTGCTATTGTCATGCTTGACATTCATCATTGTTCATTTTGTCTCATCATTCATATGTACCTTGCTTTATTGCCATGATCTTCAAAAACTTGCCATTGTGTTCATTGTGACTCATAAACTCTACTTCTTTATCTCTGCTCATCTCTTTTGATTTCAAAAGGTTCTTGAGGCTAATATAGCTAATCAACAGCAAAAGGGTTTCACATTGTTAGGAATATAAGACACAGTTGCCTATTGTAATTTACATTAACACATTAAGTCACATTAACACTAAACATTGGAGGTATACTTACCTTAGAAAATATAAACTTTTCATGGTTGATTAATATATTAGATGTATCATTAATTGTTATTGCTAGGCACTATTCAAATTTGAAAGAAATCAAGATCAATGTTTGTGATTCTATCACAGGAGGATTTTGTGCTTTTTCACATGTTTCTTTAAACAATTGCAATTCATATACATACTTGCAATGAACTGCAATTAGTATGCAATGAACTGCAATTAATATGCACTAGAAGTAAAAGCTTGAATCAATTGTAAACTAATGCCCTTCATTATTGGACACTTTCTCAGCATACTAATTGCAGTTCATATACATAAACTGCAATGAACTGCAATTAGTATGCACCAGAAATATTACATACTTGAATCAACCAATTGCAGTTCATATACATACTCGAAATATTACATACTAATTGCAGTTCATATACATACTTGCAATGAATTGCAATTAGTATGCAGTGCAGAAGTAAAAACTTGCTCTGTCAATGGCCATGCAAAGATGTTTCAACGATGAATTCGGGAAGACGCGGACCCGATAGTTTTATTAAATTTGCAATGATTTTTACCAAATGTGGATTTTTTCCAATCTTGGGATTAGGTGTCAACCCAATCAACTTATTTATTTCATTTTTCCTTCTTTGTTTTTGTATACACTGGTATACAGTAGCTACTAGTAAGTACCCACTGGTATACTTATTGTTTTGAGACTACACATATGATGATAAAGGGTATGTGCAGGATCATGAGGGGCCAAACTATGCCCTTATGACACATTGGAACACTCAAATGTGTCTTAAGAGGTCTTAGGACCCCTTCAAACACACTTGAACATTCCAATGTGTCAAAAGGGGTCATTGGGACTCCCTAGGGGTTCTATTATGTCTTATCACGTGTTAGGACCCCTAGGGAGTCCCCATGACCGCTTTTGACACATTGGAATGCTCAAGTGTGTCTTAAGGGGTCCTACGACCCCTTAAGACACACTTGAGCATTCCAATGTGTCAAAAGGGGTCATGGGGACTCCCTAGGGGTCCTAGTATGCCTTATCACATGTTAAGATCCATAGGGAGTCCCCATGACCCCTTATGACACATTGGAACACTCAAGTGTGTCTTAAGGGGTCCTACGACCCCTTAAGACACACTTGAGCGTTCCAATATGTCAAAAGGGGTCATTGGGACTCCCTAGGGGTCCTAGTATACCTTATCATGCGTTAGGACCCCTAGAGAGTCCTCATGACCCCTTTTGACACATTGGAATGCTCAAGTGTGTCTTAAAGGGTCCTACGACCCCTTAAGACACACTTGAGCATTCCAATGTGTCAAAAGGAGTCATTGGGACTCCCTAGGGGTCCTAGTATGCCTTATCAAGTGTTAGAACCCCTAGAGAGTCTTCATGACCCCTTTTGACACATTGGAATGCTCAAGTGTGTCTTAAAGGGTCCTACGACCCCTTAAGACACACTTGAGCATTCCACTATGTCAAAAGGGGTCATTGGGACTCCCTAGGGGTCCCAGTACGCCTTATCACGTGTTAGAATCCATAGAGAGTCCCCATGAACCCTTTTGACACATTGCAATATTGTAGTGTGTCTTAAGGGGTCTTAGGACCCCTTAAGACACAATTGAGCATTCCAATGTGTCAAAAGGGATCATGGGAACACCCTAGGTGTTCTAATGCATGATAAGGCGTACTAGGACCCCTAGGCAGTCCCCATGACCCCTTTTGACACATTAGAATGTTCAAGTGTGTCTTAAGGGGTATTAGGACCCCTTAAGACACACTTAAGCATTCTAATACGTCAAAAGGGGTCATGGGGACTCCCTAGGTGTCCTAATGCACCTTATCACGCATTAGGACATCCAGGGAGTCCCCATGACCCCTTTTGACGCATTAGAATGCTCAAGTGTATCTTAAGGGGTCCTAATACTCCTTAAGACACACTTTAACATACCAATATGTCAAAAGGGGTCATGGAGACTCTCCAGGGGTCCTAACGTGTGATAAGGCATACTAGGACCCCTAGGGAGTCACCATGACCCCTTTTGACACATTAGAATGCTCAAGTGTGTCTTAAGGGATCCTAATACCACTTAAGACACACTTGAGCATTCTAATGTGTCAAAAGGCATTTTGGGGACTCCCTAGGGGTACTAGTACACCTTATCACACATTAGGGCACCTAGAGAGTCCCCGGGTATGTGCAGGATCATGAGGGGCCAAACTATGCCCTTAAGTGGCAATGAAAAATCAGACAATCAGGATTAGTCAACTTGGCGTGAAAAAATGAACTAGTTATCAACCTAATATCAAAAAGTTGTAACAATATAATTTGTAGGAAATTGAATTTAGTTTCTAAACTACTAAGCCTTTTCTGAAAAAAAATTAATATGATTGGTAAAAAGTATAGATTGCAATGCAGCACTACAAACATTTCAGCAAAAAAATAAGAAGTACATGTATGTCTGACCACCCTAATCAAAAGCAAATGATAATATTTTTTTATAATATTCTATATATAAGTAGTTGACTCATGCTCAGATGTAACGCATATTTTTTGGTATTTTTATTCCAAATAGATAATTAATTATGATTTTTTGCTACAGCGCTTTCAAAATTTAAAAACTCTCGTGTCTGACCACCTTAACTCATTGAAAACTTATCATAATTCAATTTTTTTAATTTTTTCTTATACTAGATGAAGCATAGAATGTGACACATCTTTCGGATTTCAAAAATGTTATACGGTTTGAAAGTTATAGCTATTTTTCCATCAGTATGTCAATCAGGACTTTAGACGTAAGTGAACTAGAAAATAACTAATAAATACTTAACGAATTCAAAATTTGACAGCACTTATATCGATGGAAAGCTGACAATCATCTAAAGAAACCCTTTTCATTTTATTGAAATCGGGTGGAAAAAAAGTCGCCAACCAAATGGTCGAAGTGTTGACATAAGAAAAATAGAGAAAAAACACATTTTTTGCACACCTTCAGCGTTGACCATGGAGCTTTGGTTTCCAAAGCTATTACCCGATTTTGCTTTAATTTCAAATTTGAAAAGTTTCCCCCTCCCACTCTTTTTTAATTTCCCTTTAATTTTGATGTTTTTTCTTTCACCCTGACAATGAATAATTTATATATTTTATATTTAGGTTTTATATTTTATGTTTTATATTTTATATTATATAGTATATATATTATATATTATTTATTTATATTATATATTCGATAATTTCAATTTAAACGGCCTAAGTATATAGTCTGTTCAAATTTATATTAAATGCAATATTTTCATATTATAATATAAATGTTACATAATATATATATGTATATATTATAAATTATATATTAAATATTGTTGTGTATATAATATAATAAAATATAATATAATGTCTAATATATATAATATATAAAATGAATAGGACATTAATATATTGTATATTTGATAATATATATTAAATGTAATATCTAATATATCTTATAATATATATATTATATATTTAGTCTATTAAATATTATATTTTTTCAAATATTTTATATATTATTTTAATATTTAATTTAAGTTAAAACAGATCCTCTCATGAGACAACAGGTTGAATCCGGGTCGCTAGACATCTTAAGGGGTAATTACGGTTTGTGAGGCAACTTCGGATGTATAGTGAGCATTTGGAAGGCAATAGGGCATGTCCGAGTACCAATGTACCAAATTTTAATGACTTTTTCCTAGTCCAACTCGAAAAGGGTCCATGGGGTGCTCTCAAGAGACCACATGTCCAATCAGTGTCGCTAGGGATCTTAAGGGGTCATTAGGGCTTGTGAGACAACCTTTGATGCACGATGACCATTTGGAATGCATTAGGACATGTTAGAGGACCTAACTCCACAATTTAGATGAATTTTGATTAGTCAAACTCGAAAAGGGTCCATGGGGTGCTCTTGGGAGACCATTGTACGATTCGGGGTCAATAGGTGACTTAAGGGGTCATCGGGGTTCCAAATGAAACTTTCGATGAACGATGATCCTTTGGAATGCATTAGGACATATTAGATGACCTACATACCAAATTTGGATAACTTTTGGCTAGTAGAACTCGAAAGGGGTCCATGGGGTGCTCTCAGGAGACCACATGTCGAATCGGGGTCGGTACTTGCCTGTTAAGAGGTCATTAGGGTTCCAAATGAAACTTCAATAGAATGGTCACCCTTTGGAACACATTAGGATATGTCATAGGACCTATGTACCAAATTTGGATGACTTTTGCCTAGTAAAACTCCAAAGGGGTCCATGGTGTGTTCTCGGGAGACCACATGTTGAAATGGGGTCGGTAGGCCTATTAAGGGATCATTAGGGTTCCAAATAAAACTTTGATGGAATGGTGACCCTTTGGAATGAATTAGGACATGTCATAGGACCTACGTACCAAATATAGATGACTTTTTCCTATTAGAACTCGAAAGGGGTCCATGGGGTGCTCTCAGGAGACCTCATGTCGAATCGGGGTTGGTAGTCCTATTAAGGGGGCATTAGGGTTTGAAATAAAACTTTGATAGAACGGTGACCCTTTGGAATGTATTAGGACATGTAAGAGGACCTAATTCCATGATTCATATGACTTTTTCCCAAAATAACTCGAAAGGGGTCCATGGATTGCTCTCGGGAGACCTCATGTCAAATCAGGGTCGGTAGGCCTGTTAAGGGGTCATTGGAGTTACAAATGCAACTTCAATGGAATAGTGACCCTTTGGAATGCATTAGAACATGTCATAGGAACTACGTACCAAATTTGGATGACTTCTACCTAGTAGAACTCGAAAGGGGTCCATGGGGTGCTCTCGGGAGACCACATGTCGAATCAGGGTGGATTGGCCTGTTAAGGGGTCATTAGGGTTTGAAATGTAACTTCAATGGAATAGTGACCCTTTGGAATGTATTAGGACATGTCATAGGACCTACATACCAAATTTGGATGACTTTTTCTTAGTAGAACTCGAAAGGGGTCCACAGGGTGCTCTCGAGAGACCTCATGTCGAATCAGGGTTGGTAGACCTGTTATGGGGTCATTAGGGTTCCAAATGCAACTTCGATGGAACAATGAGCCTTTGGAACACATTAGAACATCTCATATGACCTATGTACAAAATTTGGATGACTTTTCCCTAGTAGAACTTGAAAGGGGTCCATGGGGTGCTCTCGAAAGACCTCATGTCTAATCGGGGTCGGTAGGCCTATTAAGGGGTCATTAGGGTTCGAAATGAAACTTCAATGGAATGGTAACCCTTTGGAATGCATTAGGACATGTTAGAGGACCTATGTACCAAATTTGGATGGCTTTTTCAAAGTATAACTCAAAAGTGGTCTATGGGGTGCTCTCGGGAGACCACATGTCGAAACGACGTCGGTAGGCCTATTAAAGGGTCATTAGGGTTCCAAATGCAACTTTGATGTAACAGTGACCATTTGGAACACATTACGACATGTCATAGGACCTATGTACCAAATTTGAACTAATTTTCCCTAGTATAACTCGAAAGGGGTCCATGGGGTGCTCTCGGGAGACCTCATGTCGAATCGGGGTCGGTAGGCCTATGAAGGGGTCATTAGGGTTCCAAATGAAACTTTGATGGAAAAATGACCCTTTGGAATACATTAGGACATGTCAAAGGACCTACGTACCAAATTTGGATGATGTTTCCCTAGTAGAACTCGAAAGGGGTCCATGGGGTGCTCTCGGGAGACCACATGTCGAATCGAGGTCGGTAGGCCTGTTAAGGTGTCATCCAAATAAAACTTTGATGGAATAGTGACCCTTTGGAACACATTAGGATATGTCATAGGACCTATGTACCAAATTTGGATGACTTTTTCCTACTAGATCTCGTAAGGGGTCCATGGGGTGCTCTCGAAGACCACATGTCGAAACAAGGTCGTTAGACCTATTAAGGGGTCAATAGGGTTTGAAATGCAACTTCGATGGAATAGTGACCCATTGTAACACATTAGAACATGTCATAGGACCTATTTACCAAATTTGGATGACTTTTTCTTAGTAGAACTCAAAAGGGGTTAATGGGGTGCTCTCGAGAGACTACATGTCGAAACGGGGCCGGTAGGCCTGTTAAGGGGTCAATAGCATCCAAAATGCAACTTTAATGGAATGGTGACCCTTTGGATCACATTAGCAAATGTCAAAAGACCTAATTCCATGATTCAGATGACTTTTTCCTAGTAGAACTCGAAAGGGGTCCATGGGGTGCTCTCGGGAGACCACATGTCAAATCAGAGTCGGTAGGCCTGTTAAGGGGTTATTAGGGTTCCAAATGCAACTTTGATGGAACAGGGACCCTTTGTAATGCATTAGGACATATCAGAGGACTTACATACAAAATTTGGATGACTTTTTCCTAGTAGAACTCAAAAGGGGTCCATAGGGTACTCTCGGGACACCACATGTCAAATTGGGGTCAGTAGGCCTGTTAAGGAGTCATTAGGGTTCCAAATGAAACTTCCATGGAATGGTGACCCTTTGGAACCCATTAGGACATGTTAGAGGACCTACATACCAAATTTGCAAGACTTTTGCCTAGTAGAACTCAAAAGGGGTCCATGCGGTGCTCTCGGGACACCACATGTTGAATCAGGATCGACAGGCCTGTTAAGGGGTCATTAGGGTTCCAAATGCAACTTTGATGGAATGGGGACCCTTTTCAATGTATTAGGACATGTCAGAGGACCTACATACCAAATTTGGATGACTTTTTCCTAGTAGAACTCGAAAGGGGTCCATGGGGTGGTCTTGGGACACCACATGTCAAATCGGTGTCAGCAGACCCGTTAAGGGGTCATTAGGGTTTCAAATGCAACTTTGATGGAACGATGACCCTTTAGAATGCATTAGGACATGTCAAAGGACCCCTTAAGACACATTTGAGCATGATAAGACGTACTAGCACCCCTAGGGAGTCTGCATGACCCCTAGGAGTCCCAAGGCATGATAAGGCATACTAGGACCCCTAGGGAGTCCCCATGACCCCTTTTGACACATTAGAATACTCAAGTCTATCTTAAGGGGTCCTACGACCTCTTAAGATAGACTTGAGCATTTCAATGCATCAAAAGCGATCATGGGGACTCTCTAAGGGTCTTAACATGTGATAAGATGTACTAGGACCCCTAGAGAGTCCCCATGACCCCTTTTGACACATTGGAACCCTCAAGTGTGTCCTAAGGGGTCCTATGACCCCTTAGGACACACTTGAGGGTTCCAATGTGTCAAAAGGGGTCATGGGGACTCTCTAGGGGTCCTAACGCATGATAAGGCCTACTAAGACCCGTAAGGAGTCCCCATGACCCCTTTTGATAAATTGTAATGTTCAAGTGTGTCTTAAGGGGTCTTAGGACCTCTTAAGACACACTTGAGCATTCCAATTTGTCAAAATGGGTCATGGGGACTCCCTAGGGGTCTTAAGGTGTGATAAGGCATACTAGGATCCTTAAGAGTCCCGATGACCCCTTTTGACCCCTAGGACCCCTTAAGACACACTTGAGAATTCCAATGTGTTAAAATGGGTCATTGGGACTCCCTAGGGGTCTTAACACATGATAAGGCATACTAGGACCCCTAGGGAGTCCTCATGACCCCTTTTGACACATTGGAACACTCAAGTGTGTCTTAAGGGGTCCTAATACCCTTTAAGACACACTTGAGCATTCCAATGTGTCAAAAGGGGTCATGGGGACTCTCTAAGGGTCCTAATGTGTGATAAGGCATACTAGGACCCCTAGGGAGTCCCCATGACCCCTTTTGACACATTGGAATGCTCAAATGTGTCTTAAGGGGTTGTAGGACCCCTTAAGACACACTTGAGCATTCAAATGTGTCAAAAGGGGTCATGGGGACTCCCTAGAGGTCCTAGTATGCATTATCACACCTCAGGACACCTACAGAGTCCCCACAACCCCTTAAAACACATTGGAATACTCAAGTGTGTCTGAAGGGGTATTAGGACCCCTTAAGACACACTTGAGCATTCTAATGTGTTCAAAGGGGTTATGGAGACTCTCTAGGGGTCTTAATACGTCTTATCATGCCTTGGGACCCCTAAGGAGTCCCCGGGACCCCTTTTGACACATTAGAATACTCAAGTATGTCTTAAGGGGTCCTAATACACCTTATCACATGTTAAGACCCCTAGAGAGTCTCCATGAACCCTTAAGAACACATTGGAATGTTCAAGTGTGTCTTAAGGGGTCGTACAACCCCTTAAGACACACTTGAGCATTCCAATGTGTCTTAAGGGGTCATGGGGACTCTCTAGGGGTCCTAATACGCCTTATCACGTGTTAGGACCCTTAGAGAGTCCCCATGACTCCTTAAGACACATTGGAATGCTCAAGTGTGTCTTAAGGGGTCATAGGACCCCTTAAGACACACTTGAGCATTCCAATGTGTCAAAAGAGGTTATGGGGACTCCCTAGGGGTCTTAATATGCCTTATCATGCCTTAGGACCCCTAAGGAGTCCCCAGGACCCTTTTTGACACATTGGAATGCTCAAGTATGTCTTAAGGGGTCTTAATATGCCTTATCACATGTTAGGACCTCTAGAGAGTCTCCATGAACCCTTCAGACACATTGGAATGCTCAAGTATGTCTTAAGGGGTCCTAATATGCCTTATCACACGTTAGGACCCCTAGAGAGTCTCCATGAACCCTTCAGACACATTGGAATGCTCAAGTGTGTCTTAAGGGGTCGTACGACCCCTTAAGACACACTTGAGCATTCCAATGTGTCTTAAGGGGTCATGGGGACTCCCTACGGGTCCTAGTACACCTTATCACTCATTAGGACCCCTAGAGAGTCCCCATGACCCCTTTTGACACATTAAAATGATCAAGTGTGTCTTAAGGGGTCATAGGACCCCTTAAGACACACTTGACATTCCAATGTGTCAAAAGGGGTTATGGGGACTCCCTTTGGGTCTTAATATGCTTTATCATGACTTAGGACCCCTAAGGAGTCCCCAGGACCCCTTTTGACACATTGGAATGCTCAAGTATGTCTTAAGGGGTCCTAATATGGCTAATCACATGTTAGGACCCCTAAAGAGTCTCCATGAACCCTTAAGACACATTAGAATGCTCAAGTGTGTCTTAAGGGGTCGTACGACCCCTTAAGACACACTTGAGCATTCCAGTGTGTCAAAAGGGGTCATGGGGAATCTCTACGGGTCCTAACGTGTGATAAGGCATACTAGGACCCCTAGGGAGTCCCCATGACCCCTTTCGACACATTAGAATGCTCAAGTGTGTCTTAAGGGGTTGTAGGACCCCTTAAGACACACTTGGGCATTCAAATGTGTCAAAAGGGGTCATGGGGACTCCCTAGAGGTCCTAGTATGCATTATCACACCTTAGGACACCTACAGAGTCCCCACGACCCCTTAAGACACATTGGAATACTCAAGTGTGTCTTAAGGGGTATTAGGACCCTTTAAGACACACTTGAGCATTCCAATGTGTTAAAAGGGGTTATGGGGGCTCCCTAGGGGTTTTAATACACCTTATCATGCTTTAGGACCCCTAAGGAGTCCCTAGGACCCCTTTTGACACATTGGAATGCTCAAGTATGTCTTAAGGGGTCCTAATACACCTTATCACATGTTAGGACCCCTAGAGAGTCTCCATGAACCCTTAAGACACATTGTAATGCTCAAATGTGTCTTAAGGGGTCGTATGACACCTTAAGACACACTTAAGCATTCCAATGTATCTTAAGGGGTCATGGGGACTCCCTAGGGGTCTTAGTACACCTTATCATGTGTTAGGACTCCTAGAGAGTCCCCATGACCCCTTAAGACACATTGGAATGCTCAAGTGTGTCTTAAGGGGTCATAGGACTCTTTAAGACACACTTGAGCATTCCAATGTGTCAAAAGGGGTTATGGGGACTCCCTACGGGTCTTAATATGCCTTATCATGCCTTAGGACCCCTAAGGAGTCCCCAAGACCCCTTTTGACACATTAGAATGCTCAAGTATGTCTTAAGGGGTCCTAATATGCCTTATCACATGTTAGGACCCCTAGAGAGTCTCCATGAACCCTTAAGAACATATTGGAATGCTCAAGTGTGTCTTAAGGGGTCGTACGACCCCTTAAAGCACACTTGAGCATTCCAATGTGTCTTAAGGGGTCATGGGGACTCCCTAGGGGTCCTAGTACACCTTATCACATGTTAGGAACCCTAGAGAGTCCCCATGACCCCTTAAGACACATTGGAATGCTCAAGTATGTCTTAAGGGGTCATAGGACCCCTTAAGACACACTTGAGCATTCCAATGTGTCAAAAGGGGTTATGGGGACTCCCTAGAGGTCTTAATATGCCTTATCATGCCTTAGGACCCCTAAGGAGTCCCCAGGACCTCTTTTGACATATTGGAATGCTCAAGTATGTCTTAAGGGGTCCTAATATGCCTTATCACACGTTAGGACCCCTAGAGAGTCTCCATGAACCCTTAAGACATATTGGAATGCTCAAGTGTGTCTTAAGGGGTCATACGACCTCTTATGACACACTTGAGCATTCCAATGTGTCTTAAGGGGTCATGGGGACTCCCTAGGGGTCCTAGTACACCTTATCACACGTTAGGACCCCTAAGGAGTCCCCATGACCCCTTAAGACACATTGGAATACTAAAGTGTTCCAATGTCTCTTAAGGGGTCATGGGGACTCCCTAGGGGTCCTAGTACACCTTATCACGCCTTAGGACCCCTAGGGAGTCCCCATGACCCCTTTTGACACATTGGAATACTCAAGTGTGTCTTAATGGATCCTATGACCCCTTAAGACACACTTGAGCATTCCAATGTGTAAAAAGGGGTCATGGGGACTCCCTAGGGGTCCTAGTACGCCTTATCACACTTTAGGACCTCTAGAGATTCTCCATGACCCCTTAAGACACATTTGAGCATTCTAATGTGTCAAAAAAGGTCATGGAAACTCCCTACGTGTCCTAATACATGATAAGGCATACTAGGACCCCTAGCGAGTCCCCATGACCTCTTTTGACACATTGGAATTCTCAAGTGTGTCTTAAGGGGTATTAGGACCTCTTAACACACACTTGAGCATTCCAATGCGTCAAAAGGGGTCATCGGGACTCCCTAGGTGTCCTAATGTGCATTAGGACACCTAGGGAGTCCCAATGACCCCTTTTGACACATTGAAATGCTCAAGTGTGTCTTAAGGGGTCCTACGACCCCTTAAGACACACTTGAGCATTCCAATGTGTCAAGAGGGGTCATCGAGACTCCCAAGGGGTCATAGTATGCCTTATCATGCGTTAGGACCCCTAGAGAGTCTTGATGACCCCTTTTGACACATTGGAATGCTCCAGTGTGTCCTAAGGGGTCCTACCCTAGAGAGTCTTGATGTCAGATAAGGTGTACTAGGACCCCTTAAGACACACTTGACCATTCTAATGTGTCAAAAGGGGTGATGGGTGTGTGCTATAAATGTGTCACACTTCTATGGATCATTACATGCAAGGAAACTCAAGAATGAGCCCTCACAAATCGATCCATAGCTCCCTAGGCATGGAGTGCAAGGGTTTTTAAGAATGCTCTCAGCTAGAGCTATTTAGCCTATAACCTTGCTAGTAAACCATGCAATGGGAGATTCAATGAAGACAAGGGCAAGAATGCCAATATCCTCAAGGATCAAGAATGAAAATGCAATGCAATGCTATGCTAGAAATGGAAATGCAAGCTAAGCTATGAAAGGAAATATGCAAGTGTTACAACCCAAGCTAATTAATCTATGTGAGCTAATCTAGAGCATAGAAATGAAGCTAATCTAAGAAAGCATAAATATGAAGCTAAGCTAAGAATGCAAGAATGAGATGTAGAATGCAAGAATGATATGTAGATGCTAAGAATGCTCCAAATCTTCAAAAGCTCCAAAGTGACCTAGAAGTTCTGCAGCATAAAGTTAGCATAAAAAGTTGGGGATCTAGAATGAAGAAGAGAGCTCTTCTTTTATAGGAAATGAGGAGAAATGGACCATGGAGATTAAGAGGCAAAAGATTTAATCAATGGTGGAGCTTAAAAGAGGAGCAATCCATGTGCACAAGTATCCTCCAATGAGAAAATAGGAGTTGACTTTTGTGTCTATATGAGACAAGAAGTGTTTTTCCCTTTTTTATAAAATAAGAATAATGATTTATTTGTGCAACTTAGGATAAGAGGAAAAGTGGGGGCTTTTTATTTATTAAAAGGGGAGAGAATATTCCTTTTAATCAAATAAAGCCTTAGGATAAGATGGTTAGCCCATAGAAAATAATCGAATAAATGATAGAGCTAGGATTTGATCAAGAATAAGCAATTGATAATTTAGCAAAAGGGGCTAATAGTCTAGGTGACCATTTTTAGGTGAATACATTTGCCCCTCTTTGACTAATGTGTGATCGATTTGGGAACACATGTAGTCAAAGAATGAAGTTGAAATGTGAGATCGATTTGGGATCACAAAACAACTCAGATCAGCCAAGAAAGCAAGCAGATAGCCAAGAAGGCAAGCAAATAGCGATCTGACTCGAAAGAATGAAGTGTAGAGAGATAAAAAATCCTGTATGGTCAGCCTGGTAGCGACAGTACTAAACACTTAGGAAAGAGATCACCAATAATATACGATGTGTCTGCCCCCTCGGGATCAAAAGCGAAATCCAAGTGGAGGGAATGCAAAAGCAAGAGCAACATGATCAAATCACTAGAAATCATAATCGAAGAAAGAGAACAGAATAACCATCAACCAGTGAAGGTATGCCCCACACATGGGACACGGAGCACGAACCTATCGGTCCCTCAACCCGTAAACACCACGAAGAGGGGATTGGAACTTGGGATGGGAAAGTGAATGAAAGACTAGAAGTTTGAAAGAGATGGAGATGAAGAGGTGAAGAATGCCCCAGTGAAGATTGAAGGATCAGGCCTCAAAAGGTTATCCAACTACACGAAAGAAGAAGAAAGGTGAATGCAGATTTCAGTTTCGATCTTGAAATAAAGAGAAAATGATGTGATATGAAAGACCAGAAGTGAACGACATGATCGGGAAAAAGCGAAAGGTGAGCGCAGTTGATTAACAAGTCCATGAAAGATAAAGGAGAGCTCTCTCCATATGCAAGATGCAAAACTAAACTAACATGAACTTAAAAATGCAAGCTACATGAAAAGTGGTTTACTTGCAAGGTCACAATGCTAATAGACATCTAATATTCATCATCGAGCATTATTGGTAGCATCACAAAATCATACAATACACACTAGCATAACTATGTGGATCTGAATATGATCTATATCAGATAGAAATGTGGAAATCCCACCTAGCATCAAAGACATGCAGGTCAAGATGAATAGTGCAGTGAGATCACCTAAGTTTGATATAGCAAGATTATGCTCACATCGAGACACAAGAAAGTCAAGATGACTATAAGCATGCACTTGTGAAACAGTCAAGGATAATACCTTGTAGGTCCATAGTGTCAAGTAAGACTAGCATAAATGCTCATGATAGTGAGGACCGACAAAATATACCCACAAGCAGATAAAGAAATAAAACATGTTCTCATACCCTCAGTCTTCTAGCTATGCATCATCGAAAACTTCTCAGGGAGAGACCACTTAGCAAAGAAATCATCATAGATAGCACACAAAGAAATAAAGCCAAGCAAGTCTCAGCGAGTCAAGTGCGTGTGTGTAGGTCATAGAGTCAAACTTTGAGTATCGCATCTGCCAGTGAGAAATATTGCATCATCTAGACTGCAGGTAGGATATCTGATAAGTGTTAAGAAACACTCGACGCTAAGGTAGTGTTGAAAAACACAATTGGGGTGGTGTTGAAAAACACCATTTGTGAGGTGCCTAAGAAACCCAGACGCACAAAGAGACCCAAGATGAGCTTAAAACAACGTATGCCCCCTAGACTAAGACAAGAGTCAATTCCAGGCTAGGAGAGGCAAAGCAAGAAGTGGAGCGAAGGAGCGCCACGCAAGACTGATAGACACAGGTGCAGAGGGTCTCAAGCAGCGCCTGTTTCCAGGTTTTCACCACTTGACAGATTTTTTCAGGACTTTTTATAATTTTTTTTGTATTTTTGCTACCAAGGCGCCTGTTTCCAGGTTTTCACCAAGGCACTTTTTCAATTTTTTATTTTTTATTTTTTGAATTTTTTATTTTTTTGTATTTTTTCAAGACATCTTATGCTTTTTAGGATTTTTTTAGCATCATATATGAATTTTTTTAGAATTTTTTCAAGATCAATAAATATGTACAAAGGATGCCCCAGACAGAAATGGGCATCAAGAATCTGCTTCCTCTGATGTAGAGAACTGATAGGCCCCAGGCCCAAATGCTGCAACTGTGACAATAGGAGGTCTCAACCAGTTCGACCAATAATAACCAGCCCTAAGCAATGTCTGAGCTAGCGGAGGATCATTAGAATGTGATCCACAAATGCCATCGTGAATTTCAGCTAGCACTTTTTCTGACTCCTCTATTTCTAGACACTTAAGGAGAGTTCCGTCTAGACCCTTCCTATACAAGTCACCAGAGACAAAGGAAAAGTGTAAGGGATGGTGGAAGGAATGGCGTGGTGGATTTGCAAGAGGAATATGAGGTGGAAGATATGAAAAGATGGTAGGATTGTAAGATTTGTAAGCATGATAGCGTAATTCATCCACCAGGAACTTGAAGTGAAATTTATGCTTTTTCATTTGTAAGATGGATGTTGAAGTAACCAAGGCATTACCAACTTTGTTCTCAGCTTTAGGAATAGGTTGAAATATAACAGATATGAGATCATGCTTGAAGTAGTGCACCATTTTTTTGTAGAGAATCAACTTGTCATCTTTTATTTGAGAATCATTATTTTTGAGTAGATTTTTATTTTTACTTTTCTTAGGTGCGGATATCACCACAATGTGGTTTTTGCCATCCGACCATTGCTCTTTTCTTTTGACTTGATGACCGTGATGTGTGATTGCTAATTCAATCTTTTTTGTTGCTAGTTCTTTGGTGGAAGAAGTAACAGGTGTTGATGTGAGATGAAATGAAGTGACTAGTTCAATAGTATTTATGTGAAGGATGTCATCTCTAGTGACATGAGAGGTTGAGCCTATAGGGTAAGCTCCAAAGGTAGCTAGATCTAGACTTGTCATAGAAGAACCAGCGTGGTCCACTAAGGCAATACGAGGAACAAACTCATCAGACCCCACACAAGACCCATCAACCACGTCAGGTGGGTTATGAGAGGTATGAACCACATCAACATCCATATCTATCATGGGAGGATCTTCTGGAAGAGCCTTAAGATGCCGAGAAGTAGAGATACTCATGTCATTATGTGAGAGATCACCTCTTTGTAGCAGTCGTGCAATGTTGCGACATTGTCTATCATAGTGCAATGATTCTTTAGGCATATAGGTTCTAGACATAGAGGCCTCAGCCATATCATTAGTAGATATACATTCTTCTCCCCAAAAGAGTGAAGTAGAAGGAAGATCATCTCCCATTTGAGCCATAGTGTGTAGCAGTGACTCATCTATATCTGTGTCTGAATTACTGAGCATGGGAGTATTTCTAGAATCCTATCTATAGATCCACTCTTGAATAGCTTGTTCTTCTCTTTCTGCTTCTAAAGGAATGGATGAAGGAACAAAGGTATCAAAGATCACCATAGCAGAAGTGGAAGGCTTCATCTGATCAGAAGGTCTCCCATAAGACCTAGGAGAAACAGGTATAGAAGAAAAGGAACCCAGTGTATATTCACCCATACCAAGGCTCATCATCTTAAGTGATTTCTCAGTAGCATCTAGAGACGTACTAGGATCAACAAAAGGTTCATTATGAGGAACAAATTTTTCAATAGCAGAAAGAGCATTGATAGCAATAGTATGGTCTCTAGGAATCACAACCTCAGTGCCATTGTATGGAAATTTGATGCACTGATGATAAGTGGAAGGAACAGCCTGCATGTCATGGATCCAAGGATGACCCAAAAGAATGTTATATGTGAATGGGATGTCCAATACTTGGAAGCTAATATCTTTCATGACAGGGCCCACTCGGACAGGCAGCGTGACAAGACCTTTGGAAGATCTTTCCACTTCATCGTAAGCTTTTATAGTAATCTTCTTTTTAGAATCCACAGTGAATTCTGACAAACCCAATTGTTGTATGACATTGAAAGAAACAATATTTAACCCTGCACCATTGTCTATCAGGACTCGGCGGACTTGGGTATTGTAGACTAGAACTTCAATGTGAAAAGCTAGATTATGAGGGTGAGCAATAGATATGTCATCTTCTGTAGAAAAGGAGAGAGATAGCGGAGATGAAATGTGGTTGACCATAGCTTGAAATTGATCTGGATCAATGTCATTGGGAACACGTGTTGTACATAGAGCCTCATCAAGAATCTCTCTATGCGAAGGGGATAACCGAAGCAACTCAAGGATAGATATCTATGCTGGTGTCTTTTGCAAATGTTGGACAAGATCATAGCTAAGGGTGGCTGAAGGAGCCACTTGTTTGGAAGGCAAAGCTTGCTTGGGATCTTGCGCAATTTTAAGGACAATCTTGGCTTGCCCCCTAGTAACAGCATTCAGTGTCTCACTTCAGGAAGATGAACTACCATGTGTTTGCAAGACCAACTTTGGCTTACCATGATTGGCTTTATTATTATCTTGAGACCTCATCATTAGAACACTCTCAACGGGCTCTACCATGTTAATCACAAGCGTATTAGAAGGATATGTGTAATTGATCTTTGCATCATGATTCTTCTTATGTGTTTGAGAGGTTTCCCCCTTATCATGCTTAGGTAGAGGATCTTTGAAAGTTGTGTGATCAGAATTTTTAGTTAAGCCATCAGTGGAGATTGTGTCGTTCTCAATAAGATCTTGAATATCATCCTTAAGCCTAAAACAATTGTCTGTTGGATGTCCCTTGTTTTTGTCATAATGGTAGTAATGATCCTCTCTCCACCAATCAGGCTTATTTATCGGATCCCAGTTACCAGGGTTATCAGGAAGCGTAAGATATCCATTGTCAACCAAAGTCTTAAGGATCACATCGTAAGGTTCTACCAACTTGGTATAGACTCGCTTTCGAAATGACTTCTTAGGCTTATCTGCATATTGAGGTTTAGGAGCATTGTGAGTGTTGCTAGCTTCTTGTTGTTTTGCTGCATAGATAGCATTGGAGAGATTGAAAGCAGGCTCTTTAACTTTAGGAGCATCAACAACCCCATCATTAACAACATACTTGTTCTTATTCCAAGGTTTGTTCTTGTCTTTACCATTGCCTTTAGCATCTTTATTAATAACAATATCCCCTTTTCTTATAGCTACATCCTCAATCCGATATGCACTTTCAACCATGTCATGGAAGGAGGAGAACAGTTGCTTCCTTAGATCATAAAATAGCTCAGGCACAAGTGTGTTGACGAAAATGTCAATCTTTTCTCTTTCGGGTAGCTGACGAGGATATCGAGAATACAATGACCTCCAACATTGTAAGTAAGTTGAAAATGGCTCACCTTGATGTTGTCTTAGATTACTGAGATCTATCACAGTGACAGGTTGTTGGATGTTGTAAGAGTACTGCTTGGTAAATCGCTGAGCTAACTCATCAAAAGTCTTAAGTGGTGGTGTCAATTTCGCAAACCATTCCAAAGCTTGGCCTCTTAAGCTTCGAGGGAATAAGCGTAGAAGATATGTGTCTTCATGAAGAAATTCCATACTAAGAGCATAAAAATGACGCACATGGTCATGAGGGTCACCATTTCCATCATACTTGTCATATTTAGGAACCTCAATATCCTTAGGAAACGGGACCATGTATAGATCTTTATCAAAAGGAAGAGCACAAATTGATTCTACAAAAGAGATCTTTGGAGGCTCTCTTTCTAATGCCATTTGGGTAAGGCATTGATTTTTCTGACGTAATTCTTCTTGAAGGACTTCCAATTCAGTTGGTACTCTTTGTTGGACAATTTGTCTGACATCATAGCCGGGAGGAAGCTTGTATCCTCTAGAAGTCATATATTGAAAATATTGATTGCCATTACGCTCTAAAAGCTTATGCATCATTCGTTGGAAATCCACATCTTGTTCACATCTCATAAGATCCTCACTATAAATCTCATCATTAGCCTCTGCCTCATGTTGAGAGGGAGGAGGTCTAGGTGGTGAAGAAGGCATAGCAAAAGTTGGCCTTGGAGGAGATCTTGGTGGCGTGTTGTTGTCATTGTTGCCATTGTTAAAAAGAGGTCTATGCTCATGATTACTAGTCTCAGGTTGCTCATGAAATGTCCCTCAATAAGCCATGCACCTAGTAGCATCCATCCTTTGTTGATTGTGTTCTTTGTCTAAGCGCGCTTGATTATCCTTACGCTCAAAGTGTTCTTGCAAGAGTTGAAACTTTTCTTGTTCAGTCAAAGTGAGTGAGACATTATCTGCATTTTTGGGGGTCTTGAATGTGGAAAAGAGGAAACCTCCTTTGTACCACGGGGTAGCCTTAGAATCCTCAGATTGGTTAGAACTAGAACTGTTGTTGCCAATGGGCACTCGTGATCATCTAGTTGGAGAAGGTAATTGTGTATAATTGAATGGAGGATGACTCTCCTGCTCAAATTGAGATTGAGTTGTAACCGGCATGAAAAGAGATGTTGGTTGACTAATAGAATGAGACAAAGTTTCTCAGATTTGAGATAAGCAAAGCTAATAAAGATCACTTGTCAAAGTAGAACAATAGAGAGATGGCTCGTCAAAAGTGCTCAAGCACTTACAGCAATCAATTGACTAAAGCCGAGCAACGAGCAAGAAGCTCAATAAGTAAGTAGCTAGAGAGGTAACCGTGATGTGACAAGTGATCAAGAGTAGCATTTGTTAAACTCAAACCCAATAGTTTTAGCTCATTTGTTTCAGTCTAGAACAAATCTAAGCATGTAGGTAACAAACTAGTTTCAGGTAAGAACAGAAAAAGACACTCTACGACAGGTTAAAGTGCAAGTTTAGCCACTCCGAATTGCAGCAATGACAGGACAGCAAAAAGATTATGGGTGATACTTTCCAGGCAGACAGGGTGATACTTCTCAGTTCGGGTGATACTTCGCCTTAAGCCAGGTGATAGACTACAGTATGGTTGGGCGATAGACTCCAGGCTTGCGGGGCGATAGTCTAGAAGGCAGGAACTATCATGCGATATACCTCAGCAAAGCGCGTGATAAAATAGCAGGGCGCGAACTATCGTGTGATATTTCTCAGTAAGGCGTGCAATACTGTTGCAGATTTGTATGAATTTTTGACTAGTGAACATAAAATTCTCAGTTTTAAAGCATTTTGATCAAGTACAAAGGTTGGATAGTGCAATTTCTCAGTTTGACAAGCAGTAACAGTAGATAAAAGACAGGTTTGCAAACAGTAGGTGATCAAACATGTCATAGAACACTTGAAACAAGGGCAAAAGAAACCTTGCCAAGACAAGCACTTGTGATATCAAAATAGAAAACCTTATGAACGCTACCATGTGTTTGAATGTTGAGGACGTTTACACTGGTATAGCACAATCGAAGACAATTCAAGCAATTACTACTTAGAAGGAAAATGCTCATTACTTAGCAATGTGGCCCACAACTTGATGCTCCCTTGCCTCACACCAAGTGGTTGCCCACAAGAGATATTGGCATTGTCATGGAAGTGTCAAAAACACAACCAAAGGAACACATATGGTGAGTGTCTTGGGGTGATCCAGGTAAATCCACTTGGATCAATCCTTGCACCAAGAAGCTAAGCGGCTAAAATAGGGTGGCCTCTATCTAATGGTTCATAGTAAGGGTTTCTGTTCATAACACCCCTCTTGCTCCTCATAAAGGACTAGGACCTCACGGCCTCAAGAGTACCTTAAGCATTCTTGCTCAATGCTTTCCCCATGGTCACAATCCCATGAGCTACTAACATCAAGCGAAGACAAGTGTTATGTCTACCAAGGTTTTGTGTCCTCGATAGCCTTGAGATTATAGTGAGTTGGAATCACTGGCCACCAAGAAAAATGATGACAAGGTTGTCCCCACTTGGGTCGTTCCTCTTGATTGCTCAAGAGCAGGCCCGCTAAAGGATCCTAAGCTAAACAGTAGTGGATTAATTCTTGAGGTTCAAGGTTTTTGGTTCACCACAAGGGTGAAGATCATACTCCCCTATCTCAAGAATCTCTCCCAAACACACCAAGCAAAGATTCAATTACCCCCTTGCTTTCAAAATCCCAAGATGGGTCAAGATTTCTGTTTCACCACAAGGGTGAAGAGCATACTCTCCTACCACCTCAAAATTTCTACAACAAGGTATTAAGTGCATATGAAAGGAAACAACTAGTATATGCCGCACTTAATAAAGAAAGCAATTAAACAAGCACTTGATTTGGTTTTTATGCTTAGGGCAGCCCTGCAAAAACCATTAGTAGCCCTCTTTGACATGTGATTTTAGCAAATTTCAAGCAAGAAGCACCTAAAACCACAACTTGTTAGACCAACAAGAGTTAGGAGAATCAAAATCCAAAATCTAACAATGATTAGTACATGAAAAATTAGATAATGTGCAAAAATAACTGATCAAATAATAAAATCTGAAAATGACATCATGGTTGGATTAGGCTCGGAAAGACCTTTCCAATGATATATCACACTTAAACTTTTGATACCATTTGCAAAATTTCAAAAAAAAAATGGGCACCTGAAAAATTAAGCTAAAACTTGCCGAAAAATTGACAAAAATTGACGAAAATGCAGAATTTAAAGGACAAAGTCTATCTACTCTGGCCCACGGTGGGCGCCAAAAATGTGTGCTATAAATGTGTCACACTTCTATGGATCATTACATGCAAGGAAACTCAAGAATGAGCCCTCACAAATCGATCCATAGCTCCCTAGGCATGGAGTGCAAGGGTTTTTAAGAATGCTCTCAGCTAGAGCTATTTAGCCTATAACCTTGCTAGTAAACCATGCAATGGGAGATTCAATGAAAACAAGGGCAAGAATGCCAATATCCTCAAGGATCAAGAATGAAAATGCAATGAAATGCTATGCTAGAAATGGAAATGCAAGCTAAGCTATGAAAGGAAATATGCAAGTGTTACAACCCAAGCTAATTAATCTATGTGAGCTAATCTAGAGCATAGAAATGAAGCTAATCTAAGAAAGCATAAATATGAAGCTAAGCTAAGAATGCAAGAATGAGATGTAGATGCTAAGAATGCTCCAAATCTTCAAAAGCTCCAAAGTGACCTAGAAGTCCTGCAGCATAAAGTTAGCATAAAAAGTTGGGGATCTAGAATGAAGAAGAGAGCTCTTCTTTTATAGGAAATGAGGAGAAATGGACCATGGAGATTAAGAGGAAAAAGATTTAATCAATGGTGGAGCTTAAAAGAGGAGCAATCCATGTGCACAAGTATCCTCCAATGAGAAAATAGGAGTTGACTTTTGTGTCCATATGAGACAAGAAGTGCTTTTCCCTTTTTTATAAAATAAGAATAATGATTTATTTGTGCAACTTAGGATAAGAGGAAAAGTGGGGGCTTTTTATTTATTAAAAGGGGAGGGAATATTCCTTTTAATCAAATAAAGACTTAGGATAAGATGGTTAGCCCATAGAAAATAATCGAATAAATAATAGAGCTAGGATTTGATCAAGAATAAGCAATTGATAATTTAGCAAAAGGGGCTAATAGTCTAGGTGACCATTTTTAAGTGTATACAATGGGAACTCCCTACATGTCCTAATACCTGATAAGGCATACTAGGACCCCTAGGGAGTCCCCATGACCCCTTTTAACGCATTGGAATGCTCAAGTGTGTCTTAAGGGGTCTTAAGACCCCTTAAGACACACTTGAGCATTCCAATGCGTCAAAAAGACCCCTTAAGACACACTTGAGCATTCCAATGCGTCAAAAGGGGTCATGGGGACTCCCTAGGTGTCCTAATGTGCATTAGGACACCCAGGGAGTCCCCATGACCCCTTTCGACACATTGGAATTGTCAAGTGTGTCTTAAGGGGTCCTACAACCCCTTAAGACACACTTGAGCATTCCAATGTGTCAAAAAGGGTCATCGGGACTCCCTAGGGGTCCTAATGCATGATAAGATGTACTAAGAACCCTAGGGAGTCCCGATGACCCCTTTTGACACATTGAAATGCTCTAGTGTGTCTTAAGGGGTCCTACGACCCCTTAAGACGCACTTGCGCTTTCCAATGTGTCAAAAGGGGTCATGGGAACTCCCTAGGTGTCCTAATACATGATAAGGAGTACTAGGACCCCTAAGGAGTCCCCATGAGCCTTTTTGACACATTGGAATGCTCGTGTGTCTTAAGGGGTATGAGGACCTCATTAGACATACTTGAGCATTCTAATGCGTCAAAAGGGGTCATGGGGACTCCCTAGGCATCCTAGAGCATGATAAGGCATAAAAGGACACCTAGGGAGTCCCCATGACCCCTTTTGACACATTCAAATGCTCAAGTGTGTCTTAAGGGGTCCTAATACCCCTTAAGACACACTTGAGCATTCTAATGTATTAGATAAGGTGTACTAGGACCCCTAGGGAGTCCCGATGACCCCTTTTGACACATTAGAATGTTCAAGTGTGTCTTAAGAGGTCCTACGACCCCTTAAGACACAATTGAGTGTTCCAATGTGTCTGAAGCGATCATGGGGACTCTCTAGGGGTCCTAAGGCATGATAAGGCATACTATGACCCCTAGGGAGTCTCCATGACCCCTTTTGATGCATTAGAACACTCAAGTGTGTCCTAAGGGGTCCTACAACCCCTTAAGACACACTTGAGCATTCCAATGTGTCTTAAGGGTTCATGGGGACTCTCTAGGTGTCCTAATGTGTGATAAGGTGTACTAATACCCCTAGGGAGTCCCCAGAACCTCTTTTGACACATTAGAATGCTCAAGTGTGTCTTAAGTGGTATTAGGATCCTAGGACCGCTTAAGACACACTTGAGCATTCCAATGGACCCCTAGGTAGTCTCTCTCTGCTTCCAGTGAACTATCCTTCAAAGCCTCCATTTCTGCGTAGCTAGGGTTTATGATGCCTGTAAAAGGCACATTTAATACAAAGATTTAGCCGATGACCTTTAAAGACCTAAAAGAAATGAGAAAAAAAATTTAGGCCAAAAATACATACCACAGTTCTGTATGTAGTACCGTAAGCTTGAACAATCCAGTTGGCTTCCTCTGCTAAGGCACGAAGAACTTCATTAATGTATGCTCTAGGAGGAAGATTATAATTTCCATATTTCTGCAAGAGTTTCTCCTTAATTTGTAATATTATATATAATATATTAGTATACATTAGTATATGTATTATATATATATATATATATATATATATATATATATATATATATATATATATATATATATATATATATATATATATATATATATATATATATATATATATATATATATATATATATATATATATATATATATATATATATATATATTATATACATGTTAGTATATATATAATATATTATATATATTAGTATATTTAATACATTAATATATATAATACATTAGTACATATATAATATACATTATATATATCATATGCCTCTTTTTTATAGATATATTATATACATAAATATATGTAAAAGTTCAATTGTTTTCATTTTCTCCCACCGGTTTTTCATTGGCAGGAGAATATCAGGTACCCGATATTTTCGGGTACCCTATTTTTCCCAGGCAATATTTGACCAAAATATTCCCTGTCCCCATAGAGCAGACAATCATGAGATTTTATACATTTTTCACGCGTTGCAAAACAAAAAACATGATTTGGGGCCCATTGTTTGATTTTTGTCGACTTGTGGTCTCGCCATGGAAAGCACTAGTCGTCGAAAGGCTAAACGCAAGAGGAAGCTGACAAATGATGAAATTCAGGCATATAGGGAAAAAGATAAGGAAAATCATCGAAGAAGGAGAGAAGGTATGTTAAACATTAATCAAGGTGACCCCATAAATGTAGTTGTAAGTGAAGAGGATGTTCAATTTGAAAATGAACAGATGGAGATTGAAAATGTAGACTTTGGGAATGAAAATGTTGCACAAGAACCACATGAATGTTATACATCTCCAAATTATATGTGAAATGAAGTCCCTTGCAATAAAGATAATCAATCTTCAAATTTGGGGCTTTCAAGAACACCTAAATGGTTAATTGAAATTGAGGAGAACATTATGAATAATTGGGAAGGAAAGAGGTCACATAGAACCATTAGGTTGTGGGCTTCAAGACTTTATGATCATTTTTTTCGAAACAAGACATTGGTTGAGAAATGTCAAATTTTTGTGCAGTTGTTAAAGATGCAAAAGATGAGACCTGTGCTTTTGAAATTGAAGATTCGTGTGAACAAGAAAATGGAGAGAAATGCCACTGTTGTGAAGAATCTTTTCAATGCTCTCAATAGCATTGGGAAGACTAGCAGAGAAAAAGACAAGAGATTTGCTCGGAGGGTTATTACAACCTCCTTAGTAAGTCATCAGTTGAGAAAGACTCGTTTGATGAGACAAACTTGTGTTGACTTCAATATAGACCATAAAACTTTGGGTAGAGCACTTGCAAGAAGAGAAGGACTTGATGATCCCCTTCAAATTGATACATGGGCTTATGGTGGGAGACTTCCACATTTTGATAAGAAGCTAACAGATGTTGTCAAGGGTGAAATTCAACAATTTTGGGATGCTAACTCAAGAGTGTCACCAAATGTGAAGGATGTCTTGAAGTTGAGAGTTGGCAATCGAGACCACACTCCACATCCTCAACATTATGTGGAGCTAAGTCAAACAATGTTGTATAAAAAATTTTGTGAGACACATCCAACATTGAAAATATCACAAAGGTTTTTTGAATCTGCGAAGCCATTTTATTGTGTACCCCTTAAGATTCAAAATACATGTTGCTGCAAATATCATGTTGAGTTTTCAATGCATCATGAATTATTACAATCCATTCGTTCTACTTTGCATACTAATGAAATGCTAGAGGATTGTGGTGCAAGTGGTCTTCCCAAATCATCAAGAGACTTGCTAGATCAATTTTTATGTCAAAGAGATGATGGTTGTTTATTTTATAAAAAAGATTGCTTAAATGCCAAGTGCTCAGAATGTGGTGGCTTGTCCAAGTTTAGAACATGTTTTCATGAGGGTTTGGAACACAATTTTGGAAAGACACTCATCCAAAAAAAGGTATATGAAATAGTGAAATATACATTGAAGAGTGGAGGTGAAGGCTCTAGATGTGAGTTAGTTGCAAATGAATACAATGTTGCTGATTTTATCTCAGATTTCAAGACAAATCTTTTTTACAAGTATGCAAGGCATAGTCACAGGTCTCAATAGTTGGATCAACAATTCAGGACATGTAAGGACACTTTCCCCATTGGAACTATTATATCCGTTGTAGACTTTGCGGAGAACTATACATTGCAGCCCCAAAATGAGACTCAAGCTCAATATTACAATTTGATTCAGGTTACTATTTTTGTACACATCACATATAGACATTCCCCTGATAGCACAAAAGATGAGCGAAAGTTAATCAGAGAGTACCATTTTTATATGAGCGACGACAGGTCTCACTCTCATGAGTTCGTTCAACATTGTTTCCAGAACTATTTTGACTTCTTGTAGGAAAATGGTATTGCTATGGATAGGCATCTCATTTGGTCGGATAATTGCACCGGTCAATTTAAGAATGCAGAATGTTTTATTGGTTGTGTAGAATGCATGTGGAGAGAGGTGTACCTCATATTTGGAGTTTTTTTGAGTCAGGGCATGGGAAAGGGGAGCATGATGGAGCAGGTGCATGTGTGAAGAGAGCTCTAGTTAAGGAGCAATTGAGGATTTCAGGTGTTGTACTTCTTGATGCTCATTCTATTGTTGATTGGTGTACTTTAGCATTGTCACAGGGGAGGACTCTTGATTCTACAGTGCATAGATTCTATTGGTTGGTTGAGGAGGGAACTATAGGAGATAGATTGGATTGTCAAACAGTGAAAGACTCTTCAAAAATGCATTCATTCCGAAGCTCCAATAGTAGTACATGGACCATTTGGACACGAGAGTTGGCTATTTTTTGCCCCATGTGTTTTCAGTATGATTGGGATCATTGCGAGTCAAGTGAGTGGGTGGATACATGGGTTCCATAGTATCTGACTCCTTTATCTTTGAAACTCTCTATAAGAAATGATGACATGGACACTTCAATTGACTATGACCATCTTTCAGATCTTTTGAAGCCAGGAGATGTTTTTGCATTAGTTGCACCACACGGGAATGATGAGAGGTCAGATTATTGGTTAGCACATTGTGTACACGGTAAATAGAAGCTTGTACAACTAATGACAGATGGTGATGGGTTCACATATCCTACTGGTTCAGTTGTTGTTGTGGGAACATGGTTGCGAACATACATGATTAGAAAGAATGGAGTTCCCGCATTTGAAGACTATGAGAAGCACAAAACTATTCTGATGTATTCACACCTTGTTATAGCAACAAATGTCAAGTTGTCAAAGCATCATGGAAGACCAAAGACAAAAGAACTTTGGACTATTACTACTGCTGATCATGAAGCACTATTGGAGACCCTAAAGCAAAGAGATGACCCTTCAAGAACACTTGACTAGGTAATAAGTTAACTTAGTGCATTATTTTCTAAGTTCGTTAAGCTTAATTTCAATACATTAATTTGACCTTTCTTAGATTATATTTTGAGTCAATAAACTTGGTTTTGTATGTGGAATGTAACTTGTGCAGGAGTACCTATGAAGATGCCTGCGGTCACCATGGGTCCAATCAGAGATAGAAGGACAAAAGGATCCTTAATAGTTAATTGAGATCTTTTGAAGCCTATAATGGCAATTTGTAACAATCAATTTGATTTAAAAGTTAAATGTCCTTAAACTCTTCATAAGGACTTATGACCAAAATCATGTATGGGTGGCCAATAGTGCCAAGAAGAGATATTACATGTCATATACTTATGTCATTTGCATGGTTTGAATTCTTACATGTTTGATTGTTGTTTGTAATGCTTTAAGGATATTATTTTTTATCATTTCAAAAAATCTATAAAAGTTAAACCTCAAACATAATAAGCTCCACAGTTCAAATTTAACAAGCTTAATCATGATTAATTTCACAGTTCAAATTTCAAACATACCACTAACAGTCAATTGAAAGTGGCTCGTATCTCAGACCTTGTGAGAGGTATTGAAAAACTCTTAGGTGCTATAGGATCATGTTTTTGAGGTCTACAATAACCTCTCTCAGTTTTGGGTGATTCGACTTCGTTTGCATTTGACAAGGCAATCTCAGTCGATGCCAAAACTTGCAGTGAGGGTCAGTTGAAAGTGGCTCAGTAGTGTATCTTTCAAACCATCTGACCTAGCATCAAACCATCCACTCCATCAGCTCCGGTTGGCCGGGTAAATGCCAATGACAACCCCATTCTGCCCACAGAGTCATCGGAACACTTGCGACCACGCTCGACCCAAGTGACCCCAAGGTGCACTAAGCACGATTGGGCCGCGATCTTCTAGGGCTCGTATGTTGGACCTCATGAGAGGTATTGACAAAATATTAGGTGTTATAGGATCATTTTTTTGAGTTCTACAATAACCTCTCTTAGCTTTGGGCAATTCAACTTCATTTGCATTTGGCAAGGTGATCTCAGTCAATGCCAAAACTTGCAGTGAAGGTCAATTGAAAGTGGCTCAGCAGCGTATCCTTCAAACCGTCTGACCTGGCATCGAATCATCTTCTCCATCAGCTTTGGTTGGCTAGGTTAATGCTATTGACAACCCCATTCTACCCACAGAGTCATCGAAATGGTCGCGACCATGCTCGACCCAAGTGACCCCAAGGTGCACTAAGCACGATTAGGCAGTGATCTTTTGGGGCTCGTATCTTGGACCTCATGAGAGGTATTGACAAACTATCAGGTGTTACAAGATCATGTTTTTGAGCTCTACAATAACCTCTCTTATTTTTGGGGATTTCAATTCATTTGCATTTGGCAAGGCGATCTCAGTCGATGCCAAAACTTACAATGAGGGTCAGTTGAAAGTGGCTCAGCAGCGTATCTTTCAAACCGTCTGACCTGGCATCAAACTGTCTACTCCATCGGATCTAGTTGGCCAAGTAAACACCAATGACAACCCCATTCTACCCACAGAGTCAATGGAATGCTCGCGACCACACTCAACCCAAGTGACCCCAAGGTGCACTAAGCACGATTGGGTAGTGATCTTCTGGGACTCATATCTTGGACCTCGTGATAGCTATCGACAAACTGTTAAGTTTTATAGGATCATGTTTTCAAGGTCTACAATAACCTCTCTCAATTTTGGGTGATTTGACTTCCTTTTCATTTGGCAAGGCGATCTCAGTCGATGCCAAAACTTGCAGTCAGGGTCAGTTGAAAGTGGCTCAGCAGCGTATCTTTCAAATAGTCTGACCTGGCATCGAATCATCTACTCCATTGGCTCTAGTTGGCTGGGTAAATGCCAATGACAACCCCATTCTTCCCACAGAGTCACCGGAACGCTCGCGACCACGCTCGACCCAAGTGACCCCAAGGTGCACTAAGCATGATTGGGCAACAATCTTCTAGGGCTTGTATCTCAGACCTCGTGAGAGCTATCAATAAATTGTTAGGTTCTATAGGATCATGTTTTTGAGGTATACAATAACCTCTCTCATTTTTGGGCGATTCAACTTCATTTGCATTTAGCAAGGTGATCTCAGTCGATGCCAAAACTTGCAGTCAGGGTCAGTTGAAAGTGGCTTAGTAGCGTATCTTTCAAACCGTCTGACCTGGCATCAAATCATCTACTCCATCATCTCTGTTTGGCTGGGTAAATTCTAGTGACAACCCCATTCTACCCACAGAGTCACCGAAACACTCGCGACCACACTTGACCCAAGTGACCCCAAGGTGCACTAAGCACGATTGGGCAGTGATCTTCTGGGGCTCATATCTTGGACCTCGTGAGAGGTATCGAAAAACTATCAAGTGTTACAGGATCATGTTTTTGAGGTCTACAATAACCTCTCTCAGTTTTGGGTGATTCAACTTCATTTGCATTTGGCAAGGCAATCTCAGTCGATGCCAAAACTTGCAGTCAGGGTCAATTGAAAGTGGCTTAGCAGCGTATCTTTCAAACCATCTGACCTGGCATCGAATCATCTGCTCCATCAGCTTCAGTTGGCTGGGTAAACGCTAGTGACAACCCCATTCTACCCACAGAGTCACCGGAACGCTCACGACCACGCTTGACCCAAGTGACCCCAAGGTGCACTAAGCACGATTAGGCAGCGATCTTCTAGGGCTCATAGCTTGGACCTCGTGAGAGGTATCAACAAATTGTTAGGTGATACAGGATCATGTTTTCAAGGTCTACAATAACCTCTCTCAGTTTTGGGCGATTTGACTTCGTTTGCATTTGGCAAGGCGATCTCAGTCGATGCCAAAACTTGCAGTGAGGGTCAGTTAAAAGTGGCTCAGCAGCGTATCTTTCAAACTGTCTGACCTGGCATCGAACCATTTGCTCCATCGACTCCAGTTGGCTGGGTAAACACCAATGACAACCCCATTCTTCCCACAGAGTCACTGGAACGCTCGCGACCACACTCGACCCAAGTGACCCCAAGGTGCACTAAGCACAATTGGGCAGCAATCTTCTGGGACTCATATCTCAGACCTCGTGAGAGCTATCAACAAACTATCAGGTGCTACGGGATCATTTTTTTTAGGTCTACAATAACCTCTCTCAATTTTGGGCGATTCGACTTCCTTTGCATTTGTCAAGGTGATCTCAGTCGATGCCAAAACTTGCAGTCAGGGTCAGTTGAAAGTGGCTCAGCAGCGTATCTTTCAAACCGTCTGACCTCGAACTACACCATCTACTCCATCGACTCTAGTTGGCTGGGTAAACATCAGTGACAACCCCATTCTACCCACAAAGTCACCGAAACACTCGCGACCACGCTCGACCCAAGTGACCCCAAGGTGCACTAAGCATGATTGGGCCGCGATATTTTGGGGCTCGTATCTCAGACCTCGAGAGAGCTATCAAAAAACTATTAGGTGCTATGGGATCATGTTTTTGAGGTCTACAATAATCTCTCTCAGCTTTGGGCAATTCAACTTTGTTTGCATTTGGCAAGGCGATCTCAGTCGATGCCAAAACTTGCAGTCAGGGTCAATTGAAAGTGGCTCAGCAGCGTATCTTTCAAACCGTCTGACCTTGCATCGAATCATCTACTCCATTGGCTCTGGTTGGCTAGGTAAATGCCAGTGATAACCTCATTCTACCCACAGAGTCACCGGAACACTCGCGACCACACTCGACCCAAGTGACCCCAAGGTGCACTTAGCATGATTGGGCAGTGATCTTCTAGGGCTCGTATCTTGGACCTTGTGAGAGGTATAAACAAATTGTTAGGTGTTACAAGATCATTTTTTTGAGGTCTACAATAACCTCTCTCAGTTTTGGGCGATTCGACTTCATTTGCATTTGGCAATGCGATCTCAGTCGATGCCAAAACTTACAGTGAGGGTCAGTTGAAAGTGGCTCAACATCGTATCTTTCAAACCGTCTAACCTAGCATCAAATCATCTACTCCATTGGCTCTAGTTGGCTGGGTAAATGCTAGTGACAACCTCATTCTTCCCATAGAGTCACCGGAACGCTCGCGACCACACTCGACCCAAGTGACCCCAAGGTGCACTTAGCATGATTGGGCAATAATCTTCTGGGACTTGTATCTTGGACCTCATGAGAGCTATCGACAAACTATTAGGTGCTACGAGATCATGTTTTCAAGGTCTACAATAACCTCTCTCAGTTTTGGGCAATTTGACTTCGTTTGCATTTGGCAAGGCGATCTCAGTAGATGCCAAAACTTGCAGTCAAGGTTAGTTGAAAGTGGCTCAGCAGCGTATCTTTCAAACCGTCTGACCTAGCATCAAATCATCTACTCCATCAACTCTGGTTGGCTGGTTAAACACTAGTGACAACCCCGTTCTACCCACAAAGTCACCGGAACACTCGCGACCATGCTCGACCCAAGTGACCCCAAGGTGCACTAAGCATGATTAGGCAGTGATCTTCTGGGGCTCGTATCTTGGACCTCATGAGACATATCAACAAACTGTTAGGTTCTATGAGATCATCTTTTTGAGGTCTACAATAACCTTTCTTAGTTTTGGGCAATTCAACTTTGTTTGCATTTGGCAAGGCGATCTCAATCGATGCCAAAACTTGCAATAAGGGTTAGTTGAAAGTGGCTCAGTAGCATATCTTTCAAACCATCTGACCTAGCATCAAACCATCTACTCCATTGGCTCTAGTTGGCTAAGTAAATGCTAATGACAACCCTGTTCTTCCCACAGAGTCACCGGAACGCTCACGACCACACTCGACCCAAGTGACCCCAAGGTGCACTAAGCACGATTGGGCAGTGATCTTCTGGGGCTCATATCTTGGACCTCGTGAGAGCTATCAACAAACTATTAGGTGTTACAAGATCATGTTTTTGAGGTCTACAATAACCTCTCTCAGTTTTGGGCAATTCGACTTCATTTGCATTTGGCAAGGTGATCTCAGTCGATGCCAAAACTTGCAGTCAGGGTAAGTTGAAAGTGGCTCAGCAGCATATCTTTCAAACTGTCTAACCTGGCATCAAATCATCTACTCCATTGGCTCTAGTTGGCTAGGTAAATGCCAATGACAACCCCGTTCTGCCCACAGAGTCACCAGAACGCTCGCGACCATGCTCGACCCAAGTGACCCCAAGGTGCACTAAGCATGATTGGGTGTGATCTTTTAGGGCTCATATCTCGGACCTCGTGAGAGCTAGCAAAAAACTATTAGGTGCTACGGGATCATGTTTTTGAGGTCTACAATAACCTCTCTCAGCTTTGGGCGATTTGACTTCATTTGCATTTGGCAAGGCGATCTCAGTCGATGCCAAAACTTGCAGTCAGGGTCAGTTGAAAGTGGCTTAGCAGCGTATCTTTTCAAACCATCTAACCTAGTATCGAACTATCTACTCCATCAGCTCTAGTTGGTAGGGTAAATGCCAATGATAACCCCGTTCTACCCACAGAGTCACCAAAATGCTCACGACCACGCTCAACCCAAGTGACCCCAAGATGCACTAAGCACAATTGGGCAGCGATCTTCTGGGGCTAGTGGATCAAGTAGAAATTTTTCTGAGTAGACATTGTCCTATTTGGTATGGTTATGAAGGTAGACTGAAATGGTTGGAGAGGCTATCAATGCCACTGTCTATCCAAGGACATGACATCATCCTTGGGGTCGGTTATAATTTTAACTATCGAGTCCCATAAAAATTGTGACTTGGAAGCATAGACAATATATGTAAACTATTCAACAGAATGCCCGCAAGCAGAGCACGACATATGGAATTGCAAATAGGAGTAGTAGAACTAGTAAAAGGTATCCAAAAATGAAGTTTCCAAAGCTTTGTCAGGTTAGACTGGTCGATGTCAATGAGAATTGGTTTTGCACATCGACAGTATTGGCATTCGAGAACATGATAATCTATAATGCAATTTCAATATTAAGACATTATCATTTCCTGAGAATGCCCCCAACACCGAATGTCAAGGAGGACCCGACATCTTCCTTGATGGATAGAACCTTGTTTCATGCTCAGTTGTTGGATTCATAGAGGCCTGGGACTATATCAGTGGGAAACTTAAGAGCGATTTTCAATACCAAGCTGATGATGCCTTCATGACGCATGATAATGTAGTTCTTTATGTTGACATCAGTCATGATTCAGAGATGTTGGCTTCAAGTTCACAGGGTGGGAAAATTGAGGAGGACGTGCTCATAATTGAATCCCAAAATACATATGTATGATGGCTTCGAACAAAATGTTTCTTGGTGTCACTTGCATGAAGTGGTATGTTTATGGAAAGCCAGAAATGACACACTCTAGTTATAGCACCAAGTGTCCAATCAAAACACAGAGGCATTAACACTTCTGTTGCAATAAGATCCAGATGGCACTATTCTATAGGAATAGATCCATTTTGAAAGATGTAGAGCACCAAGTAACATGGACTTTCATAACAAAATATTACTAAGGCACTCACAAAGGGATACTTTAATGTATTCAAGAAAGAAGATGTGGATAGACATGTCCTCAAGAATTAGTTATTATACTAGGAAAGAAACTAACCGAAAGGGGAAAATAAGTAAGGCTCGTAGAGGAGATTTTGGGGGTTCCGGATTCCGTTTGACCTGAGAGACTTTGTGCTAGGGGAGGGATAGATTAGGATTTTTATTGTAATGCAGGGAAAGAGGGATTTTATTTTTAGATAATGATTAATGTACAGGAACATTAGAATCTTTGTTGTTTTGCTGTGTTTAAAGAAGGATATGTCAGCATATTAAAACTTTGATTTTAGATGCTCACTTTCTGATTGATATTCATCTTTGAATGATATTGGTTTCTTTTGAATGCATATCTATTACGTCTGATCATCAACACGTTCATCTGTGGACTTTATGCTAT
The DNA here is from genome assembly GCA_027943335.1 of Chamaecyparis obtusa. Classification (NCBI taxonomy): domain Eukaryota; kingdom Viridiplantae; phylum Streptophyta; class Pinopsida; order Cupressales; family Cupressaceae; genus Chamaecyparis; species Chamaecyparis obtusa. The sequence continues at coordinate 188,046 of BSBK01006266.1, read as the reverse complement.
AGTTTTTCGTGTATTTGGAAAGAACCATTCGTCTTTCTCTCTTAGTTTCTTTCTGTAATGCATTGTTTAGGCAAATGAAATTTGTAGCATTTACTGTCCTTTTCTTTTCAGTAAATTAGTCCCTTTGCATCTATCTCGTGTTTACAAATAGATGTTTGTAAGCCTTTATTTCTTTTAGGTTAAAAGCATTATCATTTATAGTTTAGTTGATTCATTGTAAATCCTGCACGGGGAGCTGTACCCGAATAATTCAAAGGGCGCTTATGCTTCTCAATAGTGAAGTGACCCAACTGTTGGTGTTGGTTGAGTCTTTTTGTTTGGGCTTTAAGGGTCATTTTGTAAGTGTTTCTTTAGAAGACAAATCTATTCACCAACAAGAAGTTAAACCTCAAACATAATAAGCTCCATGAACAGGGTATTCCAGAGTAAAGAAAAACAAATGTAACTTCAACAAGATATAATTTAAATCATAATGATAACCATAGTCAAGATATAACTTCACCATTCAATTCCATAAACATGAATAATAAATATATATATACAAAAGATGATGCAAATATAACATATAAATGAATATGTTCTATATATGTATCAAATGTATCAAAAGTATGTCCATATACAAATATGGCACATGCCATTTCAAAATGTCTACAAAATCAATGTTTTAAGGTGTACAATGTGGCATATATGCCATCTCAAAATGTGCCAAGTGTCATCTCTAAATGACCACAAAACTAAAATTGCATCCTATGTTGTAGGGGGATCATCAAAATGTAGCCTCTTTGAAGGAGTGTTGGGCTCTGATTGTTCCTGCATAAAAAATAAGTTCAAACCAAAGTTAGATTGCTTACTTTATATGATTTGTACATATATATATATATAATTCATAATTTTCAAACACTAATTTAATTAAAATTATAATCGAATACAAATAAATTTGTACCTAGTCTCTTGATCGCCTACCATGATCAGGTGTCCTAGCATAAGTCCTGGGTAGCGAAGGGACCATGCCAACAATACCAACTCTGACCTATAAATATATATTTGCAATAATGAGATTACTAGACTGGTGCAACATAGAGTAATAAATCTACAAAATAGGATGATAGCATAATAAAATTACAAATTGATTGAACTAAAATTAAAACTTACATCTGGTGATCCCTCCTCTGGAATAGTGGGCTGGGTCAACAAAGAAACAAAAGATTCTCATGGGACCTCCCTCACAGTCGGAGTAACCTATGAGAGTAAAAATATTGTCAATTATATAGCAATGTACTTCATCATAGCAACCCTAGTTACAAAATACAAATAACAATATGTAAAATTCTACGTACAATCGGGCTATCACTCCAAATCGAGATGCCTCTAACCCTACACCGTCGAACCGGTGTCGGGACATCATCAATAGCCACACCCTATACAATAAAGTGCAAGTAAAATATTTATTACTACACACAAGTGGCATACATATGCATGCATAATTAATCTTAAACAATTAACTACCTTTCCTTTGTCGACACCTGATGAAGGAACCCCCTCACGCCCCCCACTGATGTCAGTTGTAGCCTGCAAGAACACAATAAGATGACAATATATATTAGTAAATGTATGAATTTTATTGCTCTAATTGATAGAGATTTAAGCATGTACACCAAATGATATAAAAAAAAACTAATGGGTACATAATTTATAATATACCGTATAGTCATCAAGGCCAAATGAAATGGCCGAAAGTGTGGACTCATCCACCTGTCTCACCTCCTCCTGTGTCATCGACTGAACATAAATGGAAAAAATATATATACATAAGTGCATGCAATCATTAAAACTAATCTAAATAAATAAATTATTTTTAAATTAAATAAGTCATGTGACAAATTTATTTATAATGTTTACTCTTACCATATCAACAGGAGTCAATGGCTCTACGTGCACCTCTTGAGCACTCTCATGAGATGTAGATGCTCCATGAGGTGTTGTAGCCTCTGCAACAGCCTCTCCTGTATCTCCCTCTTCAATATCATGAAATTGATATATATCAGAATCAGTAAGCGGTCTGAAGCACATATGCCTGCACATAATGCACATATGGGGCTCGCATACATGTGAACTCCGATGAGATGTCAATGCGCCAGCAGCATCCACAGGAGGCAACACTGACCTAGTCTATGTGATCAACTGATCACTCAGTAAATGAATGGCCCTAATAGTCAGTTCAGCAGCCTCATAAATGATATCGGGATGCTGCACTAGAGGAGGGGGTGTGACATTAGTGGGGGGGACAAAGGTAGTGGCCTTTCAGCACTGGGAAGATGGCCTAGTCTAAGGAGCTCCTCTGCCTACGCCCATGTTGGGCCTCATACTCCAATAATCAACATGGTGACCAAGCACAAACTCAGCATACAATTTTTTAAGGAAATAAAATGGGACCTCCAAATTGCTATGTGGTGGTTTATCAAAAACCATCCACCAGCGATCCCAAAATTTTGTGCACATTGTTTCATTTGTGCACCATTTTATTGATAATTTGGGCTTTTTGGGGTCAACTGGTATTCTGGTTTTAGGATTGACAAAAAGGGCGGCTATATCTTGCTTACTTATATTAAGGGCCGCAATCCCATCATGGTCAAGCCCATCATCAAATTGAGCATGCATATCATCACGCCAATGAAGAGCAGCATTATGTTGCTGCGTGAGTGTGTCAATATTTCCAACAATTGTATTTAGTATGGAAAGCATGTGACCTAATGTAGGTATATTTTGATACGTGTTTTGGAAACCTCGTATTGTGTTCAAATTTTCTTCTATCAAATCTTGTAAAGATTTAGGGTTTAGATATGGGGGATTGTTTTCAGGATTATTATTTGGAGGGTTATTTTCTTCATTGTTGTCAGCCATGCCTGATTAAATAAAAAACAAATCTAAGTTTCAAATATTATTACAAATATAAATACAAAACCCTATTTTTTTTAAAAATGCTACATTTATAATGAAAATGAAATAAATTAATAAAAATATGCAATTAACTACTTACCGAATATGCTCGGAGTCGAATTTGGGGTTTCCAATATCAGGTATCTGAAAATATATTGGGTATCAGAAAAATGCGATTAGAAACTTGAAGAAATCACGCTAGGAAATGAAGAATAGGGCTCGCGGGTGTCGAATATATGCCACAGTTATCGGGTACCCAAAAATATCGGGTACCCGAAGATATCGGGTACCCGATATTTTCAAGTACCCAATTAGGTATGTGCTTTGGTGGCAGCTTTGCCCAGGTGTACTAACACCCATGCCTACTAAAAAGTCAACAAGCGCTTTCATGTGCTTTTGGACGAGTGAAAAGTGAATATTTTTCACATCGCCACTTTTTGGCCCCTCATGATCTTGCACAGACCCTAAAGTGAGACTACACATATGTTGACATTAAATATGTTTGAAATAGCTTCAGGATTCAATTTTGTAGATATTTTATGATCACACTTTGTGATCCCTCATCACGATGGAAGAGAGAAAAATGATTGATAGAAAAGTCCATTATTGCAATCATTTTGGTCTCTTTCATCCTGATGATGGATCACAAAGTGTGATCCAAAACTATCTATACAATCAAATCCAGAAGGTATTTCAAACATTGATGAAAAAAATATCCACATATGGTAATAAAAAATGAGCTATCTGATGATTGTTTACTATTCCTGTTTGTAAATGGTCAATATTTCTAATGGTACTCCTTGGTGTATTCCATTTAAAAATAAACAAGTTTTAGTTTTTCTATCATGTTTACTTTGTAGATGCAAGATTGATCATTGAATGTGGGGCATAAGGGTGTAGACTGTAGATCTACTTGCATTTTCTTATTTAACAGTGTGTTTTCACACCACCAATCAGTTCATGGATATTGTTATATCTGATGCTATAATTGTGTCATTATATTTTTTGTATAACTTTTTCAATTTGTACTCATAGAATATAGTCATGTTGTTATAGCGAACAAAATTAGTATGAGTGAACAAATTTTTTCTTGATATAGTGTTGATGGCTATGAGGAATGTTCCTATGTGTGACTGCAGTGATGGATTGCATTGTGTGTTGAGGACGTCACACATAGAGGATAATCCAGACCGTAAATTTTGGAGTTGCAAAAATAAGAAAAAGGTTGTTAATTGCACAATATTTAAATGTTTACAAAGAATAAACATTAGTCATTATAGCGAGAGTAACTTAGATTTGTATTGTAGGATGGCGGTGGATGCGAGTACTTTCGATGGGCCAATGACACCCCGTCATTGTCTACATCATTAGCACGTTCTACACATAGACCTGTTGTAGATGACGAGTGCAAGAATTGCAAAACACTCGAGAAAACTATGGCAAAAGTGGAGGCTGCCTATAAAGCCAAAATCTTGTTTTTACGATGTTTTCTTTGTGCAACAATCATACTATTTAGTTTGATCATTTGTTGGATCATTATGCAGAGATAGATATATATGTGGACTAGATGACTTATTTATATTTTGATGTGATATCGAGCAATGTTATAATTATTTTTTTGTTATAATATTGTTTATGATAATGTATAAAATTATTTTAAAAAGTTAAGTTTACTATTCACAATATTGAAAAAAATATATTAAATTTTGTTTATGATTTACTACATAAAAATATAAATTAATATAAAAAAAAACTATACATAAAGAATGGACCAAAATAATAAATGTATAAAATTATTGAAAAAAGTTAAGTTTACTGTTCACAAAATTGAAAAAAATATATTAAAACTAGAGAGTGTTTTGTTCTTAAAACTAGAGAGTGAAATGTTTTGAGATATATATATATATATATATATATATATATATATATATATATATCTCAAAACATTTCACTCTCTAGTTTTAAGAGTTTCTTTATATATATATATATATATATATATATATATATATATATATATATATACATATATATATATATATATATATACATATATATATATATATATATATATATATATATATATATATATATGTATATATATATATATATATGTATATGTATATATATATATATATGTATATATATGTATATATATATATATATATATATATATATATATATATATATATATATATATATATATATATATATATATTGTATGTATATATATATATATACATATACATATATATATATATATATATATATATATATATATATATGTATGTATATATATCTCAAAACATTTTATATTCACTCTGTAGTTTTAAGAGTTTTTATTTGATAAGTAGGAGATATTTTCCATAGCAAGTTAAATTGTGATATTGCTATCAAGATTTACATGTGTAATTTTTTGAGTCAAACTCACTGACCTATGTTTCATGAGTAGTGGTTCACACGAACCCATCTCTCACGAGAATGAATGGAACACTTAGCACTCATTGCATCTAGGTGATGCTCATAAAGGTGAAGCATTGGGACTTCCTAGGAGGTCATATATATATATATATATATATATATATATATATATATATATATATATAAACAAGGTGGCAATGCCACTTCATATATATATTATATTAATAAATTTTAATTTTTTATACTGGTCATTGCTCACAAAATTAAAACCAAAGTATATGTAGTAGAACCTAGAGAAATCCCCACCAGCCGAAGCTAGTTACAATCAAAACACCCAAAATTGGAGCAATTTTGCTCACAAGCCCCAACTAGGAAAAAATATTGTTTACATTGATATATGATATATAGATTTCCATGAGGCATTTAGATCAACAAAATTATAAAGAATAGAAAGGTATCCTCATCTTCGAAGTAAAGGTTGACTGAAAATTGGAGCCAGAAACAAATTTATCATCCCATCTGCAAATCAACAATATGGTATAGCCTGCAATCAAACACAAAAAGAAACATGCAGCAAAATATGAGAACAAAACTATTCCTCCATATGCGCTGAGAAGGAGCCACCCACACCTAACTAAAGATTCCATATGTTAGTGGAATCACCATCAATGATTTTATTAAGATCAGGAATCTGATTTAGAAGGGGAGAAGAAACCATTATCGGTTTCAAAATAGTCATACTAGTAGAACTAAGCACTGAATCATGTTCCAAAAGATCCAAAAGAGCATACACAATCAAATGAACACCATTTATATATTCCCAGCCCAGAAATCTTCCAAACTGATGCAAAGAAACTTTGACCAACCTAAAAGATTGACGCTCAAGAGCCTTCTTAATATTCTCATAAATCGCATAAACCCAATGATTATTTAGCAAAGCATGGTGATGGAATAACCCTCAAATGAGAGCATCACCCCCCTCCGTACAAGTCATATTTTTGAACAACCCTTCGTAACTTATTATTAAACAAAAACTTAGGTATAACATATCGATTGACAATCAAGTCCAAAAGGAAAGGGGACTATAATAAATCCAAAGCATTAGACAAGAAAATTGATAACACTTGAGAGGGGAAAATGATACACTTTCCTAGAGGAAATAAAATATCATATCCAATTACCCTTTAGATAGCTTTGCGGACCTGAAGGAGATTACACACAAAGACCATGGCAAGTATTTCATCATTTATATGACCTAGGAATAGACTTTCCCAACTTTCAACCTCCAAAAAAACCCTGAAATTGAAAGGATAGTAATCCATATGCAACGCATTGCAAGACAAATAAAGATCAACCTTGGTACTAATGCCTACCAAGTAAGAAGGACATGTAACCATTTACCAAAATAAAAAAATAAAAAACCTTGTAGTGAGTCGAAAACCAAAAAGCTATGAAATGACAGAGAGTTGTTTGCAAATGCAAAAGAGATTAATAGACATAATGATTCAAATATACCAAAAAGCCAAACTATAACATAATTAACCGTCACTTCCACATAAAAAAGTACAGAGCCGCTTAGGCAATAAATGAAAGATATGCCAAGTACTAAGAGAATATTTGGATAGTGCAAAAAGAATGACAAACCCACATGAACGAAGCAAGATACAACTCAACCAAATATAATGAAGACCTGCTACAGTCACTGAACAGAGCTCGACCCATATGTTAAGAAAAGTGAAAAGGCAACAATAAACAATTAGAGACAACCAAGAGGTAGTACAACTCCAATATAATACACTTATGTCTTCGCTCATAGATGTAAACAAATACATTTGAAAAATATGGCGAACAAAGGTTCCAAATATATGTTCATACACAGATCAGTGCACACTATATACAAATACATTTGAAAAATGCCATGGACATAATTTCCAAATATATGTACGTACATATATTAGTGCACACATACTTGTATAAGTATATAAGAAAATAAAACATATTAAGAAGAAGTTTCCTCCTGAATAATTGTCAAAAGTAATAGAAAATCTATCAAAGAACAATTAGTTGAAGAAATATCCAATTCCACATCCACAACCCAGATTAGCTAAACAATCAACAAGTGCATTACCCTCTCTATAGACATGCGAGATAGTGAACCTCTCAAAGGGAACATTCTATTCTTGTCATAAGCACATCAGTCACAATCTTTTGCCCTAGGTAATTCTTATCATAAATTATACACTTTTTATTCTAAAAAGTAACTCTATAGTTATTCTCATATAGATGTCAAACACTTAACAAATTATGCTTTAACTATGGAGCGTAATAAATATCATTGATACTCTGCATACCTTCTTTCATTTGAACTTCCACAACTCCTTTTGCAACAACCTCCAATGATTTGTCATCATGAAGCTGAGTCTTGGACTTGAAATGCTCATCCTTTGTTGAAAACAAGTTCTCATTCCCTAACATATGGTTAGAGCATCCAGAATCCAAATACCAAATGTCTGTACTACTTGTTTCACCTTTAGAGTAAGATAAAAATAAATGATCTAGAGGATTTTCATCACTTTCTTTAACATAATTAACACTTTTACCTTCTTTTAATCTGCATTATCTTTCAAAGTGGTCATACTTGTTACAATGGTAACACTGAATATTTCTCTTATCAAAACTTCATCTACCTCATTCTCTAAATCCACCTCTTCCTCTTGAGATATCTCTACCTCTATTTCCTTTTGCATGATTCTGATTTTTTCCTCTACCTTGACCTTGATTGAGCTTGGTGCTGCTAGTGGCATCATCTTTCTTTGTGATTTTTATTTTGGATGAAAAGACCTTCGCATCACTTTCTCCATGTGAATCTTTCAATCTCTCTTCATGCTCGACATAAGAAGTCCAACTAAATGATCAAACTAAAGGGTTTTCAAATCTTTTCTTTCTTCTATGATAATGGAAATATGATTCCACATTGGGGTGAGATTCCTCAACACTTTTTTAACCAGAACCTCACTGTTCAAAAAATTTCCAAGTGTGGTCATCTTGTTGACCACATCTTTAACTCTGAAACAATACTCACTCACACATTCCATCTCTTGCATCTTTATCTCAAATTCTCTCTTCAATGTCTGTAACTTTACAACCTCCACTTGATCATTGCCTTCATAAGCTTCTTTTAGAGTCTTGCAGGCATCTTGAGTTGTCTTTGCATCTAAAATTCAGGGAAATAAGCTCTTATCAAGAGCTATTTGAATGTGAAACATGCTTGAGCATTCTTCTTCTTGGCCTCTTTCTTGGCTATTAAATCATTGTCTATGAGGGAGTTCCAATCATCTAGCTCCTTGTAACCTATCTCAATAATCTCCCACATATATTTTCCTAAAGGTCATCATTTTTATGCACCAATAATTATATTCATTTCCATCAAATTTAGGAATGGGAAAGTTGTTAGAATTTGACATGATTAACTTTGGCAAAATTCTAATAACAAACAAACTTTAACCCAATAGAAATGCATACTTTGATACCAAGTGTAAATTAAAAAATGAACCTCTGTGTCTAATAGCCAAATGATAAACTCAATCAATCAAAAAAAAAATATAACAGCAATAGATATCAAGCTATATTAAGATAAAATAAGAAAATAATCATATTCTAGATATAGAGAAATAGAGCACTCTATTTTGTCTCAAACAATATACTGAAAATATATCTTATTGTTCCACACAAAATGAAATACAAAGTTTTGCATATATATAGAATTTGTAGCCTCAGAAAAAAAAAAAAAAAAAACTACTGTCTAATAAAACTACCCTACACATGTATATGGACATGTTTTATTTGCATATAAATAAAACTTAAAAAAACTATCTAAAACATCTCATAAAGCCTTGTTTTTTAAAAGCTTCATACGCAGCATCAATTATCAATAAAATAACAATACAAAGGACACATTATAGTAACCGAAAACTAAAGAGTGTTGGTAGTCATTAAATACAGAGAACTAACTAAAACAAGGAAAAAAAAACCCAAAGCATATGATCAATTTCATAGTGTTTGTAATTATGTGACATTTGTTCCTTGATAGATAGAATATGGTATTATGAGAATGTAGAGATTAAAAGCATCCTACGATGATATGTAAAAGATGATTTTAAAATAAGAGGCATGGATGCGCTCAACAACAAGCCCCTTTGTAATGTAGCAATTGAAGTATGCCTTGGTGATTCATTAAAAATGGTGTTTGAAAGGTGATACTCGATTGAAAAACAACACTGGGACAGGCAATCAAAACATCACAATATAAGATCCCTTTCAGAAGGCAGGGGTCAAAAAATGTTGTCACGCCTCGTGATGAATGAAAAATGGTGTGAAAAAAGTGTAGATTTAACCAATTCAGAAATAAAAATAGAAAAATAGAATTAAAGAGCAGAATACACAGAACACACAATTTATTGTGGTTCACCACAATAGTGGCTACGTCCACACTGAGAGAAGAATAATTATATTAATCTCCAAATCAAAATGTTTACAAATGACAATAAGAGTCTTATTTATAAGCTCATACTGAGCAGCTGAAAAGACAAGGCACAATAGACAAAAGTCGGTTGGCCTTCCAATCCCAACAAACTCCCACCGGAAGTCAATGGATAATTCAACTGATCAGGCATTCCCCTGCTCTACATGCTGATCTACTTCAGCTTAACAAGTCCAAGAGAAGTTCTTGCACATTCGAACTTCTCTTTGGTTACAACTTTAGTGAATATATCTGCCGGATTGATCTTAGTATCAATCTTTTCAACCTTCAACCTGCCCTCTTCAACCATGTGCCGAATAAAGTGAACATGGATGTCAATGTGTTTTGAACGTCGCTGAGAGGTATGATTATGAGCCATAAATATGGCGATGCGACTGTCACTGAAAAGAACATAATCATTTTGTTAATACTTTATTTCACCAAGTAATCGCTGCAACCAGATCATTTCCCGAGCACCTTCGAAAAGTGCCAAATACTCAGCTTTAGCAGAAGAAAGAGCAATAGAATGTTGCAGCCTTGAGGCCCAACTAATAGCAACTCCAGTGAACATGAATGTGTAACCGGTAGTAGATCTACGCTTATCCAAATCTTCGGCAAGATCTGAATCCGTGAATCCCCGTAACTATTCATTGTTGCTACCAAAAAATAATACCAAATCTGAAGTGCCTTTAAGGTATCTTAATATCCATTTGACAGCCTCCCAATGAGTCTTCTCAGGATTTCTCATGAATCTACTCACAACTCCCACCGCATGAGCAATGTCGAGATGTGTCGAAACCATAGCATACATAATGCTACCAACTGCAGATTTGTAAGGAATGTCCTCCATATATTCCTTGTCCACTTGTGTTTGTGGACACAAATTTGCTGATAACTAAAAATGTGAAGCAACTGGAGTAGAAACACTATGCGCATCAGCCATACCAAATCTCTGAAGTACTTTGTCAATATATTCTTTTTGTGATAATGTGATCAGTTTCTTCTTCCTATCTTGGGTGATAGTCATACCAAGAATCTTCTTGGCTGCCCCTAAATCCTTCATGGCAAATGTGCTTGCCAATTTAGTTTTCAGCTCACTAACAATTTTAGAGCTTGTTCCCGCTACTAACATGTCATCAACATAGAGAAGAAGAATAACAAATTCACCATTCGGGAGTGCCTTGTAGTAAATGCACAGATCAGATTCACATCTGATAAAATTATGTTCAAGCATGAAGGAGTCAAACTTGACATACCACTGTCTCGGGACTTGCTTGAGCCCATACAAACTACGCTTCAGTCGGCAAAAGAGATGTTCCTACCCCTTTTTCACAAAACCTTTAGGCTGATGCATATACAACTCCTCATTTATGTCTCCATGTAAAAATGTTGTCTTAACATCTAACATTTCCAATTCAAGATTCCAAATGGCTGCTAATCTTAATACTATTCGGATGGATGTCATCTTCACAACCGGAGAGAATATTTCAGTGAAATCAATCCCTTGTTTCTGAGAATATCCTTTTACTACCAACCGAGCTTTGAATCATTTTTTACCTCCTCCTTCATCTTTCAATTTATAAACCCACTTGTTCTTGAGTGGTTCTTGATTTGGTGGAAGAGCAACCAAATCCCAGGTGTCATTTTCTTCAAGCGAACTCATTTCATCTGTCATAGCAACAAACCAATTGTTTTTATCATTGCTTATACATGCCTCTTTAAAATTTGCAGGTTCAATTTGCTCAGAAATTAATAGCTTTGGCTCTGCCTCTTCAACAAATAATAGCTAATAATTAGAGAATTTTGAAGGAACTTTCCTTTGTCTTGAGGATCTTCTCAATTCAAGATGATCTGGTTCATGAGAATGAATTCTCTGCAATTGATTATCATTATTTTTTCCAAGTGAAGGATCTCTGTTGGTATTTGATTTGGTAATTAATTCATGAGGACTACCCTTGGAAATGGGAAAGGAGCATGTCCTCTGTATACCCGAACTATTACAGCATGCTTGTCCTATTAAGACTCCCCTATTCTGAGTATTATCCCTGTTAAGAAAATGTTGAAGACTGTCATGGGTGTCCTCTCCCCTACTGTGACTACTTTCCCTCATATCATGACTATCAAATCAAGTCTGGTCTTGTGACTACAAATTATCATGAGCTACTTTATCTCTATCATCCCTACCGTGAGATAGCAGGGGACTGTGAAAACTTCTATGTGATTTGCCTGTGGAACTTGCGTTTTGTCATGTGACATTTCATAGTTGTTGAGAGGTGTATCATCACTATCATGGGCTCTTCCATCCCTTTCGCGATGAGTTTAAAACCTACTGTGAGATTTAGGAAGCCTATCGTGAATTGTTTGTTCCTCGCCGTGAGCTATTTCAGAATAGCTAGGAGCACTGACCTCCCTGTCGTATTCATGTTGATCCCTGCCGTGAAGAGAAGCATTGTGCAAGTGAGGCTCTACGGAGGTGTCCACCTCATCCATGTGACACTATGTAAGAGAAGTGCGCAGGCAGAGGAACATTAGTGCGCAGGTCAATTTGTTGCAAGTGAGAGTCCCCTTCAAATGACCCTGGCACATCATGGGACATGTCATGATGAGACTAAAAACTGTCGTGAGTTTCTCTATTGTGAATATATTGACCCCTGTCGTAACTATTTTTTCTACTGGCAGAGGCAAAATCGTATGGAGCTTGCTCTCTGCCGAGAGTGACTCCATAGCTGCCATGAGTTGCTTGTAGATTATCTCCTTGTGGTGACTGCAGATTGTAGTGTAAATTTCCTTCATAACTATCATGGAGAGGGGAAGGGAAGAGCATAGCCTCTCCCCTATTTTCAAAAGAACTTTGACTATCATCAATCAAATCTCTCAGTTCTCTATCGAACATATGTGGGTAATCATCCTCACTTGATGAGGATTGAGAAGGAGGAATTAGAACAGGAGTTGGAGTCGCCTGAAGGGAACTTCTTCCCTGATGAGTAGAAGCAATACCATTTGAAGGTATTTTGAAAAAAATATAATTATTTTTAGACTTATCAATGTTTGCGGGAGCTGAAAATTTTTGCTCATTAAAAATGACATCACGACTATGAATTATTCGCTCTTCAACCGGATCCCAAACTCTGTAACCAAACTGATCTTCACCATAGCCAACGAATATGCCCTTTTGTGATTTGAAATCCAACTTTTTCCTTCGTTCTTTTGGGACATGTACATGAGCTTCACACCCAAAAACTTTGATGTGTGAGTACGAAATCCTCTTTCCCAGCCATTCCTCTTCCAGAATGCCAAACTCTAGACGAGATGAAGGAGTCCTATTGATTAAATAAACTGTTGTATTATAGACTTCCACCCAAAATTCTTTGTCCAAACCGGCATTGGAAAGCATACACCGTGCTTTCTCAAGAATGGTTCTATTTAACCATTCTGCTACCCCATTTTCTTGAGGTGAATGAGGAACAACTTTAATTCATCTTATACCATGATCTACACAAAAGTTATCAAACTCCAACGAATAAAATTCACCTCCATTATCCATTTTTAAACGCTTAATTTTATGATCACTCTGATTTTTCACAAGAGCTTTAAAAACTTTAAATTTAGAAAATACCTCTGATTTTCTAGAAAGCATATAAACCCATACCTTTCGGGTGCTATCATCAAGAAAGGTGACAAAATATTGTGTGCCTCCATAAGAGGTTACCTCTGTAGGTCTGAAGACATCCGAATGCACTAACTCCAAAGGTGTTGTCCTTTTGTCATGTCCATCCTTCAAGAAACTAACCCGCTTTTGTTTCCCATGAAGACAATGCTCACAAAATTCCAAATTTGCAGATTTGAGACCCGGTGGTTGATTGTGATTCAGCATTACCTCAAAGTCTTTCTTGCTCATATGGCCTAGCCTTTGATGCCAAAGCGCAACATCTTTGTCCATAAGTGTCAAAGCAGCTTCCACCTTATCAATGGGTTTCAAAATATAGAGACTATCAGTTTTGTCTCCTTTAGCAATAGCCAATGAACCTTTAACTATTTTCCATGTATTCGTGAGTTCAGTTTTGAATCCTTGAGTGTATAATTGATTGATAGAAATCAGATTCATCTTTAATTGAGGAACATGTCTAACATCTTTGAGAAGTAATTTTTCTCCTCCTTCAAGATGCAAGACAACATCTCATTTCCCAACAATTTTACATGCTTTGTTATCACCCAAATATACCTCTCCGAATTCACCTTCTTGGTAATTTGTAAATGCATCATGCAGAGAGGAAGCATGAAAGGAAGCTCCCGAATCAATTACCCATGAATCAGCTTTTGTATCACTTGTTGACAAAATTAGGATACCCGGATCCTTTTCACAAATTGTGTTTGCTTGACTGTCCAAAACTTGTTCTTGTGCCTTCTTATATTTTCTACAATCCTTCTTAACATGTCCAGCTTTCGCACAAAACCAACAACCATTTTGTCTCCCTCTTGACTGCGATCTTCTTGCAGATTGGGACCTCCAATTGTTATTAGATCTACCTCTATATTGGCTTCTTCTTCTATTTTTGGTGCTCACCATTGTGAGAGCATTATCGGAAGAGGACTCATCATTCTTTCTCCTCAAATCTTCGGAGAGCAGGGTGGCTGAAACTTCATCAAAAACTAGCTTCTTGGTAGTTGATGTTGAAGTGCTTATAGCTGTCACAAGTCCATCCCAGCTATTAGGAAGAGAACATAGCAATAGAACAACCTTATTCTCATCATCTTGTGTCATGCCAACTGAATTTGCTTGGCTGATCAAGGTGTTAAATTTGTTGAGGTGATTAGTCATAGCTTCACCTTCCCTCATCTTAAGTTTGTATAACTTCTTCATGATAAAGACTTTGTTCACAGCAGATGCTTGTGCATATGTAAAAGCCAATTTATCCCATACGTCTCTGGTTGTATTTTTGTCTGAAACATCATACAGCACATTATTGTCGCCGAGAAAGATTGTCGCCGTAGCTTTCTCATCAAGCTTTGCCCAATCTTCATCTTTCATGGACGCTGGTTTCTTCGCTTTTCCTTCAAGTGCCAGCGAAAGCTCTTTGTTAACTAATAGAAATTTCATTTGAATCTTCCATATTCTATAGTTTTTCCTAGAGAATATTTAAACTCTTACTTCTTCCATAATTCTGAAACCGAAATCTTCAACCAGCGATTAACCTCACTCTGATACCAATTGTAGATTTAAGCAATTCGAAAATAAAAACAAAAAAATAGAATTAAAAAGCAGAATACACATAACACAATTTATCGTGGTTCATCACAATAGTGGCTACGTCCACACTGAGAGCAGAAGAATTATATTAATCTCCAAATCAAAATGTTTACAAATGACAATAAAAATCTTATTTATAAGCTCATACTAAGCAGCTGAAAAAACAAGACACAACAGATAAAAATCCGTTGGCCTTCCAATCCCAACAAAAAGTACTGTTCTTGACTTTCTCAAAAGTCAGCGAGTAGTGTGATCCATAAACCACGACCGATGGAGACACCCATTAGCCCGATTCAATGTTCTTCATGTGATTGCTTTTTCTTCCCACACGGTTTGACATCGTTGCATTCATTTCCTCGTGGCAGGCAACTATAAATAAAATTGACTAAGGTCTGCTCACATAAACAGATTATTCCCTTACATTTTAATCACCACTTTCAAATTTTATAGGAAAGTACAATGAAATTTGATTGTCCCCAAGTGTGTCCTTAGGTTCATTCATATTATTCACGGGTTTCCATATTCTCTATCTGTATAATATTTCTCAGCTGAAGATTATTTGAAATAACTCATAGCATAGTGATCGACTTATAAGCATTAATTAACAATCTTTAATCATTATGGTCTTGCCTGGTAGACATGACAATTATCTTCGTTCGGCTTCAGATATTATATAGAATTATCTTAAAGAAAACATCTTCACAAAATCACACGCGACAAATAATTTTCATTACGCAAAATAGTCCATCGAAGCTACCAGAACATTACTTAAATTAGTACAAACTTTAAATATATCACCACACGCTTTTGAATGCTTTCTTGGCCGCATCGAAGATTCGATCCTGGGTCGACATTGAGTTGCTGACAAAACTTCTGGTAGTAATTCACCCTGCTGCTCACAGTTGCTTCATTTCCGCCGTTACATTCCATGCTATTGATAGCCCTAATCGTGGCTCCGAAGCCTTCCCCAGACGTGATTGCTGTATGACATTGGCTGTTCACCATCCAAAACCACACCGCCGTCTTAAATGAGATGCTCGAATCATTGCCCACAATCTCTGGATTGTTCAGCCCATCAAATTGAAGGTACTTTCCTGCCGCCCCGTAGTTATAGTTCCTGTCATGATCAGTGATGATCACCAAGCATTAATTACCATGGCTTAGCTATAGAGAGCGATATTAGAATATTTGATTGATTAAAATGTGAAAACTAATGTAGGAATTGAAAATGATTGCTGACCATGAGAGCAGCAGAGGGCCTCTGCCATGATAACTCTTGTCGGAGTTGCAGGGATACTGAGTGTTGGACGCATCGCAGTATTTGCTGCCTGGATTCTGCTCTTCGATGAAGCAAAACCCTATTTTATCCAATACACACAACCCTTTTTATTAGTACCGCTACATAAACTGAAAATAGATAGAAAACAACATAACAATAAATTAGAACTTGCAATGGACATGTTACCTCCAGTCTCATGGGCAGCATTAGCAAAGAAGGCGGCGATTTCCCTCTTATTAACATCAGAAGAGGCAGATGTGCCAAAGCCATTGAAAGCATTGGCAGCATTAATGAAGGAATCGTAAGTATAAAACCCATTTCCTGCACACCCACTGCCAGCTCCTCCAACTATAGAGTTGAAAACATCGGAAGAAACGATGGAAGACACTCCTCCGCCAGTGGAAGGAGGAGAAGAAGGAGAAGAATAACAGGGGCCTTCTTTGCAGCCATCCCCACAGTAGGAATCTCCACTTCCACAGTATCCATATTGACTACAGCAGAGTCCATTACATCCACAATTTTGACACAACCCCACATCCACAACCGCTAACAAAACAAGCAGTACAAATGCTGAAGAGGACCAGAAGATCTTGCTCTTACCACTTTGTATAGCCATGATTTGCATTCTTTGTTTATTCTCCTCCATTTGTCTAAGATAGGGTAAGACACTTCTGCGTCACGTTCACGTAGCTATATGACTCTAACGCAGGATTATCTTGACTTGACTCGGTACAATTCACAGTCGGGGAGACACGGTTTTGCGTAACGCGTTCACGCAGCTCGAGAGTCTAAGTCTAAAGTGGAAAATAAGCTTCTCATTTCAACACCACGATTATTTCCACCAGAATCTTTTCAAAAATTACTTCCACACAAAAGCGACTTGGTTTTAGTCAAGTCAATGATTTTAAACTAGCAATTGTATTTCAACAAGGTGCAATGGTTATTCGATAAGAAGATATATTAGAGTAATATAGGAAGATATATCAGAGTAATATATTGAATGGTAAGAAGAAAAATTCTGAGTAATTTTAATCTAATGCAAGAGGACAATTAACTTAAATCTTACAAGGCACTTAAATTATCAATCTGATACACTCGTCATGTGTAAAACATTTGTTGGTGTTTGTTGTCTTCTAGACCTAGACAATAATAAGAAAATGATGTCTTCATATTGTTGAGTCGATTATAGAGAAAGTTGTTGGTAAATTGCATGTTGGATTCTTGAAATTGACTCGTTTTTAATTGAAGGATTGAGAAATATATTAACCTCATCTTTTTGAAGATAACTCACCTTACAGTTAACAAAATATAATTTATAAAAAATATTTTATAAATCATTCTATTTTATTTTCATTTTGTTGATCTCATTTTTTCGTAAGCAAAAAATTAATCGAACAACACATAAGTAAATCTAGGTCAACAATAAAATTACAAATCATTCCCCTTTTATGTGGTTTTTATTTGAATTTTATATATATATAGAAGACACACACATCCTTTATGCAATAGTGAGTATAATTTGAAATTTGTTAAACATAACATATGCATACATTTAGTATTTACTATGAAGGTCTATGATTTCTAACATTTAGGAAATTTTCAATTTCAAGAAATTTCATACACTATATTATTCTATTCATATTTTCATAAATAGCCTAATTCACAGATTTTCTATATTCTTTTTTTTTTTAATGAATATGTCAGTTCCATTATATAATGATTAAAATTACAATATTCACAAAAAAAGTAGGATATATTGTCACTCCACAGGAGTTACTCAGGCATAGCCTAGAAAGTCAACTGAAAGCTATAAATTTGGGTAGAGCCTAGAAAGTCAACTAAAAGCCATAACATGGGTAGAACCGAGAAACAATAGCAAACCACTTAAGTGGCTAAGGAAGTGCCTACAGAAGGCGGAGGATCATGATCATCCTTCTTACCCCATACATCAACGGGGTTAGGATTAGGGTTTGAAAAGGACCAATATTCTTCGATATTATTATTTTTTTCATTATCCTTCCTAGTAGGAGAAATAGCCAAAGCTAGCCATGAGAACCACTTGGAAGAAGTTGGCCACCTAGAGTCTCAACCAGAAGTTTGGTGAGGGGCCTGGAAGCACAATGTATGTGAGCAACATGCGAAGGAACTACAACCATACTGATGACCATAGGGTGGAGATCGATCACTAGAAATCAAAATATTTGGTGACACTAATCAATCGCTTTTGAAATCAATGCAACTCATTATCAAGTCATCAAAATCGATCTTTTGTCTCATTAAAATCATCAATTTGGTCAAAATCAATTATTTTTTCTTCTTTAGGGGTAAATAATCCATAATTTATTCGTAAGTCTTAGCTTTGATAAATAAATTACTTTTACTTATCCATTTTTCCCTAAGTAAATCACAATTAATTAATTTAACATTAATTAATTTAACATTAATTAATTGACTAATTATTGATTTATGAAATTTTCATAATTCCTAAATCCTAATTTCCATTTTGTGGGAATAATGAATTTTAAAATTCAATAATTCCCTCCTTTTAAATGAGATTTTATCTCTTAATTTGTGCTTCACCCACTCTTCTAGCCTCCACTTCCTCTTTTTTAGCCTCCACCTTCCATTTTCCTTTTGTCATAAATTGTCATAGTTTATTTCCTTTTTCTCTTTTGTCATAATTGTCATAGTTTATGACAATTTTCTCTTTTTTCTTTTTGTCATATTTGTCATAGTTTATGACAAATTTCTCTTTTCTAACTTACTAATTTTTAATTGTACATTTAATTTGTCATAAGTTGTCATAATTAATGACAAATTTCCTCTTTCAAATTTTTCAATTTCCATAATCTATGATATTTTCCCTTTTGCACATTTAATTGCTAAATTTGTATTTTATCTTGCAAATTCTATAAACTGAGATAATTTCTCTCATTTTTGGATAACCACACTCCTAGTATTCTCATTATCCTCATTTTTCTTTTAATTATAGTGCATATTATGTCAAGATCAAGAGCTACATCAATCAAATTCAATGGAGAAGAAAGGAGAACATAGGAGCTACACTTAAAATAGAATTTTATTGTTTGAACTCTTATATATTTTAAGTGGCTTTTATGGTAGATTAGATTGGTTTGCATATTTTATTTATGAGATTTTTGGTTCTCTCATTTATGATTTCTATGTGTAAAAATTTTCAAATAGAAAAGATTGAACTAAGGATCTAGAAGTTAAAGAAAAGCACAAGAGAGATGATATGAATGCAATGATTGATATTGAATTGATCCAATGAATTCACGTTTCATGATTACTCGATGTACATAATAGGCCTCCTTATATAGGAAAGGCGATAAGAGAGAATGATAAGGAGATAATAAGCTATCACCTACGGTAGGTGTAATCACATGTCCACCAAATGTGGATCATCCTCCATTATGCAATGAAGTATGTGCAATATGATTAGGATGATAATGTGATAAGTGCACTAAAGGTGGATCTCGCACCTAAAGTAAAATTTCTCCTACACCATGTGCTTAATTGAGGTGCAAATTCTTAGGTGTCTTAATGACAAACTACTATGCAATGCATTATCCTAAGTAAGATTAAGTAAAGTGTAAATAGAAATATTTAATTACACCAACACGCCCCCTCAAGTGCAACTTAGGGGAATGCACTTAAAATCACAATGCAATATGGGTCCCTACTACTAGGCCATGTTAGGTACTCATGTACAACATGCAATTCAATACATGAAATGCAATACAAGAAATAAAGTGGAGAAAGAGGGAAAACCTCATGGGAAAAACCCTCCCCCAAAAAGAGAGAAGAAAACAAGATACATGTATGGATGGAGTACTCAATACCCCCCAAGAACTACATACATCATGTATATACAAATAATTATCCCCCCATAAGAAGGATAGTTGGAGACATTATATCCCCCCATAATGAAGAAGCTCCCATGTTGATGGAGAGTACCTACAAACAAAACATAAGCCAATGCTTATAAGAAACATGTCTCCTCTTAGAAAGAAATAGATACATCAAATGATGAAGAAGCCAATCCATGTGCAAATGGAAGGAGGAAGAAGATGAAGGTCTCCATGTATGAATCTATGAAGACTTAATAGGTCTCTCCAAGCTCAAAGAATTTATCACCTCATGTGACAAATTAAGTAAAGAAGGACAGGAATCAAGAGTGTCAATCGCCAAAGAAGGTCAAGAAGTATCCCCAACTATGATGTTATCATCAAAGGAAAGAGAACCCCCCCCCCATGTATGTCTCCCAAATCTGCATCATTAGAATCAACAAATGTTGAATAGGCATCCAAGTAGTCATCACATTCTGCAAGATCTGAAGCAATAGGATCATCAAGTTGAATAGTAGAGCCCATGTATGAAGAAGCGGGAGGTGGGGGAGTAGGAATCTTAACACTTGTCTCAACAGCAAAATGACTCAAGTGTCCAAAGTTCTCCCCATATACATAATTATCCCTTGGCAAAGGGATGTGTACATCATGAATATCATCATCATCATTATCAATAAAATGTGAAAAAGAATACAAGCGTGATGTATGATCAAAAAATCTCATAGCTATGATATTTCTAGTCTCTTTGTCCCTAATGTAGACATAATCAGGAGTGAGCTCAACAATTTTACCTTGTGCCCCATGTGTAATTTGGTAAATAGAACAGATATTAGTGGTCAAGGATGGTACACAAAGAACATCATTAAATGTCCCCTCTCCCATAGGAATAGAACATTTACCACAAACTCTCATGTATGTGTTGTTACTCATCAAAATATTAGGATAATTACAAGGCTCAATAGAAGAAAACATATCCATAGATGATGCCATATAATGTGATGCACTTGAATCAAGAAGCCATTTACCTTGCTCAGGACGTGTGGAAGCCAAAAGTGCTTGTCCTTTACCTTTATCTTTGGATGATGATGGAGATGTAGAAGCTGCCAAATGTGTAGAAGGAGTAGACACTGATGAGGGAAACTTAATATTGTGCTTTTGAATAATGTGAGTTAGCTCATCAATCTTCCTTTGAAAAGACTTATGCTCATCATGTCCTATCTTTTTACAATATGCACATTTATCCCTCTTTCTTCTAGATGATTCCTCTCTTAAAGAGGACTTAGATTCGGTAGTATTTTGTGAAGGAGATTCATTACCTTTGTCATGAGGCTTAGGATCCTTATGTTGTTTCTTTCCTTTTCCATTAGAAGCATTTGATGTGGACTCATTTGCAATCAATTCATGATGTGTGGAAGGCTTCAATTGGCCCATGTGTGCCAACTTTGATTGTTCTCTTGTGAGTTGAGTTGCAAATTCATCAAGAGAAGGCAATTTGTATACACTACCAAGAGCATCCATAGTAGTATAGAATGTAGAAACAAAGATAGAATATTCAAGACCTATCTTGGAAAGAATAGAAAAGATCAATTGTCCATCCCCTTTAACAATGCCACAAGTAGAGAGCTCCAATCTAATAGAATTGAACTTAGAGAAAAAGTCTAGAATACTGTCAAAATCACTAGGATTTAGACCTATGAGCTCATTGTCTAATCTGAATTTTCTCATTATATCAGGTTTACCAAAGATTCGTTCCAATATGACTCAAGTATCATGAGGATGTATGAAAAATGCAATATGAAAGTACAAATCATGAGAGATGAATTCTCTAAGAGAGCCAAGTGATTTATCCTTTTGATCAAACCATTTTCGCCTTTCTGCAACACCTGTAACTGATTCTTGATCCTTTAGAAGAGTCATTCTAAGCAATCCAATACTCAACAAATGATCACTTAAAGATACTTTCCATTCATGGTAGTTATATGGAGTGATGATTTTGACCTTTAAATTATCCATAATACAACCAAATAATTACTGATAATTACTAATAACTCCTTCAAATGACTGATGTAAATCAGAAAATGGAAATTCAAGAATTAACCAAGTGCAAATATAGCCCCAAAATAGCCTATTTCTGAAAGTGATATATCCATACCAAATTACTGAAAATTGATTAAAGATATGAAAAGTAGACAAAAAATCATGCACTTTCAAAAAATAAATCACCTCAAAATATTACCGTATGTGCCCAAATGAAGCCCTAGAAGTTGCAGAAATCAAGAACATGTAGGAATAGTCATGAAAATCTACATTTTCTTATTAATTTGATCACAAAAATTGCAAAAATAATACCACCACTGGAATCTTCAGAAAATTTTACCCAAAATAAAAAAAAATTGCTCGAAAAAAGGAGCAAAATTGAGCAAGTTATGGCCCTTTGAAGTTGGATTGCAAAATCAAAAACTCCAATGGTGAGGGCTGAGAAATGAAAACCCTTGCTAACGTCACCAAAACACTATGTTAAATTTGATGGTTGTATGGGCGTCACCAGAAATCCAATTTGGCCTGTTTTGAAGGCTGGATGGTTGTCAAATAGGCTCAGGGTTTTGATGAAATGGAAAAAAATTTGGTTTGTGTTGACGTGTGGCTAACACAGGCCATGATGTGTTTTACGTATTGTGATGATGTCACTTTTTGTACTACTAACATCACCTGTTGAAATCACCGAGGGTGACTGGGCAGGGATGATGTGGCAGGTTGTCCACGTGTCTGGTCCTGATTAGTTGGCTCTTGCACTGGGCTGGCATGTCCCAGTTGGCCCATCACTGGGGTTGGGATGCCATGTGGCTGCAGATGGTGTCACTGCTATAGGTGTTGGTGGTGCTTTTGGGTGGTGGTTCTGCTATAGGTTTTGATGGCACTTCCGGGCGGTGGTGGGGACTAATGGTTAGTCCCACATTGACTGTGGGTAGGAGTCTACAACCATTTAAATATGGTGATGCACAAATTTGATATCAAAGGAGCTTGGGCTCCCCCAAGCACGGTGACTGATCTCAAGCTCGGGCACTATGCCGACTCACTTTCTGTGTTGATAGGATCTTCGTTCGATGTGGACCTATATTGGGAGCTCGTCTATTGGGGCAGATAGAGATAATTTTGGTTTATGCATCGAGACAATTAGTCCCACATGCATTGTGGGAGGACTATGGACGTTGTTTTTTTATGCAAAGTAACCTCTATTAAAATAAATAAATAAGTTGAGTCATGGTCAGGCTTGGGCTCAACTTCGGCCTTGACCTTGGATGTGAGCTCAACTACGGTCTGTCGGATCCTTGCTCGGGCTTGGATGTCGATGATTTGTGTTGTACAGTGATGATGCGGTGCTAATTTAAACTGTTGGAGAATATTCCTTGATGGCCAACAACAAATACAGGGGCCGTACCAAACCTAAAAGCAATATTTTGCTTTAAAAAAATTGATTAAAAATATCTTTTTTTTGAAATCGTATTGCAGAAGTGCAGAGTAGGCCATACGGCTCGATTTGCAAAAAAAAATTCTTCGATTTGAAATTTCACCCAATATGAGCGAGTTTATAGTCGATTTTAACTGAAACAGCCTCTCGAACGCAATGGTGAGGTCAGATCTGACCCAAGATGCTTCCACAACATGTTGGTCTTTATATCTGATATTTGGACCTTCAACTCTTGCACCGAGATCTCTCCAAATAGACTAATCAAAATGTTCCAATGGCTCTGATACCATGTAAGAATTTACAAATAGAAAAAATTGAACCAAGGATCTATATGTTAAAGAAAAGCACAAGAGAGATGATATGAATGCGATGATTGATATTGAATTGATCCAATGAATTCACCTTTCATGATTATTCAATGTACATAATAGGCCTCCTTATATATAGGAAAGGTGATAAGAGAGAATGATAAGGAGTTGATAAGCTATCACATATGTTAGGTGTAATCACATGTCCACCAAATGTGGACCATCCTCCATTATGCAATAAAGTATGTGCAATAGGATTTGGATGATAATGTGATAAGTGCACTAAAGGTGGATCTCACACCTAAAGTGGAACTTCTCCTACAACATGTGCTTAATTGAGGTGCAAACTCTTAGGTGTCTCCATGAAAAACTACTATGAAATGCATTATCCTAAGTAAGATTAAGTAAAGTGTAATTAGGAATATTTAATTACACCAACACTATGCCATTTTCTAGTCTTACAGTGGGAAACAACAATAGCCACTTTATTTTCTTTTACTTGAATCTACATCATGATATTACTACAAATACATGCCTTAGCATAAATTGAAACATTAATATCAAGATAGTTGTGAGTAAATAACACTACATTCCTATCATTCCATAAATGGAAAATGATTTCCATCTTGAATCATGTCAAATATGCATAAAAATTGGAAGAAAATTTTGGGATAATCTCCCATCAAGATCATATTCCAAGAGAAGGGTTCTGGCTTGAAGGGCTGAAATAAATCATGAATCCAAGCCTAGTACTATTGGGCTCTTATGCAATACTAGAAAATATGAATGAATATCTCAGGTTTCCCATAAAAAGGCGTCAAGGGTTTGACACACTCATATGTCGAAGATGAGAGACCACAAGCAAGATTTGGAAAAGAATAGAGTAGACTGAGTGATCCACCTTAGGCTCCACAATGGAAGAATAGAGTATGAGAAACTTGCACTGCTAGGAGGAGTGAGAGGCCGAATGCAAGTAGGCCATCGTTGGTTCAAGGTGGGAACCATGGATAGGTGAGGAACCAATCAATGGTAGCTCACTTTGGGCTTTTAATTGCAAAATGAAGTACATAGAAACCACCACCAGTCTTTCTACCATAGCTTAATAGACTAAATACCAAGCTTGTGTAGCATATTCAGAGGTGGTACTAAGACCACTAGGTTAAATATATGTCGATCTAGGCAAGAAAGATGAAATTGGGCTTTCATATCTACCTAGGTGCAAATATTCATTGTAGCACGAGAAACAAGATCTCTTAGAGTGTGAATGCCTCCTTTATGAAAATGTAGAGCATGAAGTCCAAGAACTTTGGCTAAGGGGAGTCCCTGAGATTGAATAAGAAGAGACACCAAATGTCATCTTGATTAAAAGAGAGGTCATTATGAAAACTGGCATTATGCCTGCAAAGCCAAAGTTTGAGAGCTTCCCAAGCACACCAAATAATTTTGGCAACAAAATTGCCCTGGATCTAGACAACATCTCTCATAGCAAGAAGGGTTTGAAAGACAATCCCCTTCTAGGCCAATCGTGAACTAGATAGCCTAAAGAAATACAATGTGTGAGGATAATTTTCTAGGATCCATCACTAGAAATGGATATTGTTTAATTTTCAATGTTAAATTAAAATGTTTAACTTTTAATCTTCAAAATTTATACTTTTGTGAAAATAGTATTAACTATTTATAATTTATACTTTTTAAAAATAATATTATTTATAATTTTGCAAGTAGCTTAATCAATAAAATTTTAACAATTTATTTTTTGACATTCCAAGTACTTTAATGATTCAAAGTTTCATATGAAGTACTATTCAAATATATTTTTCTTTATGGTCTAAATTACTGATTTTGTAATTTGAAGATAATTTTTGTTAAGTGTGTCTTTATTATTTATGTTACACATTTAACTAAAAAAAATACTATTGAATACATAATTTCACTTTAAATTGTGATAGACCGCAATGCACTATCCCAATTGCAAAAATAGGAAAATAATTCACTCAAATCTAAAGGATATGCGATTTTAAAAATGACCTCCAAAATTGATGGAAAAGCTTTGATCTCATGGTGTCAAGATCTTGCTTAGATACCACTTATAATGAAATAAATTGCACATTAGGAGTATATAATGTAATATGCTTCAATTACTTGATAATAATATACCACTTGCTCCTTATCCACTTCAAGGCGGATACCTCCAATAATCTTGTTCATAAGAAGTCAATTCTCAATATACTTCTATATATACACTCTTATGAGTAAAATAATATTGTGGTCAACCTAAATATGAATATATAAGTGCATGTTTGACCCAAGTAACTAAATAACAATGTAATAATGGATATTAACATAGCCACAAATAAGATTTGAATTTTAATAGCCAAAATCATAATAAATGATTAAATAATTTTAGTATTAGTAAGCTTGTTTAGATGGAACTTGGCCTTTTTAAAATCATCATCCCTGTTGAAAATAGTAATGACTATCCTCCTATATTGAAGTAAAAATCCTTCTATAATTATTATACAACCTCATTTGGTCTAGTGGTGAAGAATTTGTGTCTTGAATGAGAGGTCCTGAGTCCAAATTCCATAAGGCGTAGTGTACATACACCTCATTTGTAGCACAATTAGGTACCTACTCCAAGGAGTATGGAGTATCCTTTCCTTTCCTTCATTATTTATCTCCTTATAGTTACTCAAGTTTCAAAATTTAGTAGTTGGATGTTCATTAGAAATAATAAATTATGTTTGTCATGCTAATCATTGGATGTAATCACAACTAATGTAAATATAATGTGATTGACTTTTCATATCTATCCTTATCTATTTTATTGTAGCTTACAAGTTTCTTTTCATAGTTTTCCATGTCTATTTTATTGTAACTTTAAAGTTGCTCTTATATTCTTAATTTCACATAAAGGTTCTATTTTGAAATGCTTCTCATTGTAATGCCTTGTTGCAGTTGTAGTCAATCTCTAATTTTTCTTTCAAGGCTTGTGCCTTAAAATACATCTTTACTGTAAATTATCTTTTTATTAATATATGTATTTTTTTAATAAAATAAAGTAATCCTCACATAGTCTCTTACCTACTTACCGACCTTTATCCTTTTTTTCCACATAGATGTTCATTTTAATAATTTTTAATTTATTTGTTGCAAAAATAAAGTTAAATAAGTTAGTAAATGGTTAGGAGGAAATTTTAATATATTTGAACATGTTTGAATAGTTTTTTATAGAATTATTTGATTGAGCACGATTCAATATCAACACACTAATAATCTATTGAATTGGTGTAAGACAACGATATAAACTTCTTGTGGAGCTCATTTAAGATAGCTCAACACAAACCATGTTGATATACCATCATATTTAATGATATATAGAGCTAAAATATTAATTGTAAGTATGGGAATTAGTAGGTAGTATGTTGTAAAAAAATTTAAAGTAATATGAAATGACACCTAAGGTTTTGAGAGGTCAAAAGTTAAGGTGTTCAACTAATCTTCTCTAATTCATTTTGAAAGGAATAAACTATAATGAAAAAAATAATTATATGTTAGAATTACTAAATAATTATATTAATTATAAATATAATAAAATAACTATGTTAAATTTATAAGAGATCAAACATTTTCACAATTATACTCCACCTTGTAAAATTCTTTATAACATAAGTAAACCAAAACTAACCCATTTGATAGCAATTAAAATTCAATAAAATGATTCAAGATGAAGAACAAAATAAGGTATTGCCGACATTATCCTCTAGAATTTATTTAGTGGTTTATTTCATATAGGATATAGCTCACGTGTTGAGATGTGTGAATAGCTCTCTTTCATAGACTTATACATGTCCACAACATGTAGATATTTTATGTATGTCACATCACTACCTTGATAGCACCAATTATTTGGTTTGAGTAGGTGACAATGGTCATCGAAGATGTGCTCAGACTAGATAATGTCAGCAAATCACAAAATTCAGAATTAGGCTATAAAATATTAATCAAATACAATTTAATATTTTGAAATTTCTACATACTGTAAGAGCCCATGACATTGTTCATTTTGCAAATCCATAGCCTTTTGATGCTTCATCAAAAATAAAATTCATATGCAACCATTGATATTGTTAGATGCTTTATGATAAATGAATTGTTGTTTAGACAAGAAGAGTTTATAAGGACTTAAACAACTGGTGTCTTGTGATAACACTTTCAAATGTTAGTTTATACGTAAAAATCATGAAATTTTCATATCGTTACTCAATAAAAAAATTTAATATTTTGGGTTCTATCATTATAGAATGAAAACAACATAAAATTTAAAAAAAATTAATTTAAAATATTAGTAATAAAAATCTATAAAAAAATATTGGCTAAGAGTATGTAGGAAGAATAAATTAACCAATTGTTTACAATAGTGATTTATAAGCAATATCTATCTAATATCATGATGTATGCATGTATTTATTAAAACATATTTTGATTTTTAATTAATAAATCTCAAAAGATATATATTTTGATTAAAAAATATAGATTTAAAGGATGCATGTACAATCCAAATTGATTAGTTGAGCTCTTCCTTCATAAATAGACTCAATATATCTCACTTAAATTTAATTTGTATAACGTCTACTAAAGATATAAATCAGATTACATATAGATTAAAAAATTGAACATACCTAACCTTTGGTAAGAATGGGAGGAAGTAGGGATGCTCTAGTCCTTTGCGAGATATCAACGTTCGCCAATATGAGAGAAGAATACTTGAGTAGCAATACAAATACAAATGACAATAGAAGGAAATTGATTTTGAGAGCTATGGTATTCTCAATAATTATCTCAATTAAGATAAAATTCTACAACCAAAGGGTACAATATGTAATGAATATATTGATTCCCAATTTATAGAGAAAATATCGATTGCATTGACAAAGGGACTAATTGGTCCTTGCACTAATTTTTTTAAATTCTTTTTATACCTAAATAATGTGTGAACAAGATACCCTTAGAGAAAAAATATTGGTTGATGGCTTTGGAGCTGCAAAACATGTGACCTACAAGTTGTGGTGATTGAAAAAATGATGGTCCTATTCCAAAGCTCCTAGTTTGGCATAGGCAAGAAGGATGATAGAGAAGGTTGTGGTATTTGGTTATACACCTGCCAATTATATTTTCTTGAATTTTTATAGTCTCTTCACTAAATCCATTTTGTGCAATCATTGAAGTCCATGATGCCACATTTCTTTGAGGGATTTTATCTTGAATACTTCACATGCTTTGTATATGCTTCTGCATTTTAAGCATACATGTCTACTATGGTAGTTCCAACTGCACCATCTTAAAAAAATACTCTATCATCTATGCTAATTATTTCAATAAGCTCTTAAGAAAAGAAAACCAAGAATTTATTTGAGGAAATGTATAAATGTACAATTACAGTGAGTGATGCATCCCTAGAAGTTTTTAGGTATCTTTTATTTCAGCAAGAGTGAATCATATTGAAATGAAAAAAAACACATGTAGAGAGCATATAACCATGTTTTGGGAACCCCTAATACTCTTTTTTGGCCTATAAAAATAGATGAACAAAAAATAATAATAAAGAGCAACCTCTTATGCCAACACCGACATCTTGTCAATGTCTCTCTCATAGGCCAGTGGCTATGCAGCCACGAAAATTGTGAACCATACGACGAGGAAACACTTAGTTTTTTTTTCAAAAGTTTGTAAAAAACTATATAAACAAAATAGATTTTGTGGCTAGATAGCCACTACCATGAGCTAGCACGTCCATCGACTGAGTACTCCACACATGAGTCTCAATATCTGTTTAAATGGTGACACCAATGGGCTTTGGAAAATAATTTAAATGGTGGAAAAAAATTCCTACTCAATCATATTAAGCCCCCTTAAGTCTTCAAAAACCCCTCCCACTTTTTGAAATGACAGTTCACCCATTTACACAATGTATAATCAATGTGGTTCCTTCTCGAAGGATATGCAAAATTTTAAAATCTCTAAATTGGACAAACTTATCTTTGCAAAGTCTCAATGATCTGTATATTATCCCTTACCCAAAATGTTGGGTTGAGGTGATTTAAAAAATGACTGTTACAAAGAGTGAAAACAGCAATAGCGCAACCTACAGAAAATAGAAATAGCTAAAACAAAGTTTCTAAAGAAGACTGATTCCATCTACGAGCAGATCATCTAGATAATCTTGGATTTCCATGATCAGTGATGTGTGTTTCCATATGCCCCCGCAAGTTGAGCGTGGGTGCTTGTACAGTCAACTTGTCCCAAAGTAATGCGAATCAAGCAGAGCTCAACCCCTTAGTGAAGACATTTTCAACCTGATCTTTTGTAGAGATGAATCAAACATCAAGACCTTTGTTAGCAACTCTCTCACGAATGAAATGATAATCAATCTCAATGTGCTTAGTCCATGCATGAAAGACTAGATTAGCTGTGAGATATGTAGCACCAAGATTGTCATGCCATAGAACAGGAGTAGTGGGATAATATCCAATTTCAGAGAGGAGGGATTGAATCCAAATTAGCTTAGCAATGGCTATGGAAACTCCTCTATATTCAGCTTCAGTACTAGACCTTGAGACGGTCTTTTGTTCAAGCACTCCATGAAATCAGATTTGGGCCAAGGAAGATGCAGTAACCGTTAGTAGAACGGCGGTCATCGGGGCAGCCAGCCCAATCTGAGTCAGAAAAGGCATTAAGAGTGAGAGGGCTAGACTTGCTGAGTTGTAGTCCATAAGAGAGAGTCCCCTTCAAGTACCGTAAGATACGCTTGACAGTGTTCCAATGATCATCAGTGGGCTGCTACATAAACTGACAT
Organism: Chamaecyparis obtusa; assembly: GCA_027943335.1. Classification (NCBI taxonomy): domain Eukaryota; kingdom Viridiplantae; phylum Streptophyta; class Pinopsida; order Cupressales; family Cupressaceae; genus Chamaecyparis; species Chamaecyparis obtusa. The sequence goes on along the minus strand of BSBK01006266.1, from coordinate 157,140 downwards.
ACCTTGTTGACGGCGAAAGCAATATCCGGTCTCGTAAGGGTGAGATACTGAAGAGAACCAAAAACACTCCTGTATAGAGTGGGATTGTTGAAGGCAGAGCCAGTGAATTTAGACAACTTTTCTTGGCTGCAAATAGGAGTGTGAACCGGTTTTGCACCATCCATCTTTGTCTTCTTGAGAAGATCAAGTGTATACTTCCTTTGAGATAGGAGAAGCCCTGTAGGAGTTGAAAGTGCTTCGATGCCCAAAAAATAATGGAGAGTGCCCAATTCCTTTATGGAAAAAGATGATTAAAGTTGAGATATCAGATCCTAAACACAGTCCAAAGTAGAACCAGTGATAATAATATCGTCGACATAAACAAGCATAAAAATAGTGGAGTGAGCGTTTCTCTTAATGAATAGCAAAGTATCAGTTTTGGAACGCACAAACCCAACTTGTTGGAGAAAGGTGTTCAGCCTATGGTACCAGGCCCCGTGGAGCTTGTTTGAGACCGTAGAGAGACTTGAGTCTACACAAATGATTAGGAAACTGGAGATCAATATAGTTGGGTGGCTGTTTCATGTAAACCTCTTCCTCAAGAATACCATGGAGGAAGGCATTTTGTACATCGAGTTGGTGAAGTGGCCAGCCCATAGAGAGTGCAATAGTGAGAATTGTACGAATGGTGTAGGGTTTGACCATAGGACTGAAAGTCTCCCCATAGTCAATTCCTTTCCGTTGATTGAACCCCTTGGCAACTAGTTGTGCTTTGTAGCGATCAATGGAACCGTCTTCTTTCTTTTTCAATTTAAAAACCCATTTGCAACCAACAACATTTAATTGGGACTTGGGTGGGACTAGGCTCCATGTCTCATTCTGGAGAACTGCATTAATTTTATTATCCATAGCCAAGTGCCAATGTGGGTCCACTTTGGCTTGGGAAAAATATGTGGGATCGTTAATGTCATCGGGAGATAAGGGGTGCTTAGTAGCAATGTATGCCTTGAGCCGAAAAATGCCATGTTTGGACCTTGTAACCATGGGATGCACGTTTGTAGGAGGGACCATCAAGCTTGGCAAAGGTAACGACAAAGGAGATGAAGGGGGGTCACGGCTAGGAGAAGGTGGGGCCGAAATCACTGGGGTGGGGGGGTAGACTCAAATCGGGTAGGGGGGTCACGGTTAGGAGAAGGTGAGGCATCTAGGAGGGTAGAGAGACCATGGTGAGGTCCTTGCAAGGGAGGTGAAGGCACACTAGATGTAGGTGAGTGATAAAGTGGGAGAGTGGATACCTGAGATAGTGGAGAGGTCGAGCCCGGTGATGGTGTGTTTTGGCGAGTAGCAAATGGATAGGTCCCTTCATCAAACACAACATGCCGAGAGATATACATCCTATTGGTGGGAAGATGGAGGCATTTATAGCCTTTGTGAACTAAGTTGTAACCCAAGAAGACACAAGGGAGAGAACGGGACTCCAATTTATTAGAGTTGTAGGGTTGAAGGTAGGGAAAATAGAGCACCCAAAGATACGCATCGTTCGATAGTTAGGACTCATGTTAAACAAACACTGAAGGGGTAATTGATTGTTGAGGATGGGGGTGGGTAACCGGTTCACCAAGTAACAGGTCGTGAGGAATACATCAGTCCAATAAGTGAAGGGAACTAAAGCCGTATGGAGGGTAAGACCAGTGTCCACAATGTGCTTGTGTTGGCACTTAGCTGAACCATTTTGTTGTGGAGTGTAGGGACAGTAAAAATGTTGGGTGATTCCCTAGGAGGCCAAAAAGGGTTTAAATTTAATAAATTCCCCCCCATTGTTGGATTGGAAGGTTTTGATTTTATGGCCAAGTAGGTTCTCAATTTTGGTCTTGAAAATAATGAATGTAGGCAGTGCATCTGATTTATGAGATAATGGAAAGAGCCATGTGTATCTACTGTAAACATCCACAAAAATTAAGTAAAATAAAATCCATCATAAGAGACATAGGAAGGACTCCAAATATCATAAACAATTAATTCCAAAGGATGTTTGCAAGCAGAAGAACTAAAATTAAAAGACTATTGGTGACTCTTACTAACTTGACATAGACTACAAAGACCCAAATTATTCTGATTAACACGAAGTGACTTGATTCTGACAATATTCCTAACAGTCTGTGGCATAGGGTTCATTAAACATTGATGTCATCGCTCAAGAGAAGTTCGTTCACCAACAAAGGCTATAGAAGGGGCCTAAGAGGGTGGAGAAACACTCGAAGATAGGCAGTAGAGACCATCCTTATGCTGCCCATGAAGAACTACCATCCTCGTGCGTCGATCCTTTAAAAGGAAGAAGTGTGGATGAAATTCAAAAAAGACGTCATTGTCAGAGGCAAATTTTGAAATAGAGAGAAGATTAATCGTGACATTAGGGACATGCAAAATATCATTGAGATGAAATAAACGTGAGGGATGATAAATTTTTAATCTACCAATGTGAGAAATAGAAAGTTGAGAGCCATTACCAACGCGAATCTTGTCAGGGCCATCATACTCATGGTGAATCTGTAGGTTACTCAAGTCTGGAGTGACATGATTAGTAGCTCCGCTATCATGGTACCAGTTAGGATCGACCAAAATCTGAGACAACGCATAGGAAGAAGACTATTGATGAGGGATGTCATAGTGATGATAAGGATAGGGTGTGAAAATATATGCAGAGGGGGGGGCAGCCGATTGGGGCATCTCTTGATAGGTTTTATCAAACCTGAACCAACAAGTGTTGGTCGTGTGGTTCTTATGCCCTCAAAGTTGACACGGTCTTGTCACTTGAATAGGCATGAGTGGAGGGCCTTAACCACGATTGTTATTCCCATGGCCTCAATTATTGTGGTTCCTTCCACATTTATTATTGTAGGGAAGCTACTGAGAAGGAGGATTGGGAGCACGATTACGATTGGCTACATTTTCCACTGGGTGCTGCTGAAGGAGGGCCTATTGGGCATCGATACGCATCTCGAAAGCGAGGAGATGGGCTTGAAAATCATCCATGTCAATGGTGTCAACCATGGTTATCACAGAAGTGACGATAACATCATAGGCGTACTCGAGACCGCTCAAAATAATTTATTGTAGATTTGAATTGCAGATGATTTGTCCTGAAGCTGTGAGGGTGTCAGCCAATTGTTTGGCACGCTGGAGGTAGTCAAACATGAAGAGAGCGCCCTTACAGATGGTCTATAGTTCATGACAAAGTTGCATGAGTCGTGCTTTGGAATGGGAAACAAATCACTTCTCTAGAGTGAGCCAAGTAGCATGTGAGGTATTAAGGCCAACAGCAGTCGCCAGAGTATCGTTAGCAAGAGAAGAGAGAAACCATCCAAGAAAGATCTTGTCCTACTTGCACCAGAAAAGATAGGCAGGATTCGGAGTCAGACCTGTCAGAGAGTGAGTACGAGGAGGACATGCAATGGTCCCATCAACGTAGCCTTCTAGGTCATAGCCTTGGAGAAGTGGGAGGAACTGTGCGCTAGAGGAGGTAGTTTTGGTGATCAAGTTTGATAGAGATCACATGGTGAAGGGGAACCGGTTGGAGAGTGGAGGTGGGTGGAGGTGGGGAGCATGGGGAGTGTGGAGAGGTGGGTGTTTGGGTGGCACTGGTGATAGAGAAAGTGGAGTTGGTGGCCATGACGGTGGAGAAGAGAGTGTGCAAGTTGCAACGCAGAGGGGAGGAGAGTGTGCAAGCAACAACGTAGAGGATCATTGCTCTTATACCATGCAAAGATTCAATGATCTGTATATTCTCCCTTACCCGAAAATTTGGGTTAAGGTGATTTAAATAATGACTATTATAAAGAGTGAAAACAACAATAGCACAACCTACAAAAAATAGAAACAGCTAAAACAAAGTTTCTAAAGAAGATTGTTTCTATATGCAAGGAGATCATCCAGATAATTTGGGATTTCTGTGATCAGCGTTGTGTATTTCCATAATGTTGAATGTTCACAACCTTTTTTATCTTCCATGCGTACCTTACCTTCTAAAATGGCATTAGCAATAATTTGAGAGTCGCCCTCTGCATGTAATTGCTCAAATATTTTTTTGTGCAAGTTCTACTACTAGTAGCACTGCCTTCACCTCTACATCACTACTGGTCACATCCTCAAGTCTGCAAATTGTCATGGAAACAATATTTCAATCAATGTCTCATGCCACACATCTAGAATTTTGATGGCCTAGGATTCCCTTTCGACTCACCATCAAAGTTTTTATCCAACCCCTTTCAGGTTTCTCCCATTTTACCTCGTCTCTTGCATCATGATTTGGATTAACCCTTGAAAACCAATAAACAGACGATATTTTGAGTGAAGACCAATGCCTTTGTAGAAAAAAATCATACATTCCATAGGGGTATTTGGAGGCATTCTTATTGGATATTTTCTGTTGACTAATTAAGAAATATTTTTTCAATAGTATGCAAATTCTTTCCACTATTGCTGCTTTCCCTTGAAAATTTTGCATGTTTCGCTCCTTCCAAACTTCCCAAATAATGGAAGTTGAACAAACTTGCCAAATACAAGAGAACACAAACTTGACAATGACACTACACCAACTTTGAAACATTTGCAACAGTGCTTGACGAAACGATGTAACCCAGTTTAGCTTTTGTAAAACAAACTACCAACATTGAGATGCTAATTTGCAATTCAGTAATAAATTATCAACCTTTTCCTTAGCTTCTCTACAAAGAACACATTGAAATGGACTATGAAACATGAGTCTCATAAGTCTTTCTACCAAAAGAATTCTATGTTTGAATGCCAACCACAAGAAACAACCGGCTTTGGGAAAACAATATGTGTTCCATAACAAATGTCAACGCAACCAACCTTCTTCCACCTGAGCATCTTCCAACTTCATATGTAATAATAATGCCTTAAAAAATGGACCGACCAGGCACAAACCCACTTTTCTCTTTAGTTATGATGAAGCTAAGAAGATTCTTAATTCCTTTTAGCAATGAATTTAGAAATCACTTTATAAATAACATTACATAAAGATATAGGGCTGAAATTGTTAAAGGATGTAATCATATCTTTCTTCAAAATCAAGGCAATGAAAGTATTATTCAAATTCCTTCACATATAATCCTCAACTATTGATTATTCCACCACACCCCAAAGATCATCTTTTAAGGTTTCCCAAAAATTCTAATAGAAGATCACTGGAAAACCATCTGAGCCAAGATCTTGGTCCTCCCTAAACCAATAATCCTTGTGTCTGCCTTTAAATCAATTGGTTTAAGAAGTTGATTATTTTTCTCATGTGAAATAATCTAAGGAATGATACCTAAGAGTTCATGGTTTGATGCAACCACACCATTGGTAGATGAGCTCAAAAGGTTGCAAAAGAATCTAATAGCTTCAATGTTTATATCATCCCACTTAGTCAGCAAGACTCCAGCCTCATTGCAAATCTCTGAAATTCTATTTTTAGATCTTCTAGGTTTCGTCAATGAGTGGAAGAACTTTGTATGCCTATCATCCACTTCCATCCAATATTATCTAGATTTTTGCTTCAAAAATCATTCTTCTTTGGCTAGAACCCCAGTGTCCATGTAGAAGGGCTTTTTCCTCCTAGAATTCCACATGTTTCATGCCATTGACAATGAGATGGGAGTTGAGGTCTTCAAGCCTCTTTTAAATACTAGCTTTCTCCACGAAAATGTTCTTGAAACATTTCTTATGCCAATCCTTCAATTTTTCTTTTAAGTACTAAAGCTTCTTAAAAAATATAAATGCCTTCTTACCCTGAAAGATTGGAGCATTCTTCCGCCAAGAATCAACTAACATAGGGATTTTTTTGGTCTTGGAGCCACATAATCTCAAACTTGTAGGAGGGCCTAATAGGAACAACATCATCTTGGAAATGTAAAGAGATTAGAAAGTGGTCCAACCCTAAGTAAGGTAGAATATGAGATTCAAACACAAAAGGATGAGCATCTTAGTTACCCATACTAGAAAATTTGTCCAACTTCTCTACAACATTGGAAAACCCCTTCCACCTGTTGGTCCATGTGAATATCCCATCCTTGGGGGTGATTTTGACCGAACTGTTATTACTAATGAAAGACTAGAAATCTCATTGAATGGCTCCAATTCTACCACTCCCCCATTTTTTGTTAGAGGAAGTTAAAGTCACATTAAAGTCTCCCCCCAAAACAATGAGAGAAGAGCTAAGCTCGCATAAGCTTCTTCTTAACAACTCCCACAGCAACCGCTTTTGGCCAATACCTTTACGACAATAAAAATTGATAAAGAAAACCTCCTTATTATCCCTCAATAATACCATTTGATAATTTTCCAATTAGGACCCTTGTTGACTTCAAAACAGATCCAATATTTGGGTTCCACAAAAAACCCTAGTCCCCCTGAAGCCCCAACTGCTTCAACGCAAAACCCATTCCATCGTTTCTATTTTTTTTATGATATTAGAGAATTCACCCTTACTTAACTTAGTTTCTTGAAGCATTATAAAGTCTAGGTGTTCATGATCAAAATAACTTTTGATAAAATTGTTGATGTTAAAGGCATTGCAGCACCTGACATTCTATGAAATGGACTTCATGGCCCTTGACAACTAAATTCCTTCTCGAAAGCATCCTCCTTCACTTCCCCTAATTTGGATTGATTAGGAGTGACATGACAAGATCCAACTACCCCTTTTATGTCACACCCCTCATCATTTTGGTCTAAAAAAATAGGCCAGCATTCCAAACAAACTGGGAATCTATATTTCACTTCACTAGATCCCAAAGATGAAACATCTTACGCAAGGGTGGCATGAGGACCCAGTCCCACCTAAGATTTAGTAGACTCTACACCCACCACCTTTCCATTTGAAATAAAAAATACTTCATAAATCTCCATTGAACTAGGGTTTAGGCCTACAACCACCTCATACACCGTCCTACAAGAAATAGCAACCAGCTCACTCCTAAAAACTCAAACTAGGAGCCTCAAGCTCTTGTCTACCATTAATATCCTCAAAGCCTATAGATTATTTTTTTGAGATTCTCTCTTGATCCTTCACCACTAAATTTCCAATGTCAGTAGATGAGATTGCCCCCTCTCTGCCCTCATTCACAAAGGATACAAATGAAACCTTATAAACACCATTATGATTGTGGGGCAAAATCACATCCTAGCACAAAGTCGTTTGAGTCAGTGTAGCCCCAATAGAGTTTGGGGCAATCTCAACCTCGAACTGATGTAATTCGACCCTTGCCTACTCAAAACCCCTCACTGGATGGGAAGGGTTGTCTTCCCCGCCCGTGCCACCTCCAAAAGATCTAGATCACTTTGTTTAAATACGCCTTATCACCTCAAATTTTCCTTTTATGGTTTAGGTACATTCCAATTTTGTATGACCAAAACTTTTGCAAACTTTGCACCTATCCACTATTTCTACAACCTCAATGGATTGTTTCCAAACCCCATTATTATTATAGTATCATATATTTTATTTTATATTTTGATTCTTATCCTTATCCTTTAAACAAGGTAGATTTTTTGTAGGGACACTTTCAATTTCCTATAATTAAAAATATTTTTTCTAATGTATAATTATTATACTATTTTATTATGTTATATTTATTAGATGACTTGTTTTTATTGACAACAAAATAGTCCTATAATAAATAGAAAACGGTCACACTATAATTGTGTTTCATTTGCTTTACACAAGCAGCCTAAATGTTCGCCATTCTGATAAAATTCACCAATGGCATGCATTCACCATCATATATCATAAACTAAACGCCTACAAAAATCTATATTAATGAAGATTAAGATATTCTGTATTTTAATTAGTTAAAAACTAAAAACTAGAGAAAATATAAAAAATGAGCGTAGGATGTTGATGGCTCTTACGAATGAAACAAATGACATGGTAAAGAATAAATGAAGAAACCAAACATGTACTCCCTTTTACAGCACTGGGGATCCATATTCTGAATATCTAAGCAAAAAGCATATTTGATTATTTCAAAAAGCCAAGACGAATAACTTTTCTGATAGCAGTTCTCTTCCACAATGAACCGCATATCATCCTGGCACAAGATTAACCTTACTCTAATCTTACTTAATGAAGCCATCTAATAAAGACACAATAATGTTAAAATTACAGATCAATAGGAATTCAATTATATTATTGCCTTCGGGAACCCAATTATCTCTTTCTCAAATGGTGCCCATTCACATTGGCCATAAATCATCTACTGTTTTGAAAAGGTCCCAGCCATAAGTGAAGACAGATCATAACCGCTAGCAGAGGTGGAGCTTGTGCTTGCAGAAGGAGCTACGGTAGATCGGACAGCTGAGGGTGGTCCCCCGGAGGAAGATTCTGAGAATGTGTAGGCCCCTGTACTGCTAGGAATTGCCATATTGTAGACACTGCCAGGATGCAAATACGTGAGTAATCCTATGTTGAGAATTTTTAACTAAACAAATTGGGTTAAAACAATGATCTACTTGAAAATACAAAGATAACCGAGTACTGTAAAAGGAAAACATACAAGAGCATTCTTATAATTAGCAAGTGGCATCCACAGTCTGCCTCCAATAAATCATACTTTGTCATGATATATACAAATAAATTTTGGGCAAAGAATGACTATATATTCTGGCAAATGGCTGATCCTATATTCTGGGGATCGGCTGACCCTGGTTTTGATTAGTTAGTCATTAAATCTCAAATAATTCTTAGGAATAAATAGCATATTGGCTACCAAAGTTTCCAAATTCTATGGCGTCATATTCAGAGATCATACAAAGAGTTTCAAGTGAGAAAATCATACTTAGATGTGAAAGCTTCTGATTCAAACTGCATATATTTTTATGCTCAATGTTTCCAATCATACTCAGTGATCCATCATCGGAAGAGGAAGATGTAGAATAGGAGTACAGAACTAGAGTGTGATCCAAAATATCGAGCATAAATATATACAGAATTTGAACCAGAAGCTTGCACATCTACCTAATGGACTGTGGAAAACTCCTACCTAACAAAAGCATACTTGTCTAATTGTGTAAGTCTAGATAAGACAAACCTTGATATTGACAAGGGAATCTTCAAACTTGCAGTGCAAAAACTGGACCTAAGACAAAACTGCAAATTTCGCATTGTTTTGCACTGATTACATCTACTACTTATATGCTACATACTTATTTCTTTACTGTCAGAAAATATTTTACTGTTCAAAAATTTTACCAAGGAAAGATACCTGGGAACTCCTCCAAATGCTTGAGGGCGTAATGTACTAGTTTGCACAAAGCTGTTAGCCTGTATAAGTATAAAAAGAAACAAATTTTAGATTGAGATAGAGCTAATCCGCACTAATGATTTAAGGTGGGAAAGAATTAATCAATGTCTGTTGCTACCTGGGGTGCTGAAAGGAGACCATTTTGTGCCCCCATACTCTGTATAAACCCAGGAAACTGGGAATTGATACCTGGCCAGCCCTGACCTGGTCGTCCAAAATTATCCAATGGTGGTATACTTTTATTATTTTGAAAAGCATGCTGTTGTTGCTGTCCGTGGTACAAAGCTGGTTGCTTGCCCCCAGTTGCTGTTCCAGCAGCTATCATCCATGACTGCTGCTGAGCCAAAAGTGCTGCAATTTGTTGTTGATGCAGAACATATGGAGAAGAAATGGCAGTCTGAATGCATAATAGTCAATTAATTGAACAGACAAAAATGTTGAAAGTTTAAACTATGTTGCTTTAATGAACTGCAAGGCACCACTTACCTTTTCAAACTGACTCATTATATTGTCTTTTGCATACGTTGGCACCTGGGGCTGTGCTGGTTTATCCATCATGATATCTTTTTTCGTATCTGTTGGAAAATGTGGCTGTCCTTGCTTATCCATAACTGGAGGTGATGCTTTGAATAAGTCCTCTAGTCCTGCAATTACATCATTTTTAGCTGTCACATTCACTCTTCCAAGCTCTTTTCCACCTGGTTCTGTTGCTTCTGCAGCTAAAAGATCAAGAGATTGTGTTAATTTCTATCCTTTGAAACTTAATGGCAAAAGAAGCTTTAAAGCTCTGCTTCTGCATTTAATAGCATCTCCAATGTCAAGGTAAACACAATTTCAGTTTAGCAAAAATTGACAAGCACTTACATTGAAATGCTGCCCATGATTTATCATCTGCTCGGGAAGGAGATGCCCCATTGCTGGGAGGTGTGGGATCTTCAATTCTCAGGAGGTTGAAAAGTTCAGTTGCTGGATCAATCTTAGGATTACTAGCAACAGAACTCTTTGCATCTCCTATGACAGGTGCAGCACCGGTTGTTGATGGAATCTGCTGTCAGAAGGAATATAATTAGATCACAGCTAAAAAAAGAGTGATCAATAATGGTTAGTTTTGGATTGAAATCATGAATGTATTGGAAATTCAAATAATAGCTGACAAGCCTCTTAACTATGAATTCTATTCATCTTTTAGCTTATTCAACATTGCACAGAGTTCGAAAACCACTACTGGAAAACTTCATTCAACTCCATGACTTGAGAAATCTGTTAAGGGTGGAAGCTTCTTGAAGCATGGAATTTTACAAATACCCCAACTCTACAAGGCACTGCATCCTCTCACAGCTCTGATCATCCTGCTCTCAGCTTCGAAGACCCACAGTCTACAACGGGCTATTGATTGGAATGGTTAGACGTGTCTCTTAGGAGGGTTTACATATAATGCCAAGATGATGTTGCAACTTCTTTTCATCCCCAAAAGTTGCATCTTCGTCATATGTTTTGTAATGTCCCCTTTCTGAAATAGGATTTAATATTAAATAATAATAATAAAATTAGAATATAAAAATAAATAAATAAATAATATAATTACAAATTAATTAAGTTTAATGAAAGGTCAAGAGATATGCAATTAAGAGCTGTGATTCCCTCAACATAAAATATAAAAGCGAGGAGAGTTCATTTGAAAGGGGATATGGGAAAAGGAAGAAAATATGAAGCATAGGAATTAAAGAAGAATTAATGGAAGAAGAAAGGAATAGAAAGAAAATAAGAAGGTGACTCTTTCAAAGGGCTGCAATGATGAAGGGTTGTAATTATGAAAGGTTGACTCACTTAGGGTAGAAATGATCATGGGTTGTAACTCTCTCAAAGGTGGTAATTATGAAAGGTCGTGACTCTCTGGAAGGCCAGAAATGATGAAGGGTCGTGACTCTTTTGAAGCGTGGTAATTGTGAAATGTTGTGACCATTGCAAAGGTGCAGACATGATGGAGAGGTGCGACTCTCCTTCACATTGGAAGATATAAAGGGTTAAAGGGTTCATTTGAGGAAGACATCCACAAGGGATCAATTTGGGAGATAATTTATTACTCTCAAAGGGCAGTGATGGAAAGTGGTGACTCAAGCCTTATGAATGGTGGTGACCCTTTCACCAATGAAGTATAAAAGAGATCATTCCAATCATTCAAGGATCACTTATGAAACCATCAAAACAGATCCTTCATTCATCCATCAATCATTAATCCCTCAAAAAGTCAAGTAAACAATCAGTCAGAAGGTCAAACAAACAATTATCAAATCCACATCAATCATCACTTCATCTTGGGATCAAGAAAATAAATAATTCAGCAATCAAATCAGCATCATTCAATAATCACTCATCAATCATCAAATGAACATTCATTCAATCATCAAATCAACAAGCATTCAATCATCATTCACTAATATAACAAAAGATCAATCAAGGACAAAGGAAATCGATCTGAGTATTCTGATATAAGAGAATCAGATTCAGATATACAACAGCCTATGGCAGAAATGCTGATATAAGACTGGTATGCATGAAAGGGTATAATTATGCTTGATGTATGTGATAGTATGCAATTTGGGTGATATGGTTATATATTTATTATGGTTGATGTATATGTTAATTTGGATGATAATGAATATGCATTTATTATGCTGACATATATGATATGAGTTGGAGGAAATAAGATAGGAAGATGTCGTTTACTGGCTCTCCTGAACTAAGTATGCCACCCCAAGAAGATGGAATTGATCATAGTTGGACACTCCCACCTCTTGTGGGCCGAGAGGCAAGTTGATTTCCCCAAGGGATGGAATTGGTCATAGTTGGACATCCCTGCCACTTGTGGGATACCCCAGGGAGGAAACTGGTCATAGTTGGACATTCCTACCGCTTGTGTGATGTGGGCAGGTTTGCCATAATGTGAATGTGGCACGCTCTTGGGCTTCGTTAGGCTGGGCAGTTTACTGGTGCCCTCTTGAAGTTCCTACCAAGATGATTTTGTGATTCATTATGGAGTAGTCATACTACTTATCTTAAGAACTCCTTAAGCTCTAGCTAATCTATATGCACATTATTTTTTCAAATAATTGATTGCTAACAAAGTTAATTTTGGCATTCTAATATTGGAATTGTTGGTTATGTGTAAACAAGTGAAAGTCCAAATTGGGGACATTTCATGTTTCCTCACCTTTGATACTTAATTTGCCCACAAATTACTGCTGCTTGTCAAAACATAACTTCCGGCAATCAAATATTAGTTCCCACATTCAGACATTGCTTTTCATTGCTGTACACAGGTAATTCAAGCTAATGCATAAAAGGTGTTTTGTAATCTAGGTCAGTGTTAGGTTTGAATAATTATATAAATTCAAAATCTTTATGCTAAGTTATCAGTATTAATGTGTAAATAGAGAGAAATCTAGGGTTTGCAAGATCATGTAGAAATTTAGATTTTGTTAGATTAGGGAAAAATAATTAAATTTATCATTCAACATTGAGCAAAGAAGGTGGTTTTGATAATATTAATGTGTTTTAGGCTTTTATGAGGTCTGGTTTTACATATCTCTAATTTCTTAATGTTGTTGATTAACATTTACACAAATTTAGGATCTGTATGGTCCCAATTTAAATATTTTCAAATATACTAATATTATTTACCCTAAATTTAGCTCAAACCATCAAACAGTACGAGAGTTGGTTTTCCTACCAGCGTATGAATCATGTTATTCCTAAAGCTACTAATGTCTAGTGGAACAAGCTCTCCAAGAGCCAATGGTTTTAAGAACAAAGATGAGGATTACAATAAGAACAATGGTGGGATCAATTGATAGACCTCCCAGATCCACTTTACTTAGCAGAGAAGGTGAAGAGATTGCTACTAGTTCTGATAGGTATATACTCTCACAGAGCTGCAGGAAAAAAATCATTTTTAACATTTTGTGGTATTGATGAAGTCATTAGTAGAAATGACTACTAAAAGGTTTACAAGATACCCAAACTTGTCATAAGATTTGAAGGAAGCTTTGTCAATCACAAAGCATGTAGAATTTTCCTTCCCAAACTAGTTTGGCTTGCACTACAAGGGAAGGATTTTTACGTGTTAGTTGATTGCACTTCTAAAATTGATTCTATGTTGACTTGCACTACAAGGGAAGTTGGTTTTTGGTAAAACGAGCATCATTTAACATTGAAATATATGTTAAATCTAAAAAGTGTTTCGATTAATGTATTGTTGGATCTGTTGACTACATCCCCTCAAGGTCCCAATGCAATACCAACCCCATCTGAGTACCAATCTCACAACAAGAACGGCTTGAGTGCATCCAAGGCACAACATGTCTGCTCTCGGACACATCCACAGCAACAATCAGAATCTTAAAAGAAAAAGTCAAAAAACAACTTTTAAAGTATTTTTTAAACACTAAAGTCAATTAACAAACTATAAAGTGTCTAAAACCCTAAAATGCATCCATACTAAGAGTTTTTTCACAAAAGCAAACCTATTTCACAAAAAAAGTATTCATGGTTTTGCCATTTCTGCATTTTGGAAGATTATTAATTTATTGGTATTTTTAATAGAGCAATTGTAAAGTGCCCAGAGAGGAATCTAGATTGTTGGTAAGTCCTTTGGTGTTTGTTTTGAATGCTTATTACTTTTCTTAGTTTATACATATTGTAGAGTTGCTTTTCTTAATTTTAATTTTTTATAACAATCTATTTGGAATGGCTACTAGTTCAAGTTCATTAGGCCTTGCAGCATATAATCTCATAAAAATATGTCACTATGCTTGAACAATGTCAAGTGAAAACTCACTTGTGTGCTATGAGTGGACATGGAACAGCATCAGAAGGTGATAAACAGGAGAGAGAGAGAGAGAGAGCACTCAGCAGAAAACCTACTAGAAAAGGTTAGCAAGATTATTTTAGAAAATGGTGTAGCCAGAGGCATAAGGAACTAGCAAGCGAATGGGGATGGTGGCAGAACTTCAGCCAGCAACCTGATTAATTTAGATCTGTCTCGAAAAGAATTACAATTGTTTCATACTTAACCCGAAGAGAAAAACAATGCAAATAACCAGGCCTACAACAATTTAAATAGAGTACAGGAATAAGAAAGAAATCATAGTAGCAAGACTTGCCATGGATTATCTTGTCATATAGATGCAAATCTAAGCCAAGTCATTCGTTGTCCAAGTTCAAACATCTCAGTGGGTAATATTTTGCACTTACTATATTTGATATTCCACCCTAAAAGAAAAAGAACATGGTGGACAATCATTTCCTTATTGTACGAAAATTTACTGTATCAGTCCTGTAGGTCCCTTTGACAGGGTTGAGATGCTTTCAACAAAGAAAAAAACACTTTTACCAGCAGACAAATATTTCTGAACTGATTACACTTTGGATTTTTAACCGTGTACACCATTTTGGTTAAATACAAAGAAACTAATTTCTACTTCAAGTAAAATTCAGTAATGCCTTTGCATATTGGTCTCGGTACACAGTTTGACATGAACGACTTGATTAAATGAATTTGCAGTTACATGTAAATATTAAACTAATAATATTTTAGCAATCTTTAGTTTACCGACATTTGGTCCGATCCATGACCAACCAGGGTTGACTTTGACTCTATGCCTTGCAAAGCCTGAACTAATTATGAGTCTTTGCCTTGAAGCGGGATAAGAATAAGTACACAGCTGGATACATTTCCCATGTGAATCTTATGCCTCCAAGCTTTTCTATTTAGGTCTATC
Source organism: Chamaecyparis obtusa (assembly GCA_027943335.1). Lineage (NCBI taxonomy): Eukaryota > Viridiplantae > Streptophyta > Pinopsida > Cupressales > Cupressaceae > Chamaecyparis > Chamaecyparis obtusa. Next base: position 142,076 of record BSBK01006266.1, on the reverse strand, counting down.
TTTTTGTCTCTTCAGCCCAGTTCCTGCTTATGTTAAATGGTAATTTGTAATGCTCCTTCTGCTCATGTTAAGTTGTAATTTTAAATTCGCTTTCAAATGGCTAAAATGACTGTTATAAATCTTAGGGGTATGTGTTAGATTTGCAACCATTTATTGGAAAACATGGGTCCTATAGGTAGGGTATACTTAACAATTTTCCCAGTAGGCCAATTAATAAGAGTAAAAACCTTTGAAAGTTACATCAAAATTTCCTGTGACTTATATGCCCTGCTTTTGCAGCAAACAGTTGAAAAGATTTGAAAATCAAAAATCAAAACATGAAAAGATGAGAGATTTTTTCTGGCAATATGGAACTGGCATAAGTAAATTTGCCTGGTAAATGTTTTTTTTTCTTTCTTAGTGGTTATAAAAAACTTACATGATGTGGTCGATCAGAAGATTTTGATGGCATGGTTATAGAAGAGGAAGAGGAAGAGAGATGAGAACTTGGATTTTTTGATGGCCCAACCTGACGAGTTTGACCCTGAGTACTTTGTGCATGCTCCCAATCTCTAACATTCTTTGCATGAGAATGATCGTTCTCTTTCCCTCCTTTATTTGCATCTCCATTATAAATATGATGTCTTTCTGAAGAAACATGCTCTCTGTGTTCTTTTTCATTAGTTAGAATCTGCTGTTTATCTGCAGGTAAACATTTTTCCTCCTGTGTTTTTGAAGGTGTCCTTACATTTCGTGATACCCATCTTCTTGCCTCATACCTGAAAAAGGTTTTGACCATGACATTAAAGGAAGTTTAGAATCAATTAATAAGATATTTACAAGAAGAGGGGATAGCTATTGGACAGATTGCATACTACCAGCATTTATATTACATCACATTATGACAGCAATAGTTATGAGTGACCATAACCAATTATTGTGAATCTCAATGATTGAACGATTGAATCAAATAGTTTAACATTTAAATTCTAACAAGAAATATAATGCAAATCATGGAAACTCACTTTGCACGAATAAACTGTTCAAGGCCAGCTCGATCATTTTCTGAAGGTCTCTTGAAACTTGGCGGAAGCTCAGCTTCCCAGTAAGCATTTGCCTTGGTATTACCCATGCCTGCAACAAAATCATGTGATATAATGCATCAAATACTTTTAAGCTACTAGTTTTATAGCAAGAAAGCTGCTGACCTCCATAAAAACACAAGCAAGGCATAATTTTCAAAGAATCACTTCATGAGAGGACCATGGATGAATGGTTTTCTATAGGTCTTACTCTGGATGAAGCTAACTTGCTCTGGAAGCCATGTGTCTAAGGTAGCAGAACGAACCTACAAATCAAAAATACAAGGTCAGAGACAGGCCCCAAGACAAAAATAAATTAAACATGGTCCAAGTAGGTTACAAAATTAGAACTAGCACACATCCTGATCACTACTATTTTACAACTAAAGGATGTAATTAACTCATCTTAAAAGAATTACAACAGATTTTATTTCACATTACATGCCTTTTGAGCAGCAATAATTGCTCTAACTCTGATGTCTAAATTATTCTTCGACACACACTGTTGTTTTGTGAAATATCCCAAGGACAGTCTCAACAGAACAGAAATTTGTAGTCACACTAGAAAATATTCATTCAAATGAAATAGTTCCAAATATACTATTTGGTTTTGTCAATTGTCAATGAAATTTGAACCATTTTGGTTTAGAAAGATTCCAGATTGCATCTTTTGCAAAAACTTGTAAACAAGAAAACAATTGATCATCTAAAAGGCTTTCAAGGAAATCATAGTTGGCATAATCAGAGAGCTTTTGCTCAACAAGGCCTATCAGAAGTGGCAAGCCAGAGGTCTACCTCTTGCTGCAACCATGACACAGACAGATCTCAGCATCATGTGACAATTGCACCAATGACCAGAGTTAGGGATAAGTCTCCAGATTCCTGACAGCAAAAATAGAAAGCAATACCTTACGCAACTCTTCCAGATCAAGCAATTGAAGAAAATCAATTGATCACATTACATGCTGGGAACATAAACACTAGTAAACGTCTTCAAACCGAACCTTGACATCTGCCAATTGGTCTTGTGCATAATGGAAAAATCAGAACTCATGTTGACAATGCTGCCATTTGTGTTAATTGTCATACTTGAGATCAACAAATGATTCTATAATTTAATCTGCATCCATTCTATAGTTTAATAAAACACGAATGTAACATCTGAACTTTTAGCTGAAGAGTTACAAAACTGATTACAGATGCAACTTGAAACAATGGCAAATAAGAAAATTTAAAATGTGAATAAAAGTAAATCAAAAAAAAAAGTAAGGTGCAGTTTTTGCTTGCTAGAAACGTGAAAAAAAGTACATCAAAGAAAAACATAAAACCAGAAAATCTTTGAATCCCAATACTGCAAAAGAAAAGAAAAATTGTGGCACATAACAGTTTGCAATGTCATCGCTCTTTGCAACTGCTCCTCTGCCTCATAATATAATTCGAGCATTATCTTATTAACTTATCAGATCCTTGCTTCCTATGTTAAAATTTAAATTTTAGTTATTAGCAATGGTGTTCGTAGTTTCTGGATTGGATTGTGTGAAAAAAAAATTAGCCATCAACATTTTGAATCACACTCTATGATCCATCATCATTAGATATTAACAATGTTCTCAAACTCATGCCCTGCATGTAAGACAATATGACAACAGTGTCAAGCTCGGCCTCTTAGACATAGAAAGTAGTGTACGAACTCTTAAACAGAGTGATTGTATCCTTGGATTTTGGGTTAGAATCTTCATCTACCAAGCCAACTGATGAATAGAGACTTTAAAGAGTCTCATCTGTAGATATAATGGTACCTTGGACAAGTGACATATTTACTAGATCAATTTGGTTCAAATCCAGCCAGACCTGAATTCTTTGAACCAGACAGATTTGTCCAATTCAATCAAGACTTTTCAATTCCTATAAAAATTTCTGGAAATGTTGACCTACCAACAATCATTTTTTAAAATTTTTTGAACCTGGCAAATATAATGGGAGGAAAGACTTCAATGTTATCAGATTCCCGCTATCCATTTGAATTCACTTAGTAGCTTGTGGATTTGATTGTGTCTATTTTTAGCATCAACATTTTAAATCACACTCTGTGATCCATCGTCAGCATGTGAGAGAGTGCCAGGAGTGGTAAGACTTAAGAGACAAAGCAACATCAATTAGATTCAAACCCAACTATGGTCACGTGCAAGCCCAATATATATATGCAATATAGGTTCTCAAACACTAGGAACGGGGTCATGATCATTGCACTTAAGTATCCAACATTTGTCATCTGGAACAAATATATCTGCTTTTTATACAATCAAGCATGTTGGTGGCTTTTAGTTTTATACCATTCTGATTTTAGATTTGTATAAGATAATACTAATTGCTTCAATTTAATGAATCAGTTTCCAACAGAAATATGGAAAGTAAATATCAAAAAATACAGAAATAAAGGAAAATATGGGTAAAGTGGTGCTAAAGATTATATGAAAAATATACCTTTGTAATGTGCACACCGAGGCTTCTGTGTATTCCCGAACATTGGATGCACACGAAGATACCTAGGTTCACACTTGCCCACCTTGGGCCTCTGCATTCAGACAAATACATTTTTATTAAAATACAACCTATGATAATATACCATTTGGAAGCTTGGTAGTGAACAGTCATGAAGCTTTATGAAGCTCCAAGAGCAAACACTTACAGTTCAAATATCCTTGGCTGACTCAAAAAAATAAAACGATGATCTCTAATGGATCAATAATATCTTTATGTTGTGTTGACTAAAATGAACAGGGCTAGGTCTTTAGGCAAAGTAACAATAAATATCTAAATAAGATATTTTATTATTTATTTATAGTTAATATTACATTTAACAGGTACAGAGGTAAAAGGTTACATATTTTTCATTGACTAGATGGACTGACCTTCCAACATACGTTGGATCCTTCACAAAACAACAAATTTAATAACAGAATTGTATGTAAAAATTAAACCAAATGACTTAAGCATACTTGCAACATCAAATCTCCAAAATCAGATACAAAGGTTTACATGATCATAATAATTATAGATGGCTATCACATAACAAGAATAGTAGCAATTGTAATTGGCAAATAAACCGGACATTCATCTTGGGCATTTGCTTCAGTCACTGTAACTTAAGAAGCTCTTGATAAGAGATAGGTTCACACACGCATTCCTATAAGCAAGATCACAGGAGGCAGAAATAAAGTGAAATAATAATTAAAATGTGAGTCCAAATGAAAATTCCTAAGCAAAGAGCAAGGAAGCACCCCATGTAAAGGGAGACTCGTTAATAAGGCTCAAAATATGTTCCTCCTCTCCAACAAATAACTTTAAGCCATCAACCAAAGCAAGTCATCTCCAGCTCACTTGACCTGTCAACACCTTAACAGCACATACAAAAACAGCCTAAATTTCAAAGCATCTTGGAAATCTAAAGTTTCTCCATCAAAACCTAGGTATTAAGAAATCTGAAATGGAATGCACCATAAGAAGCCTCTAGATTAATGAAGATAATCTTAATTGGCCATGGAACTTTCAATTACAATAGAAGCTCTTAGATTTGAGACAGACAGTCCTATTTAGATCAAACCTCAGAGTCATAAGTTCTTGTTGCACTTGAACAAGCCTTGCTTCATTTGGCTTTCTCGGAGCTCTTTAAGCTTTCCCCAAGCCTTGTTTGGAGTTATACGCACAGAAATATGGAATCTCGGATCCTTGGAAAATCTTGAACTAATAATTTGTATACCTCACCCAAGTGGTTGAAGACTTGAGCAAACTACCCTCACTGCTTGGTTGATTCTTTTGGATGAAATGTGACTAGCAATTAACCGTTTCAGTTCAGCAGATCCTCCATATCCTGTTTCCAAAGGCTATAATTTCTCCCCATTGAACTCGGTAATGCTGGAGATGCTATACATCAAAGCTTTCAATGGACAATAAGATGTAGTCCAAAACCTCCACCACCAATACATATAACTTGATAAGACAGGATTTTAAAGTTTTACATAGAAGCAGAAATGAAGCCAACATGCCCAATTTATGGTCTCTGAATGAAGAAAAGCCCAAAACTATTTTTACCACCAAAAAACCTATGAATATTCATAAAATAAGTTAAGGAAATTAAGTACACCTATATATGCTACATGGCGTTCCCTGGTTTGCTTAAATCTGCTCAATAAGAATGTACCATTTTATCTTTTCACAGTATGTTGCTCTGCCCTACTGAATGAGAAGATGACTTAGCATTTACTATTATTGCTTAATTTCAATATTCTGGCCTATCAGACACTATCACATGTAGCTCAGACAGAAAAGTAGATAATTAAATACCCATGGACCATTAATAATGTGCCGTGTCCTTTTTGTGACCAACAATTAATGTTTCCATAAGTGCTCATGGAGACGGCGGTGATCAAACAAATGAATCCCCCCTCCCAGCTCCACAACAGGAAGGAGTGCCAACTAAGTTATCCATGCGCTTTCCCCTTGTGATGCTCATAGAGCTTTTGTAGAATGCTATCATCAGAGTTACCACAAGTCACTCCTTAGGTGACACTGATCAAACCATATAAGCATAAATCATTTGGGGAATAAATCAGCAAACCAGAGTAGGAATTTTTCAAAAAAATTGGGAAAAATTCGTATTTACAAAAAAATGTGAAAAATTGAAGAAAAACTGTCAATAACTACCTTTTTTTAAAAATAACGGACATCTCCATAGGATAGATGATAATGTTTAGATGATAAAGGACTTATATAAATGATTCAAAGCGCTTGCACAACCTCCTCGTGAGATATTTTTAACTTGGACGACTCAAAGTTTTAACATTAATTTTGTTTGTATAAATTTCAAACAAGCTATGATTTGAAGTAGCGCCAAAATATGATGTGGGCTATCTAATTTTTCAAAATCAGAATGAAGCTTTCTTCACAAAATATTGTCAATAAAAGAAAATCTTCATATTCATATAAGTAGAATTCATTTTCTAGAATTCTCTCAAATTCCTTTTATTATATATACTCAACAAACAATTATATACAAAGTTGGCATGATATACAAATATGTGGAGTGATATATACACATATATATACCAAAACAACTTTATATATGTTGAACTTAGAGACTGAATTGTATGAATTATTTAATTTAATTTTGAGTATAATTTTAAGTATCTAACAATTTGATTAATTGTAAGAACTATATGTCATAATTGACAAGCCTAAAATGATAATGATTATTGTAGGGTTCTTTGTTTTCTCCAAAATAAATAAGGTAAAACTTTGTTACCCTGCTCTTTTAGATCATATCGCAACAAATAAATAAGGCAGTTTTGTTACAGTCTTCATTTGTTTTGTATTGCAACAATTTAAATATTTGAAATTTATACAAACAAACTCAATGCTAAAAAAAAATAGTATCAATCAAGCAATAAAATATATTCAATGTAGAAAAAGAGGAAAAGTTTGTTTATAATCGCCTATCTCCCATGCTACTTCCCGACTTTGCAACACTTCAGGACTTGCAACACTTTCGACCCAAGTTTCCCAGCTGCATCTTCAGTGTCACGTGTCGATTTTTGTAGAGAATCACATCACATTTTTTAGGGTTTTCCCTGCCAATGTCAATTTAAAGGTCTCTACTAGTTTCCCACAATTTTTTTGCTGATTAGCCATCGCTTTTTGCTGATAAATTGCAAAAAAAGGAGTTGAGAGTCGTTGACCAAAAAATCCCAAATTTTTGGGGAATAAATTGCTGCACATGTCAACTCCCGATTAATTGTGTATGATTGTGATTTTTTGCCGTTTTCTACTTCTATGCTATTAATATAAATTAATAGTCAATAATAATTTAAATTTTGAAACTACTTTATAATATTAATTACAAACAATAGGGGTTCATTATTTCCCCATTGAAGGGCCATCTATAATAGTGCAAAATAGTTATCATTTTAAAAATAGTGTATGATATTAATTATATATTTGATCTCATCAGAATCCATGGGGCAAGGCCTATAGAGAGCTCAAGTCATATTCAAATTGCGATTTAGAAGAAATTCATTAGCTGCTTCAACACTATCTCACATGCCCCCCACAATTTAGGATGATTGAGGCCCTTTCAAATTTCGTTGATGACCACCATTGCTCCTCCTACTCCTCTGTTTAGAGCTTTCCAGAGGTTGGAAAGAAAACATAAGGGACAAAATTACAATTTTTTTCCATGCCAATTACACATTGACTTCAGTTTTGTCTTGAAATCAAACCCCATTTCTAAGTGATTCATCAATTTTGTGAGTTTTTTGTAGCGTTTTGTAGGTTTTTGCAATGATTTTACATTTTTTGCAATTTTTTAGGGATTTTAATATGATTTTGATGCACTTTAAATGCAAAAAGGTCATTGAAAATTGGGTCAACAATTGGTCAACAATTTTTTCATGAGTCGAAATTTTTCCAGGAAAAAATCTGGCTGCTTCTAGGATTCAGGATTAAGTATAATTGGGATTTTTTATCATCAAACTACTGTTCCACCAGCTTTCCTCCACCTTGCACTCCACTACAGACCACCTCCAGATTGGAAGCTGCCAAGTGGTGCTTTCACATCTTTCCACCCTCAATTGAATTTGAAAATTACCTCTTGAAGAGAGCTTGAATTGCAATTTTCACAAAACCAAATGAAGACCTCAGAATTTTTTCAAGATAAAAAATAACTAAAACTAATTGAAACCATATGGAGAGGATGAATTCAAAATGAGTCTAACACTAATTCCACATAATGTAGGATCGGTGCATAGCAAGCTGAAGGCAAATGCACAGACTTTAGCAGAAAAGGAATAACTTGATAATAGCTGTCTTAGACTTCCATGTTTTGGGAAGCAATGCTGGCTGAATTACCAAGTTTTTTTAATTCAGTTGCCCATAGAATGGTCTAAGCAGGTACTTTTGGCTTTGTCCAGTTAGCTTTTTTAGCAAATGGAAGGTGCAGCATTTTCACAAAGGTGGCTACAGTGCATGGATTTTCAAAATAAAATCACCATGAAACATTAGCCTGTTGCAAATTTGGGCTACATCTTTTAGACTTTGTGACTGCAGTTGGAAGACTGCAATTATAGCTTTGTTCACCGATCAACAGAAATACGCAACATTATTCATAAATGATTAGCAAGATTTGATAGCATAATCACTTGATTTGTCTAATTTATTTATGTTCATAAAAGTCCATCATTTATCATATTTTATAAAGAGACATTTTTTCTATATATAGCTAATACTTGTTATATATTTGTTGGCCTGAACTTCAAAGGATCAAAGTTACTCTATAATAAATTTTGAAAACAGACACTAGAAATTTCTAGCATGATACAATATTGTGAATGAGTATCCTAAGGATAAACCTGATTGGAAAGGATTAACCCATATTGATTTTATGGATGGTTATTCAGTGTTGGACACGCTAGGTCAAGCATCATTGTGCTATTTATTGGGTCTGGGAATCTGTTAAGCATTTAGTCATTAGGCAATCAGTTCACTAGGTTTGACCCTGAGTGTCAAGGATTAAGGTGAATGTGCAGGAATTCACAGTTGAACAATAAACTTCTTGCCAAAATGAGAAGTTACTTGATTAGGTACTAATATGATAAAGGAATCAAATCATTTTACTGACATTTTTGGTGATAGGAAATGACTAGCATGAATTAAACTGGAGATAATGTAGATGCTACTGGTACTCAACATAAAGCTTATTCTATTCTGATCAAATCCTTGAAACATTTATCATTTTGACATTAATAATTGGTAAACTATACATCAGCTCAAGGACCCTCCTTCCTAATACTAAAATTTAAAACATGTAAACCTAAAAATATATAGATTTAAAAAATACTTCATAAATAATAAATATTGAATTTTTAATAGATGTCAAAGTTCAACTTGAAAATATAACTAATTCATTGAATCAGAACCTTTAATGTTTTTTTCAAAAAAAAAGTTAAAAAGAAAAATTGAAAAACAAGTACAGAAGTTATACACAGCAAGGCATACAGGAATGGGCCACATAAGACAAGGCGTGGCTTAAATTTCCAAACATGGAAGGTGTTAACAGGAAATTTTAGCCAAGTATAATGTTTTAGTATTTTGTTTTTGTTATTGTTCATGCCAAAACTAAAAGCTAAACATAGTTTTTAATATTTCAATTGTATGACTTTAAATGTTTATTTATTTGAAGTAAAAGCTAATAACCTCAACATACACAGGGTGCAAATGTAGGATCACATGGGAGGCAGCTTATTCCTGCATGCCAAATCCATTGGGTTTATTCACGAGAAGATACAGATTATTCAAACTAGGCTCAGAAAAATACACAAATGGTGCTTGCAACTCGGGTGTTTTTCGGGTGATTTTGTTAAATGAAATATGTACACAAATTAAAGATTTTTTAGGATCTTTTTTCTTATTCATTTTTTTATTTCGGGTTGTGTTAAGGGAAACACTCTAAATTTAGCATTGTCTAGAAAATGGGATGCCTGGAGACGTGACTGGGACATCTCCTGTATGGAAGATGCAATCCTATCTCAAAGATGTCTCCCAGGGGGTGGCAGATGCATCTCCCTGCCACACCGATCAGCTAATGTACCGAAGCCTAAAACTTGAAGTATTTATAATTCTGTAAATTATAATAGTTAAGTTTATTGTCCTTGCCAGTGCTAGCCCAGGATTTCTCTTAGTATACCAAAATTTATCCCAGTTTTTGGTCAAAGTATTTTATAAAAGAACATATTGAAATTATCTGCATTCAGAAACGTGCAAATTGTAATTTGATGTGTTCTATTTTTCTGGAAAGTTCTTTTTTTGAAGCTGGCACAGATGGTACCAGGGTTTCCATTGAAATCTGTATGTCATTTTTTCACAATTTTTAATACGCCAGTACATTACCATGTAATTGTCAGAGCAAAGAAGGTATTATATTGTTCTAATCTTTTTCATCCCTTAGATCTTCCATAGATACTGAATATACCTTAAAGTTGAGACTCATAACTGATTATTCACAAATTTTAACTACAAATCACAAGTATCTATAAACTGGATCCTTGAAAATGGACAATGCAAACCTTTCATTTACAAATGCATGATGAAAAATTAAAATCTAATGAAAAAGAAATTGAACCTTGTACTTGAGCTTTTAGAGCACAGAGAAATTGAAATTATAAATATGCAACCAGGCATTATATTCACATATAAAAACTAACATCCAAAGATGTATTGATAGATTTGATTAGATAAATATTTTTAATTTTTTATAAATACATTGTGTGAAAATGTATAGAGCATTAAAGATGACCCAAATAGCCCACTGACCATGCCCTTACATGATAAAAAAATAGCATCTCATACAAGAATGAGAGTACAAAACATAAATGCGCATTTAACTACAAAATATATCAGATAATCTGAACACTATATGCAAAACACCTTTCTACTCCTTTTCCCATGGCTCCATTAATCTAAAAAAGGTGAATTTCAACAAAATTTGTATCACATAATCTGAGCACTATATGCAATACACCTTTCTACTCCTTTAGCTGAGTTTTAACAAAATTTATGTAGCAATTGTAACTCATTGTCTTCTGGATTTTATTATTCTCAAGTCTATAGGCTCTCAAATAATAAATGAAACATAGATTACTTGTATGCAGCTCATGTGAAGTAAAAGAAAAATGTATATACACCAAATGACACCCAAATTCACTATCAAAGGAAATGTGTATGTTTTATCAAAACAAAACTGTCTACTTATTCAAGAAAATGTGCAGTTTGCTGAATACATACTTGCTTTTGCAATCAGCACACTCCCTATTGTCTGACAGCCTTAGAAGACTTTCCAATATCTGCATGACAGACATTTCCATTGACAATTTGAGACGTGGTGACAAAAAATACACGTTGATTTGTAAATATAAAAAAAACATATAAGAGAAAACTGAAAATGTTTATTACTTGTAGATTAGATTAAAAGAATATCATACAAATCTCTCATTTACAAACATCACACAATCAGTTTTATTGAGTTAAACTTACAGAAAAAAATAAATTAATCTGGTGGCGTGTTTTAGCAACAGGAAACTTTATGTACACTGTATTAGATGGACATGACAAACATTGAAGATTTAAAAAATTGAGCAAAGACCATTACAAAATGAATGGTGGGACATAATGAAAAACCAAAACAGGAACAAATTAGCTTTATTATTTCAGAATTTTAATTTTTACAGGATTAAAGCTGTGTGTTTTCTGTCATTGGACTATTACCTCCATGAATAGATATTCACACTGACATCATTTTTCCTCATGTATATAATTACAAGGCAAGGGAACCCACTTACAAGCAAGCGCCCACCTTTTCAGGATTTTCACCCTCTAACTTCTTTCTTCTATGGTAGAGATCTTGGAGCTTATAATGCTATATAATTCACTACTGACTCGCAATTCTAGCCAATATGAAATTAACCAAAGTACAAACCAGTCATCTATATTGTGTAAGTATTTAAGTCTTTCTCAGGTATTTTAAATGAGAATTTAATATTTATAACTATTACGTTGCTTTGTTGGAACAATGTAGTTATGCTTGCCATTGTATTTACAATGGCTGGATATTCGAGAATGGTATAGGGATGATGGGCCAGGCCAGTTTGAATATTAAGCATTCAGCATTTGCTTTCAAACTTTAGCTAGTTGTGTGTTAGACCAGCTACGCTTCATCACAAATTATGGCATATATTCATGTTTGAGCAATGGGGTATCCTCTGGGCTCTTATCTTATGGCATGCTGTCTCATGAATGCCCCGTCAATCAGTGCTACGACTGATCGATTAGACATTTAAATCAACAATAGAAACAAAAATCTAGCTTTCAAATGTAGATTCCATTTCAACTACAGGTATTCAGGACATTCTTCTCCAAAAAAACAAGAGAACACAAATCCCATTGAATTCTAAATAGAAAGCTCGGTAAGGGATGGAAAAAGATGGAACCATAATAGGTAAGGAACCCAACATCATTCTTGATAGCAAGCAGACAATTACAATGGACATCAAGGAAACAACTCAGTGAACATGAAAAATGCCCAAGCACCGCACTCAGACTTGACTCGAAGGATTTAGGCTTAGATGACGAATCAGAGTCAAATGTCTGAAATACCACTCTGACACTGAAGTTGATGCCCTTCTGATTGTACCGGCAAGGAAAAGGGTGGCCAACGCCACTTTCCAAATTTTCGAGAAGGGGAGAATCAAAAAAGGACAATAAATATAAAGATCATTTACCTCCTCAACCAGAATCGGGCAAAGTGGCCATGGGAGAACAAATTCGCGACAATTAAAACTCATCCAATTCAAAATGAGTAACCTCTGGGTGTTTAATAGATTCCAATTCAGAGAAACTCTTTCGGAAACTAAAGGTGGAATATCAAAGCCTGTCCCTTGAAAGAAGCATGGTCAAAATCCAAATGACCCTGATTACAGATATTCATGGCCATACCTTAAGTTGTCATATGTCACTGTCTTTTGAAATTTGCCCCATTTCTATGATAAGTACGTTTGAGACCCTAAAATTTTCCTAAGAGCTTGTTCTATCTGTCAAATTCCTTAAAAATAAAATAAACTTTAGTTAAAAACACGCCAAAAAAGAAAGCATTAAAACAATTAACAATATGATTCCACAATAATTTTCTGGCTTTGGCACTTCGATTATCATTGGTTTCGATTCATCCGTATGCGCAATCGCTACCCCAAGCTTGACGTCGTTGACATAGAAACAATTTATTGAATTGAAATTAATTGGAAGCGAACAATTCAAACAGGCCTAAATCCATGATGATGAAAGAACTCGACGGTGTTTTGTTCTTTTTTAAAACAGTTTTTACAACTAACTATGCGCTACCACAAAACCTAAATCACCATATATAAATCGACATTAAATTTACAGATCGGGCGGGTGAGAAGCCCAAAAAGCATACGATTTAACGAAAAATAAAAGGGCAACTAAGCACAATTAAGTTACCCGTCGGTGCTTGTCATTAAGCTCTTTCGTTACAGCGGCCTTATCGTTGGAAACCATACTCATTGGCTGCAATATATTGGGTTTTGAAATCACAATTCAAATGAGACTACAAACGTCGATAGACAGACCAGAAGTTTGAACAGAAAATGTGTGAATGTCCAAAATGCAGCGCCTGCACGATCAAGATCGAATTCAAATTAGGTTTTTCTTTTATTTATCCCCGTTTTGGATTTTGGGTTTGTATCATTTCGGAAATGCCGCGTCATTGATCGGTTGGAGAGTCGTGGGCATAAAAGAAATGATTCTGTATAATGATTGAGAGGAATTGGTGGAGTATATCTCCATCACACGCTTGACCTTCAAAAGTAGGGCACCGTCTCTCCACCATATTTGACTGTGTATAATTAATTAAATTGGAAATCAGCATCCACAAAAACAGGGGGACCTTGGTAGAGCTGCCGATTTTGCTTCACGATGTATAATTTTAATAATCGTATTCCAAATTTTTATTAATAGGTATGTTGGACTCATGAAAAATAATAATTAGAAATTGTGAGAGGAATTTTTTTTTTAATTGTATTGGTAGTTTATTATCTCAAATAAGTTTGTGTAAAAGAGTTGTAATTGTATTATTAGTTTATTATCTTAGATAAAATTATGTGAAAGATGTTAATTGATTTTTTTAATGTGTTATTTTAAATCAATCAAATATATATGTTAGTTTAATTTTTATAAATATAATAATAAAATAATTAATAAAATTGATTAAAATTCATGAAATACATATATAATGAAAAGTGAAATTAATTTTATTTTCATAAATATAATAATAAATTATAAATAATTTTTAAAACGTATGAAGTATAAATATATATAATTAAAATTTAAAATTATAATATAATAAGAATATATAATTTTTTTTAATGAATAGGTCTTCTCTATTAATTTAAAATATTAAAATTCAAAAAAAGATAGAGATATGAGATCACTCAGTTAGAGTCAAAATAATATATTATCTTTTCAGTATTTGTAGTAATTATTAGTTAAATAGGGATATGTTTCTATCATAAATCTTTAGAAAATCTTAAATTCACTTTCTTTTTAGTTTTGATATATTTTCTTCAAAGAACTCTTATCTTGAACTTATGTTTTCAAAAGTCACACTTTTTAATATTAGAACAAAATCTTATGAGCAAATTATAGTTTTAATTTTCTATTTTTTAATTTTGATATACACTTTCTTCATCTTGTGTTTTCAAAAGCCACATTTTTTTTTAGTTTTAAAACAAGATCTTATGAATATTTGTTAGTTGTTTTTTGTTTTTCTATTTGAATATTTAGTGAGAATTACATATGATTCATAAGGTTGTGATAACAATAGTTTTTGGAAAAAATAATATGTAGGAAAGGTTTTTAAACATTACATAATAAGGAGAACAAAATAATTTTTAGGTTTTTTTGTACTCAAATTGTTTGGAGACACTCTTCTTGCTTTCATAGAATCACATGCATATTGTTTTGCATCCATATATACATTGAAATGAGAATTGCAAGGGAAAATTATAGATTAAACACAATTTCAATTATTAGTTCCAACCATAGAACTATAGGAAGGGGCTACATTTAATTTCTTGTTAAAAATTACATTTTTAGTCAATCATATACAAGATATTTTTTCTATTATAAAAATATATGACTTAATTAAAGTATTAAAACTATTTTTTGAATGATACATATTGAAACAAGGGACGCATAGTGTCTAGTTCCTATTAATGCCAATGTTGAGTTGATCTAAGCCTAGTAGGAAGAGCTAATAGCAATATGAAGTGCTCTCTTAATGATCATTGAGTCCGAGTGTCTTAACTATTTTGGTTTTATAGGATCACTATTTATGGGTTGTAAATGAAGTCATTTACCCTTGTGTGGATGAATTCTTTGGGAACAAATGACACCTCTCAACATGCATGTAGGTCCACAAGCTAGTTCAAAATTGTACATTTCAAATTTGGATTTTGAAGTGAAGTGTGATTATATTGATTTAATTAGAGACTTTAATGTTCTACATTAATGACTGAAGACGTAACATATTCTAGAAGGAATTTTGTACAAAGGTTTGGAGAGAGTTACCTTATATGCATTTGTAGGCACAATATTCTATATTGACTACAATACAAATTATCTTTAATTTTAACCTCGATTATATATTGAGTGCAATACGAATTGTCTTTACTTTTAGCCTTGATTATAATGTGTTGAATTGTCTATACTTTTAGCCTTGATTAGAATGTGTTGAATTGTCTTTACTCTTAGCCTTGATTAGAATGCGTTTTCTCTATAAATTAGTGACTTTAATCATACACTACACAATTCATCATTGCATGTGAGGCTATAATGAACACAAACCATACAAGAAGAGTACATAAGTTAGAGGTTAACTGTGGACTAAATTAGGGTCATGTGTCATTTTTCCCATGAATTTTTGAGCTAGGCCTTCTTTCCTTATAAAATTTTGAGTTTTATTTTTACAATTTAATTTATCTTTAAAATGGGAAAATTTATTCTATCAATTTAGAGTGTTTCAAATTCAGCTATATGAGTTTTCTAATTTCATAAGGTATGTTTAAAATTAATGAACCAAAACAATGATATGACATTGTTCAATATGCTCTCAATGAACAATTGACAAACAACTTTGCATTAATTCAATCCTTCTTACAAGCTTCGACATTACATACTACGACTCATTAAAAATGTTGACATATCCTAAGGCATGTCAACATATAGCATAAGTTCACTCTTAACCTATACATTCAGCTCAAAGGAGGTCAATATGCTCTATTTATTATAGGGATTATAAACCTAGAGGTACCAAAAATTCTTGATTGGTTAAGGTTTCCTTTATATATTCATTAATACAAAGGAAATTAGAAATGCATTCACTAAATCAACATTAGTTATTATTACAAACTTCCTTCTACAAACATAAACAACAATCCAAAAATAGATGCAAGCTCATAAAAAATGAATATGAATTAGAAGAATCTTGATGTGATGCATTATTTGCTAGAGTGAAGTCATCAATCAGAAAAGTTTTTTTTAGGGTTGTTGTAGCTTTCCCTTTTATATGATATTTGGAATTAGACCTACAAAATTAAATGAAAGGTAGAAAACAAGGTTATTAGGTCATTACTTATGCATTATGCATTGGAGATTTGAATGTGAGTTTGAAAAGATGACATGGACAATCGATGGTTCAAATCTTATTATGCCTAGAAATTCTTGTACAACATTGTATGTTAGAAAATATATGCTCTCTAAATTTCATTTTTGAAATTTAGGCATATTGTATTAAGCTTTACAAACAATAGTAAGATTACTTTGGTTTGTTTATCATTATGGTATCGAATGAATGCATGAGTTTTACAAATAATATACTTGAACATGGATCAAAGTCTACATATATTATAATCTTTCAAACTATTCACAAGTCAAAAAATTATATGCATGAGTATTGAGAGATTGTTGTAAAAGAGATTGCAATCTCCTATATTTTTCAAAATTTCCACTTATCTATTTTGTAGCTAGGATCTTAAGATCTATAAAAGCCATACTATAATCAACAACAAATTTGTAAATAAATCTAAAATATATTTTTTAGATTTTTTAAGATGTGAATTTTAGGATTGTACGTTTTCTTTGCAATTGAATTGGTTGATGAAATCCAACGATATAAATGTTCAAACTAGAATCTAACTATAGAATCAACTACACTATGAAGATGCATGCTATTAAGGCCAATGGCTCCTTGAAAACAAAACTACTAATGGTCTCACTTGGATTAGCTACATCATGATCTATGTCATATTAGTTAATAGTTCTATAAGATATAATATATGCATTTGAACTCCCAAAAGATTTTGGATTATCATGTTTATAGTTGTGAGATAGACTTATTAGTTTATACATATATATATATATAGACACACACACACACACATGGTTGGGAGCTCAAAAAAAATTTGGAGTCCCATGTTTGTGCTTGCAAGACAAAACATAGATAACCTTGTTAGCAATATTTAGAAATGTCACTCCAAAACACAAATTATGAATGGGAGCCCCATAAACATTTTGGATTATTATATTTCTAATTGCAAGACAAAACCATTAAAATGACACAATTTATGTTCAAGATTTTTGAAGGCCAAAACATTTTGGAGAATCATATTTATGATTGCAAGACAGAGTCAGTAGATGACACTTTAGCTATAATTGGAAATATTGCTTTGTCCCACTTGAAAAAAAATCTTTACATAATTTTTTTGACTTGCATGATAGGCTCCATTCCCATCAAGTTAATGCATAGATAGAGTAGCCAAAGGATTTGAAATTCGACCATCTATTATATTAGAATGTAAAAATGAAGAAGCCGGTGAACAATAACAACATACTTTTCACAAAGGGAGAAATCTAATTGTTGAAATGTATTAATGAAAAACCCAGGAACATGTAAAATGCATAGCAATCAATGTTCAAATGAACTAATTTAAAGGCATGAAGACAACATATTGATCTATATTTTTTTAATTTTATTGTTTTCTACCTATCTTTGTGCAGTTACACTAAATTATGAGTTGACATAGTTACACTATTCTACTTGGTATGCAAAGGCTCTTCCATGAAAAACTACAGACACAAAAAAGCTCTACATTACCAAGACAGACAAGCATAATAATGGAAAACAAAAAATGGTTGACTTAACAGTATTTGCAATATTGGTTTTTATGTAAGGACCATTACAATCAATAATAATAATAACTCATATAATTCACCAATTAAATTACATAATCCACATATTTTACAAAAATACTCATAATAAAAAATAAACTAGTGTCATGTGTTTAAACACACAAGTTGAGACACATGAAATTGTATTTCAAAATAAGATAAAGAACATAAGATGATAACAACTCTACATAAAGGAACATATACATTTACAATGGACCACAAGGTCATTTATAATGAATAGGAAAGGGACAAAATATGAAGACCATCTTGACAGAAACTTCTAAGATCTATATCCCTGAAACACAAAGTGGGTGAGAACATTGTCAAAGTGTGTTACCACCATACCATAAAGCAATTACACTTCCCAAGTATCTTTCATAAAATGAAAGATACCTAACCCGACATAAGGAAGTGTAACAATGTGAAACTGATAAGAGTAATGTGTTAGAATTCAAGATTGGTGAGTTCCCATAAGCCCAATAATCACTTGCATGCAAATAATCTGCCACGTACAAGAGAAAATCCTTAAACAAGAAAGTGTGTTAACAATTGTAATTGAAGGAATGAATGAGAATTGAATTAATCAAAATAACTTATTACAATGAGATTAATCCTTGATATAAGGAGAACAAAAACCCTAAAGGATGCATGCATAAAATAAAAGAATTATTGAATTCCTAAAAAAGCTTCCTAAATTGAGCTTAAGTGAAAAAAAAAAAAAAAAAGGTGACTTAATTAATCAATCAATATGATTAAATTAATTAAGTTAAATAACCTTTTTACACTAACACCCCCCCTTAAGATAAACTTAGGGAGTAGCTTAAAAACTAAGTGCATGAATGCAACTACATGCAAGAATGCAAACTTGGGTCCTGATAACAGGACCCGATGAGGTACCTAATCACAACCAAATATTTGTAAAGTAGAGAAAAGGAAAAAAACCTAGTGGGAAAAAAATCTTCTCTAAAAAGAGATGGAAAAAAGGTACAAATGAAATGTCTCAAGAGACTCTCTCAAGACCATAAGTACAACCAATCCCCCATGAAAGAGGATCAAGACTCCAAAACCCCCCTAGAATGATAGTGTTACAAGTGTTATTTTCATTCCAATAAAATATCAACGTGTCAATACCTAATACAACCACTAGGATTATATAATTCACAGGAGGCAGTTAAGCCATGTCACAAATCCGAGCACTGCACTACATAGCACAAGGAGACCAAGGGTGCACACCTTGAAACAATCCCCCCAGCCCAAGCAAGGGGTTTGAACTTGTGACCAAGCTCCGATACCAATTGTTACAATTTTGATTGTCATTGCACAAAAATATCAACCCATTAATGTTGGATACAATCACTAAACTTATACAATCCACAAGAGAGGGTTAAGCCATGTCACAAACCTAAGCACTACACTTCACAACACAAGGAGACAAAGTGTGCACACCTTGCAACAAATAGAACCCCTAGTCAATTATCAAACTAATGTGGCTCCAATGTGGAAGAAGAAAAGGCAATGGACAAAGAAGAGGAAACCCCTAAATGTGAAGTGATGCTCAAAGGATAACACATGAGAATCCTATAATGGAATCTTGAATAAAGGTGGGATAATATATCTGTTGAAGTTATCATCTGAGAGGATATGAATGTCCTTTGATAAGTCCTTAGCAACTGCACTAGGTGTCTCAATGTATGGAGATACAATGTCAGGAAAAGATGAAGAGGAATTAGGTTGAATAGATTAAAACACAATAGGAGGTGGAGGTGCAAAAGTCACAACACTGGTCTTAGGAACAACACATAAGTTCAAGTGACTTGAATTTGCCTCAACAAGCTCTCATGAAGAAAGAGAGTGATTCTCTGATAATGAATATGGTGGACCAAAATGAGTGAAAGAGTACAAGAGGGGATAATGATCAACTATCCCTATTAGAACAATATTATTTGTATCACTATCTCTTATGTGCATTGAATCTCATGTTAACTCAACTATTTTCCATGTCCAACCGTGAGTAATTTGATAGATAGAGAGAAGGTTAGAGGATAAAGATGGAACATAGTACATCATTAAATGAACCATCATAAATGTTAATAGAGCCTTTTCCCACATATAGTCATAATAGTGTTGTTCTGCATCAAAATGTGTGGGGTAGGAGAATCC
Organism: Chamaecyparis obtusa; assembly: GCA_027943335.1. NCBI lineage: Eukaryota > Viridiplantae > Streptophyta > Pinopsida > Cupressales > Cupressaceae > Chamaecyparis > Chamaecyparis obtusa. Next base: position 122,007 of record BSBK01006266.1, on the reverse strand, counting down.
TCAAAAGATGAGAATAAATCTTGAGAAGATGCCATATGGTGTGAAGCACCTAAATCCAGTAGCCATCTAGAAGAGTGTGGACCAATGGTTGCACATAATGCATGAAACTTTTCTTTTTCATGTCCATCTATCTGTAATGATGATGATGAAGAAGACCTATGAGAAGTAGAAGAAGGAATGTTAATGTTTCTCTTCATAAGAAGAGTTGTCAAATCTGAAACATGTTTTACATATCCATCTATCTTCTTCTCTTAGTAATGAGACTCATCATGATTTGGATTTTTACAATAAGCACACTTATGTCTTTATTTATTTGATTTTTCCCCCTTAGGAGAAGGTGGGCTAAAGTTGTGTTGAGAAATGGAATCCTTCCTAGGATTTGTGGTGTGTGGCTTTTGTTTCAACTCCTACTTCCCTAGAGATGTCTAAGCTACCAAGGCATGGTTCATTGATTCGGTGTGAGAGTCCATCTGAGATAGATTAGCCTGATCACAAGTCAAATGATTGTAGAACACCTCAAAAGAAGGCAAGGTACAGTGTGCCCCCAAAGCATCCATGGAAGATAAAAAGAAAGAAGAAAAGATCTAATAAGGACCAAGAATCTTGGTAAGGATCAGATAGATCCACTCTATATATGTCTTTGTAGTACCAATCGTTAGAATATACAAGGAAGTGTTGGCATTCATTGTCATTGATGTCAAAACCCTATACTGACAATCTGGTGGTTTTGGTGAGTATCTGGTATGTATTGGTTGTATCCTGTTTGGTAACGAGAATGCACAAGGAGGTTTCATAATGATAATATCATAGGTCTCTAGTGTGTTGTGGTGTTTTGAGGTGGGATGTATATTGGCTATAGTATTTTTCTTATCTATGTCCTATTCCAGTGTTAATGGCTGCTACCTGTGTAGATATTTTTTGGTCTTTATTATTGCATTCAAATGGCTTCAGTATTTGCAAACATGTATTGTAATATCTTAAGTCTGACCTATTTGATATGTGTACGGTAATGTATAGTTACCATCCCCTATGTATGTCCCATATTTAGGACCGATGATTAATGCCTAGTGTAATTGTAATATCTAATACATTGGTGATTACATACGCTATGTGTAAGGCTGGCATATGTAAGATTGGATACCGACATGTATATATTGGTATCTAGGGATGAGTGAATGTGTAAGACTAGATAACAAGTATACACACATATGAAGTGACTATAAATTCATGTGAAAACATATATGTGTTCTTGCAAAACAACCAAAGATCTTAGAGGTGGATTCTATATCCATTCATATATTTTGTGTATCGACAGTGAGCCTTCATCTATTAGCAGCGAACCTTCGTGTATCAGTACTGAGCTTGTCTATCAGTAGTGAGCCCTTTTCATATCTTATAGTGAGCCTTTGTATGGATCACCTTTCGATATAAACCTAATAGGCATTTTCATATTCACGAGAATTAGTTTCTCCATTATTTTTTCCAGTTGGGTTTTCCACATCAAATTTGGTGTTCTTTGTTTCGGTGTTCCTGTGTTATTGATGCATCTTTACTATGGATTTTTTTGTGCTTAACCAATAAATTTTAAGCTTGTATAATTACTATTTAAGTGTTTACCAACAAAGGAAAATTTTTATTTGTTTGTGTTGGAGTAACTTATTCATCCCCCCTCTCAGTTATTTGACTTGTTCAACAATTGGTATTAGAGCTTGGTCCCTTGCATTATGAGCTTAACTTCTTTAGGGAGATCTTGAAGGTTAAACATATGGAAGGAGGCTTCTACTCTGAGGAAGATTGGAATATCATCCTGGATGATATTGAAGACACCAAATTTAAGAATGAATAATTAAAAGAAAGTCTGATGGAGGAAAACACATGTATTGCAAAAGTAAGAGTGTGGATTAGGAAATTCAAAGCAAGGCACAAGGAATTCAGTAGAGAGTTGAAAGAATCAAAGGACATATTCTTGGTGCTGGAACAAGAGCTAGCTAAATTAAGGATTTTTGGAAGCTGTAAAGAAAATCAAATAGAGAATGACAAGGAAGGTCTCATTGAGACTGAATCAAAGTATAAAATGAAGCATGCTTGGATTACAAGATTTGAACTAGAGAAGGCATTGGATGAATGGAAAGTGACCAAAGAAAATCTCAAGGAAATGATGAAGAAAAATGCAAAACAGAATAAATTGTTGGAAATGGAACTAAGAAAGATGAAGGCTAAAACTAGAACATGTGAGAACAACTCTATCCTAGATAAGTTGGTGCATGTACTAAAAGCAAACAAAGAGGATGTTGGATATATAGGTGAATGTTGAGTTAGAATGAAAAAGGTAAAGACATGATGATCGAGGAAGCAATAGAGGTGAATACTTGAAGCATAATCAGGAATCAAAACCCTTTTGTGAAGAGATCACAGATTAAGCAACTGAATGCTCAAAGGTATTTATCTTTCAATGGTTTTTGTTATATATGTAATAATTTTGGGCATAAGCCAATAAACTGTAGGATGAGAAAAGAGAATGAATGCAATAAATATCATAAGTTTGGTCATGAAGAAAGTAAATACATGAGTCATGTTGAGGCTCAAGAAAAAAGGAAGTTTTCTGAACAAGATATTTCATGGAAATTGCTATGTTTGTCATAATTATGGTCACAAAGATAGCCAGTCCATAGCTAAGATGTTGACCTCTCAGAAGAAGAGCATGAGATGCTTTAAGTGTAGTTAAATAGGTCACTATGCTAGATCATGCAAGTCTGTTCAGCTACATTGAGAAGTGTTGAATGTGATAAGTAGGTAGTTGAATCAAGTAAATTTCAGAAGCAAAATTTAGAATGGAGGAAGAAATCTATTGACATAGTGGTTTCAATGGTACCAGATACTAGTATTGGTCCTACTAAATATTGAGCAGGAGCCTAAAAATCAAGGGGAGTATTGAACAAATCAATTTTTTACACCACCCCTAGAAAATCGTTTACAATTGGGTTGTCACCGAAGAAAATGGTGTCTAAAGAACAAATATTCCTATAGGTAGACCGTTTTATAGATAGTTGGAAGAATTTGTGAATAAATTTGATGCCTCTAGGGAATACTTCTTATCCCTTCAGGAGAGATTGAGTGATATTTTGGTGGTTACCGATACTATATTGGTAAGATAGTTTGTTCAAGGTTTATCTTTGGAACAAAGAGTATTGGAGGAGAATCTCTATGGTTCATTGTCTAAATTCAAAAGGAGGAAAATGGGTTGGAAATTCAAGAAGGTTGTTACAATCTTGGTAAGGAGGAATTTGCTGGCAGAAAATCAAGTATTGCAGAAGAATCAGAATATGTGGGAACATCAGAAGAATTAGCAGCTAAATACATAAAAACTAACAAATAGTATTGATCCTGATGTTGTTCAAGTTGTGTTGGAGATTTTGTTAGTGTTGGTGGTTTGTGAACTATAGGTTATTCAACTGACAGAACTCTTGTCCTAAAAATGCTTATAGATCATTTTGAGAAAATTTTAGTAACCATTATTTCTAGCATGTTATTTAGTGAATTGATTGTGTTGAAAAGAATTGTTACAGGATGGATGTGACTTTTGATCAATACAAGATAAAATTGAAGATAAGTCTAACAATACTAACCAAACATTGTCTCTTCTTATTGGTAAGACGAAAATGTGTTTGAAACATATTATGAAGGTCTACCAATATTGTCTTTGCTGGCTTGCAGTTGTTCATAGAGGTCAAGATGAAAATATTGAGACAAAGCTTAGTAAACAAAAACCAGAGATTATGTGTAGAGGAATCATGTAGATGTATTTCAAGTTGAAGTTCTATTTTGGCAGAAGTAGTGAGTTGACCTAATCAAGACCTTTTGGCTTGAGAAGGACATGGCTTAAGACATATTGGATCATATGGATGACATCTTGATTGGTGTTGAGGAATTCAAAGAGATATGACAGATGTCTGACTAGATAGTTTGTGTGATTGCATAGTAGTAGTGTTTATTGGTTGACTGGAAGAGTTTCGTGTACTTCAGGAAAGGTAATGAAAGCTATTTACAATAAAAATTATTATTTTATAGTAGATGAGTTTTGCATGTCTGGTCCTTTTCCATTATGGAAAAAAAGGGAGAATTTTGGTGATGTGAAAACAAAAATGTATCTACTCAGGGGGAGTATTTTGCTTCTCTGTATTTAGGCATTGTAGATCTTATACTTTTTTGTTTTCACCAATTTTTCCATCAATTCCAAAGGGTGAGATTGTTAGTATGCGATCAAAAGGTGACACACTTATATAAACCATTATTGTGAGAGAATCTATGAAGAGTAGTCCCAAGAGGCATCCTATAGCTTCCTATCTATGACGTGCAAGCATGTAAGCATTGTGGGTGGTGGATCTCAAATAAACCTCAATAAGAAACCAAGTGCACCATAGAATGGAAGATTCAAAATGAAGATGCAAGTATGAGAGATCTATATGAAATGCAAGATCTAAGCTAGAATGAAAATGTAAGAACAAGAAAGAAAATCTAATCTAACAAGATTACAATGCCTTCTAGTTAAGCTATGTGATTTAAGCTAGATGCAATAAGGAAATACTAAGCTAAGAATACAAGTAAACTAGAATGCCCTTAACAATGAAAGATTAAAATGCTAGATTGATTTACTCAAGATTACGACTAGCCAAGAATGAGGAGAGAGTCTCCTTTTAAAGAATTTAGAAATGAATGGACGATCAAGATTAAGAGGAAAAATCCAAGGGTGGAGAATAATCCCCATTTTGACTTTAGGGCACAAGATTCTCAAGAGGCAAAATCAAGTGGATGAGAATGGTTAGGTAGAAATGAGTGGTGAGGATTAAGAGGCAAAAGAGATTCCACTTATGTGAAGACAAAAAGCCTTTTACTTTTCTTTTTAAATTAGGAAATTCCTTTTTCATGTGCACACATAGGATAAAGTGGATTTTATTTAATTAAAAGGGGACATGTTCTTTTAATCAAATAAGACTTCAGATAAAGTGGTTAAACTTTAAGATATCATCAAATAAATTGATAAAGTGATGATTTGATCAAGAGATAAGATATCAAATCAATACACAAGATTGATTAAGCATAAGATAAGGTCTAGTATTTTTAATGTTTAATGTTAGGGTGGAGCTCAAGGTTTACTAGACCATTTTTGGGTGATTACATTTGCCCCTCTTTAACTAATGTGTGAGAGATTTTGGAACACATTGAGTCAAAGAATAGATATTAAGATAGCTGATAGAGATGTGACTCTGAACATGATTGAACAAAGCACAAAGAGACAACTAATCTTGAACTTGATTGAATGAAAACTAGTAAAGGTAGATAAGATAGATCTGACTCCGAACTTGATCAAACGAAGCATAGAAAAGTAGCTAATCCTGAACTTGATCGAACGAGAACTAGAAAACATAAATAAGATTGTCGTTTAAGGGATAGATGATAGATTATTCCTACCCCCTCGAGATCAAAATCAAAATAAGGTAGAGGAGATGCAGAAATGGGATAAGATAGATTTGATCAAATCGAGATAAGATAAGGTTTTAGATGTGTTGGTTCCCAAAATCACAAATTGGATATCCAAGAGCCTGTCAGTTTCTCCAATAGGATTCCAAATCAATTCTGGCCAACAAACGGGAATAATCCAAATTCCCCTGCACTTTAGGCTTCACTACACCTAAGCGAGTAAACCTTCACCTCGAACCTGATCACTTTCTTCAAGGTTTTTCTATAGCAGATTTAAGCTTGTGAGTTTTTCGGCTGGCAAATTCCTCAAACTCGATCAATATGAAATTGAATGTTGAATGTTTGAATTAAATGTTTTATGTAATGATGCTTAATAATGGATTTGAGGCTTGTAGGAAGGAATTGATAGATTTTCTAACTTCACATATAAACCCAATACTTCAGAAATAAAAAGACCATTGCCTCTTCTCATTCGAGCGATAGAGTCAACTTCAGTAAAGATTACGTACAACTTTATAATTTTCTACACACTTATTACTGCCAATCAATTAAATAATCAAGATGCGACAGATCAAATATTTATGCAATCTTAAATTAGTCCAGATTGAACTTTAACTTCTCGGAGACAAACTGGACACAAATTTAGAAACAATTAGATATTTCACGATATCTGTGATGATCGAGTTTAAGATGCTAAATGACCATGTCCACTTATCTGACATTTAAATTGTATACAAAATTCAAAAAATAATTATAAAGGACGATTCATCTGTAGTTTAATTCTCCACACCTTTAATAATAAACAAAGGACATTTTATTTTATTACTAAAATAAATGAATAATAATAAAATAATTGAATTTATATTACAAAGTCATATTTTTTCTCCTTATCCCTCCATACAATTAAATATATATGCTTCTCTGAATATGTCCTCTCTATTGAATGATACAATCCTTATTTATACTTGGTTGTACCAAATGACACTTCTTTTCAATATCAAAAGTCACACCTATTTTATTAAACAAACTAAAGGTTTTATATTTTAACTAATAGCCAACATAATCTTATACTACTTTGATAATATTATTTCTAAATATTTCTTTGTGAATAATCTCCCCGTGCTTCTCCATGGCCAATATTTGACATGAATGATATTCATCACCATATACCCATCGCTTCTCATTGCCGCTTGACCGTTTCTGTGTCTATTATTGTATTTGCATTCCGTGCATTCTGTGTGAGTCCAAATTTGTATTACGTCAGATAGTGTCTACTTGCGTGGCTTCCATAACTTATTCCCATATGATGACTTGTCTATATAATTCGTCTCTATGTTCATAGTTGCATTGCAAACAACACCTATTGGGAATATTATATTTCTTCATCCTTAGTTCGGGTGTGTATGCTCCCTATTGATGTCTCACATCATGATGGTATTGGCTTCTTGTGTAAGTCAAGTGATGCTACTTTCCATGTTTGGCAGATTCATAGCAAATTCCTCCACTTTTAAAAATCCTTGAGCTTTACAGATGGAGGATTAAATGTATCATTTCCCTATTCATTCCCTTCGACGTCATATTTTTTGTTTTAAAGATATCATCACAGCTATGTCTAACTTTAATCCATCGTGGTTGTTCTTTGGCTGATGTGTCTGGACATATCATCATTGCGTGTATATAGAGGATTGACCAAATATATATAGATTTACAAAACGTTGTGTGGGTTGCTTGTCTTATATTGCGACTGGCTTGCTTGGATATACCCATCGGAGTATGTGCTCATCCGTTGAAAGCATCATAGTAATTTCTCTAACTGCATAACTTCAACCAATATATCTTCTAAATCTTTGTTGAAAATATCTGTGCCTCTTTTACTTCTGCATTTCGGCATCTAATAAATCGATATTTATGATTATAAAGTATGCATTGGTTGCTAGTACACTTATCTCTGTGTGTGTATTAGATATTTTGAAGACTCACACATCTTGTCAAAATTTTGATGTAGATGTCTCTACCTAGATCTGAGATTTATCTCTCACTACACAAATACTTCAATATATCCACATCATACATCTTTCATTATATAAATCTGAGGCTACATCATATCTTTGGTAATTCTATTGTTATTTTCTTTTCCTCAACCTTCAAATTTCATTCAATGATAACTAAATCTAGCTTGAAGCTTAATATTTGAAAATATATCTTTTCAATGTATTATTCTTCCATCTTCACCAGAACATCGTTTGTTATATGTTTATTTCTTGAGCACTAGTGATGTTTATAGTTTTGTTTGTTTTAGTGAGAATCTTTTGACATTAATTTTCGACACTATTTCTCAAATGGAGGTCTCAAAATTTTGCAAAAATGAGGGCTCCATCAGTGGCTCTTGTTGGGGACGTATGCTCCCTATGAGCATAGTGAGATCTCAGTTATCTTTGGGTGAAGCAGACCAAATGTGTATATTTGACTTAATGCAAAGGGAATTAGGGTGGCCCCAGGCCCCCCAAAAGTGAAAATCGCTTCTTTCCCCTATCAAACACCTAATTTTGTTCATGCAACACTTTTAACTTTGCTGCATTGGATGCATCATCCTTATGGACAATTCTCATTGCTTCATCGATGCGATCTTTAACATCAAATCTATGTTCAGCCCTTGAGAAGTCATCAGGTCCACTGTCATCCTTGCTGAATAAAAGATTTTGGTTAATCATACAAACCTATAGATTAATGTTCTTTATTTGGATACCTTCTTGTCCACTATTTTCCCCATCTCTACATTCTGGATATTTCTCCTCACAAAAAGGTTTGGAGAATACCTTATCTTCAAGAATTACAAACTCTATCTCACCTAGAGTTCAATCAGCCAGGACATTTCAAAAAAATTCAGAACCATACTTCAACACACTCTTTTCATCATGTTTGGCTGACTTCATCTCATCTTCATATGTTTGATGTATTTTGTTCTCATAGGATGAACTAAAAGATATCTCACCCTCCAAATGCACTTTACGAGTTTCATCAACTTTAAAATTAGGACTGTTATCTTCATTATGATGCTGATGGATTCCATTACGCAAAGGATCCTCCTAAAATAATGGATTCAAGAATATAGAAAACTCAAGTGTATCTTTTTCTGCTTCCTCTTCAAACAATGGATTTAGGAACACAAAGAATTCAGGCATGCTTTCTTGAGAGTTTTCATTTAAATCAAGTGTTTCATCAACAAGACTAATATCTTCATTGACATTATTTCCCGAAACTTCTTCCTGTTCATGCAGTTCTATTTCATCTCCACAATTTGATTTATGGTAATTATCATCTTCTTTATCTAGTACCTCCTGAATATGTGTTGATCCATCAAATTCTTTATTGTGGAGGACAGAGAAAACATCTGGACCATTCCTCTCACCATGTCTTTGGTATTCCATGTCTAACAAGGCCGAAATCTCTTCCACACCAAAAAAATCCTCTTCCTCATTTTCACATTCACTGTTATTTGATGTCATATAAGTATCATCATGGAAAGATCTTTCCTCAGACTGTCCAAAAAGGTCTTCTCCATTCAAATCTGAAACTTCACTTGACTCATATGCTACTTCACTCTTGCATTCATTATCCTCTGCATCCAGTTCATTATTCATAAGTTTGAGAAAGGTAAAGAACTTTTGATCATATAAGAGACCTAGTTCTTGCATTCTGTTGAAAAGATTAGAGGCTGGAGGTCTACATTCTAAAGGTATTTCTTGACAGATATTAAACATCCTCATGAAGAATTGTACTGTAGATTCTTCTTCTTGTTTCTCTAAGTTCAAAAATGTGTCCAAAGGGGATATGTAACTTGGATCTTCTTCATCATTACTTAGATTTCCATCAAGCACAAGGCCTTGTTCAATATGATCATAAGCTTCCTCTTCTCTGTCTTCATCATCTTCTAATAGTTGAAAGAAAAGCTTTAAATCGAGGTCATTTAGTGAAATCCCTAATTCATGAAATTTTCTTATGGATTCCTTGTGTGGGGGTATGATGTTTGATGTTATCTTATTATAAATGCTTACTATCCTTACAAACAAATATGGTACATATTCGCCTTTATATCTTTCCAAATTAAAAAATGCATCCACTAAAGATATGCTATGATCCTCTTCCATGTTTTAGCTTTGGTCTTCACACCATTCATAACACATGTCATCTTCCTCGCTTGCATCATGAAATTTATATAGGAACCATTTTTCAAACTCTTTCCAAGATGAGATACATTGTGTAGGTAGTGATTCATAAGCCTATCTCACATTGTCCTTCAATGTTTTGACAAACAACTTCATCATCTGATCTTCTGCATTGACCTCATAGTCTTCTATGAATGTATAAAATGCATCCAAATGTTGAAGTGTGGATTCATCCCATTCTCCATGAAACTTTGGCACAAGTTGTGAAAGTTTTGGGGATAACTTGCTAGGTTCATAATCAAACTTGTTGAAATCCAATGGCCTGATGCCATCTGGAATAAAAGGCTTTCTTTCAAATGATCGATACATTTGAAAAACCTATCCACCATCTCCTTCTGAGTCTTCTCCCTCAGCAGAGCTACCAAATGAAGATTGTATTGAATAGAGTCGCCACCTCTTTCGAGGAATGTATTGATTTGTTGATCTTTTAGGTTCTCACTTCCAATAGAGTATGCTTCCAAACAAAATGATAGAACTACTTTAAGATTCTGGTCTACAAAATTAGAAATTCTAGAAAACTTCACAATATGTATTGTGAGCAACTCTCTCCAACAGAGTCACCAATCTATTGGTTCCCAAAATCACAGATTGGAAATCCAAGAGCCTGCTAGTTTCTCCAATAGGATTCCAAATCAATTCTGGCCAACAAATGGGAATAATCCAAATTCCCCTGCACCTTAGGCTTCACTACACCTAGGTGGGTAAACCTTCACCTCGAACCTGATCACTTTCTTCAAGGTTTTTCTATAGCGGATTTAAGCTTGTGAGTTTTCCGGTTGGCAAATTCCTCGAACTCGATCAATATGAAATTGAATGTTGAATGTTTGAATTAAATGTTTTATGTAATGATGCTTAATAATGGATTTGAGGCTTGTAGGAAGGAATTGATAGATTTTCTAACTTCACATATAAACCCAATACTTCAGAAATAAAAAGACCAGTGCCTCTTCTCATTCGAGCGATAGAGTCAACTTCAGTGAAGATTACGTACAACTTTATAATTTTCTACACACTTATTACTGCCAATCAATTAAATAATCAAGATGCGACAGATCAAATATTTATGCAATCTTAAATTAGTCCAGATTGAACTTTAACTCTTTGGAGACAAACTGGACACAAATTCAGAAACAATTAGATATTTCACGATATCTGTGATGATCGATTAGAAGATGCTAAATGACCATGTCCACCTATCTGACATTTAAATTGTATACAAAATTCAAAAAATAATTATAAAGGACGGTTCATCTACAGTTTAATTCTCCACACCTTTAATAATAAACAAAGGACATTTTATTTTATTACTAAAATAAAATAAATGAATAATAATAAAATAATTGAATTTATATTACAAAGTCATATTTTTACTCCTTATCCCTCCATACAATTAAATATATATGCTTCTCTGAATATGTCCTCTCTATCGAATGATACAATCCTTATTTATACTTGGTTGTACCAAATGATGCTTCTTTTCAATATCAAAAGTCACGCCTATTTTATTAAACAAACTAAAGGTTTTATATTTTAACTAATAGCCAACATAATCTTATACTACTTTGATAATATTATTTCTAAATCTTTCTTCGTGAATAATCCCCCTGTGCTTCTCCATGGCCAATACTTGACATGAATGATATTCATCACCATATACCCATCGCTTCTCATTGCCGCCTGACTGTTTCTGTGTCTATTATTGTATTTGCATTCCTTGTATTATGTGTGAGTCCAAATTTGTATTACGTCAGATAGTGTCTACTTGTGTGGCTTCCATAACTTATTCACATATGATGACTTGTCTATATAATTCGTCTCTATGTTCATAGTTGCATTGCAAACAACACCTATCAAGAATCTTATATTTCTTCATCCTTAGTTCGAGTGTGTATGCTCCTTGTTGATGTCTCACGTCATGATGGTATTGGCTTCTTGTGTAAGTCGAGTGACGCTACTTTCCATGTTTGGCAGATTCATAGCAAATTCCTCCACTTTTAAAAATCCTTGAGCTTTACAGATGGAGGATTAAATGTATCATTTCCCTATTCATTCCCTTCGATATCATATTTTTTGTTTTAAAGATATCATCACAGCTATGTCTAACTTTAATCCATCATGGTTGTTCTTTGGCTGATGTGTCTGGACATATCATCATTGCATGTATATAGAGGATTGACCAAATATATACAGATTTACAAAATGTTGCGTGGGTTGCTTGTCTTATATTGCGACTGGCTTGCTTGGATATACCCATCGGAGTATGTGCTCATCTGTTGAAAGCATCACAGTAATTTCTCTGACTACATAACTTCAACCAATATATCTTCTAAATCTTTGTTGAAAATATTTGTGCCTCTTTTACTTCTACATTTCGGCATCTAATAAATCAATATTTATGATTGTAAAGTATGCATTGGTTGCTAGTACACTTATCTCTGTGTGTGTATTAGATATTTTGAAGACTCACACATCTTGTCAAAATTTTGATGTAGATGTCTCTACCTAGATCTAATATTTATCTCTCACTGCACAGATACTTCAATATATCCACATCATACATCTTTCATTATATAAATCTGAGGCTACATCATATCTTTGGTAATTCTATTATTATCTGTTTTCCTCAACCTTAAAATTTCATTCAATGATAACTAAATCTGGCTTGAAGCTTAATATTTTAAAATATATCTTTTCAATGTAATCTTCTTCCATCTTCACCAGAACATCATTCTTTATATGTTTATTTCTTGAGCACTAGTGATGTTTATAGTTTTGTTTGTTTTAGTTAGAATCTTTTGACATTAATTTTTGACACTATTTCTCTAATGGAGGTCTCAAAATTTTGCAAAAATGAGGGCTCCATCAAGATGATCGATTAAGCACATAAGACCAAGTTTGATCACCAGGTGATGGAAAATTTGCCCCAGTTTGAAAAAGATATAGTAGCAGCGTTAGGTCAAGATTAGAAGAAGATAGATGAGATGATGATGGAAGAGAGAGAAATGGTGATTGCCTCAAAAGATCAAAGAAAAGTAGTCTTAAAGGGTCAGTTAATTGTGCATAGGAGGAAAGAAGTTTTTAAACATGATTTTGTCAGTCAGGATGAAAACAAATTTCAATTTTGATCTTGAAAATGGATCCAAGATGTCGAAATTAGGTAAGGGTGCAATTTTCACAGAAATTAGAGACTTTGAAAAATTAGGTCAAAATTTTAAATAAGGGGCCCAAAGGGTCATTTTCAAATCATTTGTGTCTTTCATCTTTTAGTGATTCCAGAGTGATTTTAGAGCTTCTGATGGCAGATAGGTGAGTTCCAGTTGAGTAGCACAAATTTGAGCTAAGTCGGTTGCACAATCAACCTTGGGAGTACCCACAGGCGATAAGTCATTGAAAACTTTCCCTTTTTAGTGCATTTATTACATTTTTTTATATGTTTTAGATAGTTTTTTGCATTGTTTCGTACAAAAATTTGGACTATCGCATGGCTTCACTTAGAAAGCTCGTACGACATTTCACATAAAGTTTAAATGTCACACTTACTTTGTATGATGTGTCATACGAGTGGGACCCATTGGCCATGCAAAATGGTGCAAAATATTGCACCACCTTGAAGTGTCACACATATATACTAAGAAGTGTCGTATGAAATTAATCTAAGCTGTGGATTGTCATTTTACTTTTTGTGTGTTTTTGACTACTTGACAACTTGACTTAAAGTACTTATATCTTATGTTGATGCTTTACTAATTCTTTAAGTTGCTTTCTAATATATCTCATGATGTATTCTGATACGTGTCTTCTTGTGTTTGTGATGCATCATCGATTTCCAGATTTGGCCATTAGGGCTCCACACCCAGTGGGTTTATGCCTTGTGCCCCATTTATCTGCTGATGAGAGGGGTATATTAGAGTCCATGGGACTCAGAGAGTTGTTGCAAATGCCCCATATTTAGGAAAACCATGGGTTGTTGACTGCATTCATTGAGTGATTCCATTCAGAGCATAATACCTTCCACCTATCTACTAGAGAGGCCACAATGACACTGGAGGATGTCTACCATATTCTACGCATCCCCTACCATGGAGAGGTGGTAAGTATTCTTTGATGATTGCATATTCTCAATTAAGTCATATGTCATGCTTCATTGATTCTTGATACTGATACTGAAATTGTATCTTGTAGATATATTTTGATTAGTCTCCTGTTGACAGGATCGCGGCCATGCAAACCGTGTTTGTAGATTTTACCGTTATGGATCATGTCATCCTATGGGAGCATATGATGGATACTCATAGTGTTGATTATCTTGTGGCACGCATCCTCTTCTCCTTGATCGAACACGTGCTTGGTACTCACAGGAGTCGGAGAGGTTTCCAATGCGACTGGGGTAGATTAGTTATGGATTTATTGTCTAGAACTCGACAAATGGCATGGGGACCCTCTCTCCTAGCATATATATATTGTGAGCTTCACAATATTTTCTATAGAGAGGGGAAGAGTTGGTCGACAGGGTCCATCATTACATAGGTGTGGTCATGGGAGCATATTGTCGTGATTCACCCCAGAGTTTAGCCTAGATAACGAGGGTGACCTTATATCTACAGATATTCTAGGTTTATTCAGAAGACTCATGTAGGAGATACACCATATTGGTGGTGGCACTTGGATGATTTACATTCTTTCACATGGCGGCCATATATTGAGTGTGAGCTGTGGGTTGAGGCCAGGGAGGAGCTGGCATTCATTTTTTATAGCATGCCACTATTAGGCAAACATATAGGTATTGTCGAGAGATTTGTGATTACCAAGGTATGACATCAGTTTGGTAGGGAATAGGGTGTTAGTACAGAGACCACTGACTATGCCAGGTATCATGATGAGGAGGACCTTGGATGGGGGCACATGCTCCGTTATGACATTTGTGTATAGGAGACACAACAACTATAGCGGATAGTGCCCAACCTACTCCTCAGGGTCACAGATGCGGGTACTACTCCTAAGTATAGGAGATGGTGTTGAGATCATCCCTTCCCCAAATTTTCAGCACTGACAGACTTGAGATTCATAGGTGGTAGGGATGAAGGTGATGATGGCGGTGATGGAGGAGGGAGGAGAAGGAGGTGATGCCAATGGGTCCAAGAGCAATGCTCCTTCTAGCATCTGACCTAATAGATCTAGGTTGTGTGGGATGGAAAATGCTATGGACATCAATGATCTTGAGGAGTGCTTGGTTAGGAGGCCACAGGGGAGCATGGCAGAGGAGAGACCTATGACACAGTCGGAGTAGAGGGCATATGTCGATGACGGGTTGGCAAAAAGGGTGACAACATTAAAGGTAGAGTTACAATAGGCATGGATCATCATTATCATATGAGACCAACAACAGGTGGATGATAGGGCCAGGATACAAGAGCTTCGGAAAGAGTGAGATCAAGCTAGACAAGAGGCACATCACCATGGGGCCAAAGTGACCTATTATTATGCTTTTTATATTGTCGGAGTACCTACAGGGCAAAGAGTTCTTGATTATTTGAAGAGTGTCGACAAATCAGAGGGTGTTGTACATGCACTAGATAGAACCTAGGCTCTTCCTCCAGGTCCACCTATGCATGAGGGAGGAAGCCAGTCATAGATTGTATTAGGGCTTTCTCATTTTGACTTGAGATTTTGATCTCATTTATTTCACTCGAACACGGTCCATTTTTTATATATATGAGATACCATATTTTATCATTATATTGTGTACTTGTCTCATTTCCTTTATGTTGATGGATGTATCTTTACTTTCTACTCTTGTATCATGTGATATCTGATTATGTACTCATGTCTTTCTTTTGTATTACTTGCAATGTGATGCTCTCGTAGTTTGTAGATTTCTTATGCTCTGATATATATGTTATGCAGTTCATGGTTTGAAATGTGATCCTTTGAGAAGATTAGATATGATGATGTGGTTAACCCCTTGTGATGACAGCAAAGGCGAGAGGATGAAAGATCAAGGAGATAAAAAGATATGATTGAGATAGAAGAAAATAGATACGCGATCGGGCGCAGCTGACTAATTTGTCCAATAATGATGAAGGAGACTCTCTCCAAACTCAAATGCAACTAAGAATGCACCTAAGAAATTCAAGCTACCATAAAAATGCAAGGTGAAATTTGAAAGGGTTAGTTAGATAGGTCCTTGTTTTTATCATTAAGCCTTATTAAGAGACATTGGAAGATCATACAACCAACACTAGTGCAAAGGAAACTATGAAGATATGAATATGATCTATATCAGATAGAATGTAGGAAATACATGTAAGCATCAAAACATAAGTGTCGAGATGATTTGAACACGGTTTCCAAGTTAATGTTGCAAGATTATACCAGTATCGAAGCATAAGTGCCAAGATAACCATGAGTATGGTCTTGTGTGAGAAAACACATCTTAATAGTCAAGGATATCATTCTAAGTCTCCCGAGTGTCCAAGAGATTGAAGAAAGAGATACCAAGGATCCTCAAAGAGATACCCACAGTCAGAAGTCAAAGAAAATATGCCCCATGCCCCCAGTCCTCTAATTGTAACATCGCAGAGAGACTAGGGAGGGAACACTAAGTGAAAATCATGAATCAAACAACACACAAAGAGAAATAAGTCATAACATATCTCAGTCATTTTTAGTTTAAGCGTGGTGTGAAAAGAAAAGATAATCACTAACTTGCTAGGGCTCATGCCTATAAGTGAGAAATGTCGCACAGTCATAGACTACATACAACGTATCGACTCAAGATAGCATATCTGATAAGTGTTAAGAAACACTCGATGTCAAAGGAAGGTAGTGTTAAGAAACATTTTTTACAATGGGTCACTAAAAAGACACCATGGCACACCAAGGAGAAGAGTTCAGTTCATGCCCCCTAGCCCTAGACAGAGATCAATTCTAGACCAAGCAAATGGGAAAATAGAAGTCAAAAGGGTTCGGAGCGCAAAGCGATAAGGTGATAGATATAGGCGCATGGGTCTCAAGTAGCGTATGTTTCTAGGTTTTCACCCCTTGGAAGATTTATTTGTTTTTTCTACCAAGGCGCTTGTTTTCTGGTTTTCACCAAGGCACAATTTTTTCTTTTTTCTGAATTTTTTGTTCTCTTTTTTTCTTTTTCTTTCTTTTTTTTTTTTAATTTTTTTATTGATGCATCAAAGCACCCGTTTTCTAGGTTTTCACTAAGATGATCAATTTTTTCAAGACTTTTTTCTACTTTTTAGAACTTTTTCAGGACATTATATGATTTTTAAAAAAAATTCAGGACTTTTAAGATATGTACAAAGCTCCTATAGCATCATGTGTAGAACTTCTTCAGATGTAGGATGTTGATAGGTTTAGGGAGATGTTCTCCCACAAGGGTAGAAAGTTGATAAGTGTCAGATCTAAAAGCAGTAATCATTATATAGGGACCCAACCAGTTTGGCTAAAATTTTCCTTTGTGTACTCTATTATGTTGATTCTTGGGATTCTCTCTTAAGACGAGATCTCCAACCCAAAACTCTTTGGAATGAACCTTCTTTTTGTAGCTTTGTCCTAACCAATTAGAATCAAACTTTCCTTTCTTTTCATAGTTCTAGAGGTTCTTCATGTTGTGATGTAGGACAAGATCATCAACTTTAAACTCGCGGGGTTTGATCTTATTATTGAAATATAGGCGTAGGAGATTTTGATACACATAGAAGATGGTTTAGGGCATTAAGGTTGCGTTCCTCAAGGAGCTCAAGTTCTTGCAAGCGAGCAACTCGATATTCTTCATTAGCTAAAAACAAATTTAAGGAGATTATAACGGAAGGAATCTCGATCTCAATGGGTAGGACAGCCTCAATACCATACAACAAAGGAAAATGTTGTGGTTCTAGTGGGAGTGCGGATGGAAGTGTGGTAGGCCCAAAGGGCGGGATTCAACTGGAGATGCCAATCACGGTCAACATCGTCAACTATTTTCTTGAGGATTTTTAGGATAGTTTTATTCATGGCCTCTACTTAACTATTACCTTATGGGAATTACTTGGAGAAACAATGATGGGTAAGCTCAAACTTCTTACATAGCTCTATGACATCCTTTTTCTTGAAAGGGGATCCATTATCAGTAATGATATACTAAAGAATGCCATAGCGACAGATAATGTAATTCAGGATGAACTTCAAAATGTGTTTTCTAGTGGTATAAGGGTAATGGCTTTGACCCATTTAGTAAAGTACTCAATAGAAGTAATGAGGTATTTTTGGTCGTTGGAGGAATTGGGAAATATCCAGCCCACAAAGTCAAGTTCCCAACAGGAGAAAGGCCAAGGTGTGATGGTGGGTTGAAGGGCTTGGGGTGGTGCGTGTATAAAATTGCCATGATGCTGATAGGGTACACATCTCTTCACATAGTGATAGGCATCATGCTCCATGGTTTGTCAATAGTAACCTATGTGTAACAACTTCTTTGCAAAAGTGAGTCTACTAGAGTGAGCCCCACATATTCCTTGATGAACTTATTCTAATGTTGTTTGAGCTTCTTATGACCCAAGACACCTAAGGAGGGTTCCATTGAAATATTTTCGAAAGAGGGTATCACCAAGGATAAAGTATCAGGGAATTATTTAGGTGTGAGATAAAGCAGAATGATCTCATCATGTAGGTAGGAGTAGATCTCCCAGTACTAGGGAGAATCAGGACCAACAAATCACACACCATTTTGGATTTTGGCATGTCATAAGCAAGGACCATAAGGCTCTCAACAAGAAACTTGCACTAGGAAGTGTGTTCTAGCATAGATATTAGGGATCTAATGGTGGTCATCGCATCAATAGATTTGTTGTTCATTCTAGGGATCTATTGGAATACAATCTATGTGAAGTGTTGTTTCAAATCCTCAACCATTTGGCGATAGGGAAGTAGCTTATCAACCTTTGTTTGATATTCGTCATTAACCTTCATGATAACCAACTAAGAGTCAACGAAGTCTTCTCACCAAAGCCTCATACTTTGCGATGGTTTTTGTGTGTGCAAATGTCAACTTATAGGATTTAGGGATGAGGTCTCCTTATAGTGTCACAAACAAGAATCATGCCCCTGATCCTTTCTATGTAAAAGATCCATCGAAATATAGTCTCCATTGTATACTTGGGGTGACAATCATGATGGATTCATCAAGAAAATATGCAACTATAGGATGGTCCCCTAAAATAGGAGATTCTTCTAACTCATTTGTAATCAATTTTCCCTTGATGAATTTTCTATCTACCTACACAATGTTGAATTCACTCAAGGTCATAACCCACTTAGTCACACGACCAGTTAGAGAAGCTTTAGACAACAAGTACTTCAGTGGATCAATTTGCAATGAGTTGGGTATTATGATTAAGCATGTAATGATAGTTTTTTTGTGTACATAAGACAATGGCCAAGCATGCTCTCTCAGTAGCTCTATAATTCAAATCATATTCGATAAGTGTTCTGCTCAAGTAGTAGATTTCTAATTCTTTTTTGTTATCATGTAGTTGTGCTAGGAGAGAACCCAGTACAACAGTAGTGGCGAAGATGTACATAATCAAAGTTCGGTCTGGAACAGGCGGGACCAACACTAGTGGGTTATTGCTAGATACAACTTGAGTTGTACAAAGGATTTCTTACATAAGATATCCCATGTGAACTTCATTTCTTTCCACAAGAGGTGAGAGAAAGGATGCACTTTATCTATTAGCTATAACGTGAATCTGTAGATGGACTGCAATCTTCCTTGGAGTTAACGGAGTTGTTTCAAATTCTTAGGAGGCAACATCTCTAAGATGGCTTTCACCTTCTTTGGGTCTACCTCAATTCCTCAATGGGATATAATGTAGCCTTGCAGCTTTCCTGATTTTACACTGAAGACACACTTCTTAGGGTTCATCTGAACCTTGTAATTCTCTAATCTGTCAAAGATTATTGTGAGGACAGTGATGTGTGATTCTCTTGTCTTTGATTTGCCTAGGATGCCATCAACATAGTCTTCCATGATATCATGCAAGAGGTCATGAAAGATAGTCTTCATAGAAAACTAATAGGTGGCTCTAGCATTTTTTACACCAAAGGGCATGACTTGATAATAGAAAGTACGCAAAGGTGTGGTGAATGTTGTCTTGTGTTGGTCTTTTGTTGCAATTTTGATCTGATTATAACCGAAAAATACATCCATAAGAGATAGCATCTCATGTCATGTCATTAGATCCATTATGATGTCTATGTTGTGTAGTGAAAAATCATCCATCGAACATGCCAAGTTTAAGTCTCTAAAGTCTGAACAGATGCAGATGCCCCCAGCGGCCTTACCTACTAGAAAAATGTTGGAGACCCTTTCAATATAATCTATAGACACTTGTGTAGCTCTTGTTTGACAGGTTTTACTTTAGAGTCTACTGCAAGATAATGTACGAATAAATAAGGATCGAGTCCAAGAATATCCTTTTATGTCCATGCAAATTTCTTATGTGCTTTTCGGAGAAACATAGTCATGTCAGATTTCTCTTTGTCACTCAGGGATACTGCTATGAAGTTGATCTTTAGGTTGTTATCTATTTCAAGGTTCACTTCAACTATATCTTTAATGAGGATAGAAGACTTTTCTGGTGGTAGAGACATGAAGGGAGAGTCCACTTTTCCCTCTTCTAGCACCTCAAAAATATTTCCACTAGAAGACATGTCTTTGATTTTCTCTTTTTCTTCATCCGAAGGTGCCTTAGAAAGCTTTTCACCAAGGGATGTTTGATTATCATTTTTATTTTTATTTGGTTGTCATTTTTGTGGCTAAGAGATTTGACTTGGCTACCGAAGTAGGCTTGATTGTTGTAACAAATTTTGTGCTTGTAAAATTGGAGATCTATTAGGCCAAAGAGGGCTAAAACCACCTCACCTAAATCGCATATATCCAAAGCTAACGGTGAGTCTTGTTGGTCCCAATCAATAAGTTCAAGGTGTTTGAGTGGAAGGCAAGGGGATGAAAGGTCATCTTTAGTGATGGCAAGGACATGTTTGGTATCAATGAGACAATTTTCAATGTACTCAAAGGGGACTTCTTATAATTCTTCATCAAGGTCTGAATCAGAATAAACCTCACAGACATCAATTGAAGGTACCTTAGTCTCTAGTGAACCCAATCGTCTACCACAAGGGTAGTTGGTAGATTTGATTGGCTCTCTCATACCTTGTTCTTTCACACCAAGGCCTACTACATGATATCCCACACTTTCAACAATGGGAGTGGCATTCACATACTTTACTTTAGGTATATGCACAAGTTTGTCTTCTCTATCTTTAAAGAGAAAGATAAAATGTTTGTTTCCATGTGTTCATCACCAAGGGATCCCCAATGTTCAAAAATGGTCTTACATTTCACGATACCTTTGTCTTTCTTGGGAAAGAGTTTTGAAGGTCTACCGTGGGACTTTGGGGATAGAGGGAGTTGACCAATGCAAAAAAGCATTCTCAAACTTGTATTCTCCTATACCTTGGTCAATGAGCTTAACCTTCTTATCAAATTCATGGATCTTTTCTTGAATGACCTCTTTATCGTTAGGAGTTTCAAATGTGGAGGCCACATTAGTTAATGGTTTGTCAGTTTCTTCAATGGAAGGTTTCTTAGTAGAGGATTTGATGGGTTCTTCTTTAGCAACAGGCTTGACAAACTCATTCAATGGGCAGAAATAGGTTTGTTTCCCTTACAATCATTTGCAATATTGCAAAGGCTCTTGATGTCCAGGAACAATGATTTCTCTACAGTGATATTGGAACTTCAAGCACTGATGGAACGTGGAAGGAACACCTAAAATAGTATGTATACATGGCCTTCCAAGGAGTATACTTTAAGGTAAGTCAAGATCAAGGACTTGACAAGTAGTTTCAATCAATGCAGGACCCACTCGTAGAGGGAGCGTGATCAAACCCTTGGATTCTCTTTCTTTGTCACCATAGGCCTTGATTATTATTCTCTTTGTAACATCTAGAAGGTCATTACGAAGTCCCAATTATCTCATCATTTTCATGGCACATAGATTCAAACTAGATCCGTTATCTATAAGGACCCTTTTATTTTGTGGCGATGGACGAGAGCTTCAATGTGTCGGGGTGTATTATGATGCAGATAAGGACACGAAAGTCCTAATTTGCGAACACAAGGTGTTTTTGCGTTGTTAGGTTTCCAAT
The DNA here is from genome assembly GCA_027943335.1 of Chamaecyparis obtusa. Taxonomy (NCBI): domain Eukaryota; kingdom Viridiplantae; phylum Streptophyta; class Pinopsida; order Cupressales; family Cupressaceae; genus Chamaecyparis; species Chamaecyparis obtusa. Next base: position 100,105 of record BSBK01006266.1, on the reverse strand, counting down.
CACGGCTTGGAATTCTGATGCATTGATATTATTAGGAACACGTGACTCAAGAAGGGATTTCTCAAGGATTTCTTTGTAAACAGGTGAAGTACGGAGAAGTCAAGGATAGATATTTATGCAGGAGTTTTTCTATGTTGTGACAAAAGATCATGCCATGAACATGGTCTACTAGAATTTGATAGTGTAGCTGGCGGAGTGGCAGATTGGATAGTAACTCTAGCTCTGCGAGTGGTAGCATTACAATCTACACCCTTAAATTTGAGGGTGTATACATGGTTGTTAGATTCTTCAATGTGACCAAATAGGGTATCAAAGCCACAAACATCATTTTATTTAATATTTCCACACAATGAGTCAAAACCCATGATGTTATTGGTGGCATAGTCATATGGCATGGCGATCAATGATGAGGCATTATTCTAATCATATTTAGGAAAGGGTTGGTTGTAGATCTTGAGTTAAGCAATTGATTGTCCCTCAACCTCAATCTTTCCATCGTCAATTAGGCCTTGGAAAAAAAATTTCAACTTCATACATTTCTTGGTATCATGTCCCTTGATGCGATGATACTCACTTTATTCATTATTTTTATACAAGGTAGGCTTAGGTTGATTCTCTTCATGAGGTCTAGTGTTCATTAACACCATCATGTTTTGGTCAACAAGTCTTCGAAAGATGACATCGAGGGGTTCTGCAAGAGAAGTGTATTGTCAACATTGACACGTGTTGGAATTGTTGTTGTTGTTGCATGGGAACAAATAGGACTGATTGTGATTTGTTTGTTGTTGTTGTGATGAGTTGTTCTGATTGTTATTGTGATTTTGTTGGTTGTTTTGATTATGATTGTTGTGATTGCCTCGGTTATTAGATGCTTGGACATTTTGGACATGTTTGGCATTAGTCACTCCATCATTGAGAACTCTTTTATTTTTTGTCCAAAACTTAGGTTTGTCATTATTAGATGAAGGGGTATAATGCTTAATGGTACCCTTTTGCAAGATTCCATCTTCAATGTTTTTCCCTTTCTTAACAACGGACTCAAAAGTGTCAGGTGAAGCCATTTTCATTTGGAATGACATCTCAAATACCAAGGTTATAGTAAAGATTTCAATCAGGTGTTGTTCAAGTATTTTCCAAGGCATTTTGTTTGCAAGGTGTCTCCACCTTTGTAGGAAATTTGAAAAGGTCTCTCCATTCATTTTCTTAGCGTTGCATAAGTCACTTAATGACACTTGATGTTCAATGTTATATGAATATTGTGCAACAAGCTTTTCTGCGAGATCGAAGAAGGTAGATATGGACCCATGAGGGAGATTCATGAATCACTCAAGAGCGGGTCTCCAAGACTTCTAGTGAAAAGTCTCTTTAGATGATTCTCATTGTAGGAAACCTCTTGACATGCGACATAGAATTCCTTAAGATATTGGACAAAACGTGTTTCTCCTTTGTATTTGTCAAATTTAGGGATCTCAAAGTTTGGTGGAAATGGTAGCATGTTGATTGACTTGTCAAAGAGGCAAGGACATATCTCATCAAAAGAGAATTCCTTGTTTCCTCCATTTTTCATGCTATACACAAGACTCTTAAGTTCATTGATTTGGTTGGCCAACTCGGGAGCATTGTGATGTGTAAGTGGTGGTCCAAAAGATTGTCCTCCTCCAAATTGTGTAATGATATTCTTGTGATAATGTGGGAATGGATGTCTTCAAAGCACCTAATGAAATCAAGAAGATTGATGAGGAATATTGTTGTGTGGATACTTGTGGAAATGAAATTTGACTTGTATTTAAGATACTCGCACCCATGTCAGCAGATGTGTTCGATGTAGTATGAGTGCTATTGTGAGAGGTCAAATTATAAATGGTGCTAAGGAATGGTTGAATGTTTTCATCAATCAATCAAAATGTTTGTGCAATTTGTGATGTCGATCCCACTTGAGATGTTGATGTGGGATGTGAAATAGAAGGTCTACTAGAAGTAGCCTTCCCCTTGTCTTGTGATGATGTTGTGTTGATTGTGGAGTCCAAAGTAGTATCGATAGGAATCGTTGCCTTGACAACATTATGACAAAGCAAAGAATCATCAAAGTTTGTCGGGACTGTGACTCCATCTATGATAAGGTTCATGAATATTTTAGCTTTGTTTTGTCTAATGGCTTTCTCTACCATCTCCTAGTTGTAAGGGTCTTTGAGGAATTCAATCACGCGAGGAGATGTATTAGGTTGATTGACAAGTCCTTCTTCAGCTTCATCGGTGATGGCTATAGCGGGACCTTCAATGCTCCCAAGGAAAGTTGTGGTAAATGGATTCTCATTGTCTGTGTTGGTGTTTGATGCAAACCTCCTCATTTCTCTAGCTTCTAAATGATTCAAGACCATACAAATGTGACCTTTGGAAAGATGAAAGACGAAGTCTAAGAGTGCGTTGGATGAAAGATTTGATGAGGGAAGAAAGATGGACTTTGGACTAGGAGAAATTGTTTAGGACTTGTTTGATTGATTTTCACTTTGATGATTGGATGAAGGTTTTGGACAACCTTAGTAAAATAAGATCCTATTAAGTACAATGATTTGGATGTTGGGTGATATCTCTCTCCTACTTTGGATAGACTAATGATCTCAAGAAAAATAGGATATTAACTAATTAAATCAATCACTCAAAATGGACAATGTTCTCAAGAGAATTCAACTAGGGTTTTGCTAAGGATGAGTATCTTAATGACACTTTGATGAATCTTCAAACCTAAAGATTTGGGATGACATCTTGAAGAGGGGGTGAAGGATTGGTTTGATTGATTAGGTTGGTCTTAACTCTAATTCGGATGTGGGTTAATCAAGACAACAAGATTTAAGTCCAAATGAGTGATGGTGCTCCTAAGTCAAAAGTTGGAAGATTAGAAGAATGAAGGATTAATGAAGTGGTGCTTCCTTGAATCTGACATGGATCATGGAAAAATCATAATTTTGGACTATAGAGGATTGATTGGCAAAGTGATATGATGAACCACTATAGGACTAAAAATGCCAAGTTTTTGCAAGGTTTGGAAGATCATTGTTTTCAATCAGAGACGTCGGTCGCAAACACAAACGTCAATTTCCTAGACAACAATCAACAGGCAGAGACACCATTGTATGAAAATTAGGTTGCTAGTGAATTATTATGTCTCATTTCTAGAGAAGCAGAGACGTGAGTCTACCCAATGCAGACACTGATCTACGCAATCATTGATCTAGAAATAAGGCAAAAAAAATTAATTTTTCAATGTTTGACCAAGTTTGACTGAGTTTGGACCTATTTTTTTATTTGTTTAGTGGCAAGAACAAGTACAACAAACAAAAATTAAAAATTTGCAAGTGTTTAAACTTGAAAAAGTTTTTTTCAAAAATCATTTACATAGGTTTACATATCAAATCAAGCCCTTTCTACCTAAGGAATGGTTGCAATTTAGCACATTGTAATCCATAGGAGCAAGCTCCAATCTTGATATACCAGACCCTTGTGTGTTGTGTCCCTCTCAATCTAAGAGGTAAGTTGATGCGGAGATGAATGGCAACAAATGCACTTAACAGGGCCTTCAACAGCCGATGCAGAGATGAACCAAAAGAAATGCACTTAATAGGGCCTTCAAGGAGTGGGTGAATAGGGGGTCCCCTTGTGAGGGCTTGCTCGACTTCCAATGATGAAATCCAAAAGCCTTCATACCTCACAACCAAGGGTATAAATATGGTGATTAACTTCAGAGAACGACGCAATCCTCTTGCATTACAAGTGTTAAACCAAGGATAAAATGGTGGGCTTCTAAATTAACGATCTATAAATAGGTTTGTGGCGTCCCTCTAATCGGTTTGTACGCCTATGAGACACTTAAGTCTCTAGTGGACCAAGTCAGCTCCTTAGGCACTATTTCGCCCAATCCAAATTGTCATCCGCACACAACACCTGAGCTTGGCGAGATAAGACAAGTTTTTGTTCAATGTCTTATTTATATATTGGTCAGAGCATTTACCGATTTAAGGTCGATCTTTGAAAGGGAGCACCTGACTCCAAATAGACCTCGCTAGAGGCAAAAATAGAAGTGGGTTTCTCGTACACCCAAGATTCACGAAGACAAGAAGAGAGGATACTACGACTTCTATCTTTGCATCACGTATATTAATTGAGATCTAAACTCTAAACAATGAGTAAAGATCTTGAAGGGATAGTAAAGATCTTGAAGGGAGTACCTCCACTGACAAAATATTTCAAGTACGTAAGACACATGTAAATTCCAAATAGAAGTTAACTTAGAGAAACTACGTGCAACTATCTCACATCAAACACTCTCATAAAGCAGGAAAATCATTCATTCAAAGCATTAAACATTCATGGAAAATCCTGCAATTGTTAGTAGTTTGATTTTAGCGTCTTCGATAAGGATAAGAGTTGCACCACTGGTTAGTCATTAGGAAAATCAAGTTGAAAATTCAACAAACTGCAACAGGCCTGTGACGCAAACACTAATTCTGGAGTCCACAATGATTAATAAATGTAGAAAAATTAAACTTTAACACATGTCAAACTTACCTATAATGACTCTGTGGAGACGTCGATGTAGAGGGTGCAGACATTGATCTACACACACACCAATCTGCGGAGACGAAAGTTCAGGCTTTTGGTTAAAATATTAAAATTTTTCCCAAGATTTTGTTTCGTAAAAAGTTATGTCTGACAAAAAACTGAGAGCTAAGTATTCTAAAAACCACAAAAAAGCATAAAAACCCAATTATCCTGCAAAATCGAGTGTGAAATAGTGACAGACGGAGACATCGCTCTGGAGGCAGAGACGTTGATTGGTGTCGAACGAAGACATCGATGCGAGAACAAGGCCCGTAGGCGCATGAAAATTTCAAAAATTGGCAAAGTTTTAGGGACGTGGGTCACATTGAGCATGCCAAAACGTGTTTTTCTTCACAATCAGGCTCAAACAATACAAACGTTAGATAAACATGCATCCAAACATAACTACAACTAAGAAAATCACACAACCTTAGATAGAGTCAAAACAAGTGCTATGAAACTATGATAGTGAAGATGCATGAATATGCTAAAATGCTCTTAAAACTCTAGAGACTAAAATAATAACAATGCAATAGCTAATAGATGAAATGCTTGAAGTAAGGCTCCTATTTATAGATATTTTGGGAAGACTTGAGGGGCTTGGATTTGGTGGCACCTATGTGGCATCCACATAGGACACACATGGGCAAAGAGATGGTCATGTAAAGGGCATGAATTGCTCACACATGTGTGAGCAATTTGGAAAGTGATGGGTCATTTAAAAGAGGAGACAAAATGGGAGAGTGGGAGATGTTCAAGCTTGCTCACACGTGTAAGCACCTTGGAAAGTGATGGGTCAATTAAGAGAGGAGACAAAATGGAAGTGTGGGAGAGGCTCAAGGTTGCTCACGAAGGTGTGAGAAAATTCCAAAGAGGGAAGAGGGGATAACCATGTAAGAGTGTAGGTGGCCAGTTATGAGAGGTTGTTGACCACCTTGGAAAGAGTTGCTCACAAATGTGCGAAAAACTCATTAGGCTTAATGAAGTTAGGAAGCACATGGATTAGTGGGTTAATCAAGAATTAACTCAAATGTGTAGGTTTAGTGGGTGAGATGATGAATGTAGGCTAGTTTTTAGGAACCATTTAGATTTAAATTAAGTTAAATTAATTTAAATCATGGTTTAGAAGAAATGAGAATATCGAGGGAATAAATAAATTTAAATTTATTTAAAAAGGTATTTTGTGGAGGATATATATTAAATCAAATTTAATACATTAGAGGGGGATGTATTTAAATACCTTAGGTAATGAGCTTGATTTAATTAACAAAATTAATAAAGTAGGTATAAGCACATGACGAATACAATTAATTAATTCAAATTAACTATAGTTCCAAAGAGAGCATTAATTAAATTAATGTAGAGTGTTAAAGGACATCTTTAGACGTCTACACTATAAAGTCCATATTGGTCTTAGGAATGATGGTTTAAATTTTACTAGGTTTTCTCTAAATTGCAGACATCTATATAGACCTCTATTATTGTACTTCTAGCATCTTTTTAATACAAGTGGATAATCATTATCTATTAAGTTCTGGTGATTAGTTGATAATTAATTATATTAGTTATATTTCAACGTGTATATTTCATTAATAAATAGATCCTTCTTAGTTTGCTAGCCTAATTACACATGACCGCAACTATGTGGTTATACCCGTAGCCATTATTGTGTGACTTGAATTAGTGGTGGATTTCTTTATGTTTGTTTATTTTTGCTTTAAATTAATTGTTATTTTTATGATGTCAATAATATCAATTTCATCTAGGTATATGCTCAATGTATGATAATTAAATGACCCTCCTTTGTAACAAAAGGTTACTTAATTGAGGATTAGTTACATCATTAATGCGTAGATTAAATCTTTTGTACCAACTATTTATAATTAAAACCATATTTTCAAGCATTATTACCCAGTTGGATAAATATTTGTTCAAAAACATTCTACTAACAAGTGCAAGGATAAAGCCTATAAGCCCACAATACATATGGCATTTGACAACAGAAAAAAATGCATTAGGATGATTTCTTCCCTCTACCAAAAAATGACACACACTAGCTACATTTACTGGACCAATGGATCCTCTCAAACTAAGAAGAGAACCAAAGGATAGAAACATGACAATAGGAGAAGACCCTTTTAGGGACATTAATCAAGGTGTATGCATTTGAATAGCTATGACCAGTTGTTCATGTGAACAATCTTTTGGTGTGTATCCTCACGCATTGGTTCATCCTCCCCCTAATTGTAATGGTGTACAATTGTATTGATGAACAATTTGATTGTCCTATGTTGAACAATTTTTTATTTTTTTTTATTGGTAAAAGGCCGAAGCCCTAATTTTATTAATATATAAATAATTAATTTTACAAAATGACCCCGCTCGATGCAGGCGCTGGTAGGAAAGAGCAAGGTTGAGAAAACCTCCAACCTTGCCCAGGACCATAGGTCCTGACCTTATACAAAATATACGTGGGCATACCCACGACTCGATATATATCAAGATTTTATAAAATACATAGTTCCTGTGGGCATACCCACATCTCGAAAAATTTCGAGATTTGTTTTAAAATCTTGAAACAATTGATATACAATGATTTAATGATTTTACGTTTTTGGATTTGTCATTGAAACTCTAGGTCTACAATATCTGATCCTTCTTCTTCAATATGAAGGTGTACTTGGTTCCCGAGTGATTATTTCCTCCTAAATATAAGACAGAAATCTTTCACATACAAAGGTTAACCAGCATCAAGATATTTTCAAATGAGTCCTACATCTTAGCCTTAAAACCTACCTTTGAATAATAGGCCATAAGGCATACTAAGTTGAAGCAAAAAGTATACAAATAGCCCTTCAAATTTTCTACAAAAAGAAAGGAATTACCTATACCATAAGAAAACAGCTTCCTGACCAAAGGCCAAGTGTCCTCTTAAATTCCAATTTTCAAGAGATTCAATAGCTATTATTATATTGCTAATATAGAAACATAAACTTAAATTCTAGATGTGAATCATACCATATCTAAGCTATTGCTCCTCAAGTAATTCTATCATCATCTTACCTTTAACTGAAGACATGACTTACTGTCAAAATAATGAAAGAGACAAATCTTATCTTTGTGTTTAACATTCCTTACCGATTTAGATTATCATTTCCTGCCATATGTTAGCATTTGCTAATCATAACATTTTAGAAATAGTTGCATAGGGACAAAGCAGTCTCCTCTTTACTATGCTAATACTTGTTCCACGTCATGCCTGGTTGACGCTCAAAATGAAGAGATATGCAAAAATGCATTGCTAGCCTCTGTACAATATACACCTATGGTGTATATTACAATCTCTTCAGATTGATTAAGCAAAAACTTGTTTGTTTATATATATATATATATATATATATATATATATATATATATATATATATATATATATATATATATATATATATATATATATATATATATATATAACCATGTGTATATACCTTAAACATATCTGTGAAATCTAAAGGATGACATGTTCAGAGTTGTCGAAGCTTATCTCTTTTTTAAAATTCACATATCATGGTTGAATAGATATATATATAAATATATATATACTTATATATACAAGTAACAGGTTTGAAGAATTCATTCAGTTAATCAAACCAGACATACTCTTCAATACTGTTACCTATTATATATAAACCATTTTAAAAAAAAAAACACATAGTAAGGTAGCTTAGATATATATATAAATATATATACACAAACACCAGTATATATATATATATATATATATATATATATATATATATATATATATATATATATATATATAGTTGAAAGTATGAAACCATCAAATTATAAGAGAGTAATTATATGTCCCTGTCTTTTACTACTGAGTTCTCATCTGCAAAAGTAATGTTCTAGTATGCGAATTACTCACTTATAGAGAGTCATAGCATTAATAGTTCCTTATCTTTATTTATTAAACCATACAATCCAAAATTAATCAGCTCATAGATCTTTTGCTGAAAGCCCCGCCTTAATCAGGGCTTTCCTAGCTATACTACTTCCTCTGTTGGTCTGTTATCTGAACCATTCATACTTGTATAATCCTTCTCAGAACAATCCTATATTTCAATGCCTTATGATTGATTATAACAGTGCTAGATAAATCTCTTATAAACATAAGAAACATTTGCACATAAAATAAGTTTAGGGATGATCCTTAATCAAAATATTCCCAATATCTACATCAATATATTAGAATTAGAACATATTGTCCATAGTCCAAACTGTCTGTGGTATAATGCAATGCTAAAGTATATAACATTCTAACTATGTTAAGAGCTTTACTAATTAAAGATACTACAGCTGGCTATTACTTAGAATATATTGAGTATGCCTTATGAACATCTTATGCTTATATGCATCTAGGGTACATAGCAGCTATCAGACAGTCAGTAACCTCTATTCATCACTATTCTTTTGTACTGATGTGCAGCTCCATGCATTGTTGTTTTTGATCATCATCACTATGCATTCAATCTCTTCCTTGCCTTTCTTGTTTTTCCTGATACATCTTGACACTTCAGGTGCCATGATATGAAGGTTAGTAGGACAAGTATCATCTAGATATTCTGGGATATGGAATCCTTCTTCCCTCCAGTATTTCTAGAACTTCTTTATAAAGGTATTCAATATTTCTAGCCATGTCTGGCCAATGCTTGTCAAAGCAGTCCTCATCCCTGAAAGTCATTAACGCAATTCTCCTGGATTGAGGGATCCTATCCAAATCTCTGATGTTTGTCTGCATGGTAATTTCAAGAAGGGGTATGGTGAGATTATGGTCAATGCAATGAACCATCTTGTCTAGTCCTCCCAGGTGGTCTTCTACAAAGATCTCAATTGCCACCTTGATGATTTCTTCCTTTTGCTTTCCACCAAAGGTGGACAATGCTATAAACTATCCTATGATACTGCCATTAGTTCTGTAAATGTAAGCATTGTTGAAATACTAATCCCCTATGGATTTATCGATTGCTCTCCTAGTTGAATCCGATAGATGGTTCAAGAGTTGGTTACATCTTTCAGGAAAGATGGGACCTCTAAACACCATTGCCTTGTCACTCTTAGTGTAGAAGGTGATAAGTTTGGTTTCCATGATTAAGCTCTGTTGAATCACTTGTTGTTCTGTTCTATATGTAACAAATTCCTGCAGACCTTTCTAGAGAAGACCAGAGATCTAAATCCTAAACTACTAGAAGGTGCTTTGGAGCAATCTGTCATCTTTTCATTTAATTGAGTTGTCGATTTGGAGTGTTTTTGTTATCATCACATATTTATTCCTTTCCCTCTGTAATCCAATGAATCACATGTGACGAGCACTTCCAACATCAAAATTATGGAGAAAGGAAACGAGGCCTAAGTTTTTTAAGCCCCTATTACTGTAGTGATTATACTTGTTGATCATTACTAGCCTAATCAGCCTATGTTGTTCAATTTTAATGTTTAATGTTCTACATTGTTATTTGCCAATATCCATGTATTATTCAAAAAGCAAAATTATAATACATCCATAAAAGCCTTTGTAAACCCAACTGTCGATAAGCACTCCATGTGAACAAGCATGTAACCGCGCTTTTAACATTCACAAATTAGTTAAGGTAAAAGTATCATTTGCCATATATCTATGGTATAGGGACTATCAAGTTACCCATGCGTAGAGTTGAATTGTTATTACCTTGATCAATCAAATTTATCATTCCTACAAATTTATGATAAACCACCTTTAGGCAATAAAAAATGCTCCACTATACAATGGAACTAACTTGAAAACATAAGCTCTATAGATGTATACAATATTGATTGTCATCTATATTCTAGTTTATCTACTACAAACTAAATTCTCTTGCATTCAAAAACTACATCTAGTCTTTATTTTTATATATTTTTGAATAATGTAACTTTTGCCTAGCCTAAAAAATCATTCTAAAAGCTAGAATTTTTTACAATTCTAAACAATGTCTTTTCCGACACAAGACCAATCTTAAGACTTTTTTTCCAAATGTCATTTTTTTTCAAAGATTGGGAAGAAATCTCTCAAAGATAGATGTGCACTAGATGTCGTTTCAAATCTACTCTAAATTTTTGACACTTGAGTTTTGAACTCAACACCATCTAAATGCCTACAACGTATATGTGTGCCTACAAGTGTCTTTTGGCCAAAGTTTAATTTCATGGCAAAATAGTGATCTAACACTTCTTTAATAAGTGTGAATGAAATTGCCCCATGTACTTTGGTTTCAATCACATATTCTAATGCCCAATTTAATTGCCAATTCCATTTTAGTGTTCAAATTTCAATTACCCTTTCCTTGTAGATGAACAAGCCAAAATGGTAAGTTATCACTAGCTAACCCAACCATGTCGCCATACTCTTAACCTTGTAGTCTTATAAATCATCACTTATGTCACTAATATTTAAATTACAATATAATAGCAACGTTTCACATGAACATTCAAATTTTTGAATTATTTTGTAATCCTTTAAGGATAGAAGAGTCTGATATTCATGGCACAAGCATTTAAATGACAAAAGCGTTCCTAAGTTACACCTATCATTGTTTCCAAAGAAACCTAAGAGTTACATATGTTAAGAACTAAAATATTCTATAAAATAAACACATACATTGAATACACTCCATTATACAAAATTCATAACCATGATGTAGAATGCTACAAGTAAAATAAAGATGATAGCCATTTACGAACCCTACACCCACCCAATCACCTAAAAGATAAACACATACATTGAAGACAGACATACACTCCATTATACAAAATTCATAACCATGATGTAGAAAGCAATAAGTAAAATAAGATGATAGCCATTTACAAACCCTACACCCTCCCAAACACCAATAAGATAAACACATACATCCCTCCCAATCACCAATATGATAAACACATACATTGAAGACAGTGATACACTCCATTATACAAAATTCATAACCATGATGTAGAAAGCAATAAGTAAAATAAGATGATAGCCATTTACAAATTCTACACCCACCCAATCACCAATAATAAATGATGACGAGCCATTTATACAAAGATTGTGAATTAAATACTAAGTTACTATGTCAAACATTTACAATAAATACACCACATCATTCATAAACGAATTGATATTTTCATTGACTTATCTATTATATTTAAACTCGTCTAAAAGAACTTCTATAAAAATAATTTTAATACAACTTAAAATATTAATAAAATTGTCCACCAATTATGTTTTTACTAGTTTTCAGTAGTTGTTATTGTTTGCTTACCCTAAAATGTCTCATAATGGTGTCCTAATTTACTAAGGCCTTACGAAGGTATTGGATGATAAGTTTATCGAAAGCGGGAACTATTTATTGATTAAAAGACTTGCATAAGACATTGTCCACACCATATTAAATGTTTCGCGATGGAAGCCTTATCACTACTTGTTCCAACATACCATCTTCATTTCAAACCAACAAACTCGGATATCAAGGTATTGTTGGCACCCAGAAGTTCACTACGGTGCAGTTCTATTAGGAGAGTTTCAAGATCTATTTTTATGGAGTGGGAGGTCTAGAAGATTAATTAAAATCTTTTCCTCAAAGATAACAATCCCTACTTTTTAAAGTTGGGATTTGAACAGGTGGAAAAAGTGGGGGCTAGAAATTGCCCCAGCTTAAGCTTTTTTTGGTCACTTGTCATTCATACAAAAAACAATTAATTCTTATTAATAATTTTATTTATTTATTTAATCATGTGAATTGAATATGCTAAATTGAAAAATCATGATACCACCAGCTGAGAAGACTTCATGATGCAGGATTGTGCACCGCACTGAACCATAGGATTGTGCACCGCACTGACTAAGAACCGGAGCATGCATTTCTTACTGTATGTCCATCATATCCACAGCAACAAACATATGACCACCAGAAAGGATGGTGAAAAAAGAAAGTTTTTACTTGAATTTCAGTGTTTCCAATGTTTGTAAAACCCTCGGTTTATGTCTCAGATAATATTAACGAATCCATTTATAAATATTAAATACAAATCCTGAGTTAAATTAAATTTTATAAAACCAGCTCTTCAAATTTATTGTGGAAGACCACAGGTAAGCAGAACAAAGAGATGATTTTAGTAACGAACAGTCAACACTTTAAGAATACTTCCTGTGATATTCACCAAATCAAGTAATGTGACCAAATTCAAGTAAACAGAATGAAGGTGCAAGTGGAGGCATTCATAGCATTAAATATCCAAAGGTTCATTTGCAGGTGACCCATGTTTTACGAATCTTAATATAATGTCAAAAGCATAGCGCACACAATCAAGGGCAGCATAGCTTAAAATAAAATTTGAAACGAGTAACTATTGCAATTCGCCAAAAGCAGATAGGCAAAGCAAGCTAGAGCTACGTGTTTAATTTTCTTCATAGTACAGATATACAACCATTATAGCAAGTTCTGTATAATCAATTACTGCGAGAGTCACATGTCCAGCTTTTGATATATATAGGGAATCTTCCAGAAGTGGAAACTGTTGCTATCCAGATACATGGTCTTTAGTACATCCTCTATGAAACCCTCTACAAGATTTCCTCATAACCCTAATCCTAAGGTCCTCAGAATGCGACCTTTTAAGTGATTTGTTCTCAAATTCATGTAGTAAAAGCTGATTTGTAAGATAAAACCTACAATCCCAACAAAAAATGAACATTTCTAAAAATATTTGGCAATTCTCCAAGGCTTTTTCAAAACCCTAATCCTAAAGTCCTCCAGATGGAATCTTTTAGATGATTTGTTGTGGAATCCATGTGGCAAAACCTCCAGATCTGGTTTATAAGATAAAGATACAACCCCCACAAAAAATAAACATCTCTCAAAATATTTAGTAGTGTTGGTCATCATTCCTCCGTTTGAGGATGTAGCATACAAACAACTTGTCCAGGAGGAATTAATCACACTGAACAAGTTGGAAATGTTGCACCTGATTGGCATCATATCTATGATTCAAGGAGATGGCATTTACTAAGTTGGCATCAAATCAGAACTTGCCAACCGCAAATCGAAACTATTTTTGTGAATCTGGGATGATGAATGGGTCAATAATCTTGATATGAAATAAAATTGAATAGAAGATTCAGAGAGTTGTGCTTCCAATAGAATCATGTTTGGATGGCATAAAGAGGGAAATCTTGGGAGCTGATATATCCAGTGTCAAAATGACAGGATTAACATTGTAGACAAAAGTTGTCCTGACAAAGGCTCTTCCCAATAAGGAAAACACGTGGATTAATTGGAAGAGAAGTTGTTGAGTGCAAACTTAGACCTGTTGAAGGAATACATTCTTCAAATTGATAAGAAGATTCTTTCAATACTTATATAGATGGACTTGTCTGCAAATATGTTGGTAAATGGTTAAGAGATCACTTAATTGAAAGACAATCTGGATACAACAGCCTTAGTGGCACTTGTATCTGAACTAAGGAATGGTTAAGAGATCACTTAATTGATGGACTTGTCTGCAAATATGTTGGTAAATGGTTAAGAGATCACTTAATTGAAAGACAATCAGATTAATCTGGATACAACAGCCTTAGTGGCACTTGTATCTGAACTAAGGAATGGTTGTGCAGAGAAACCGTTTGAAATTTCAACGGAAGACATGGATAGCTGTTTCTAGATAACTGCAAGCTTCATGAGCAAGCAGGTGAAGTCTGATCTTGAGTGCCCCATCTTGGAAGATATGGCATCTATTCTAGGTGGAGAAATAATTTCTCAATATGTTGATGAATTTAGGGATCTAATTTCAATGTGAAGTTCTAATGAGAAACTACAAGCAGAATGCTTACTAGAGTGTATATTGGTTTTGCCAGGCAATCCTCCTTGTGTGATGGGCCTTCCTGAGATTATGGAGAAGAGTAGTGGACAACATTGTTCTGTCATCATTGCTGATGAGCAGGTGACCAGGAGTGGTTATACAGAAAGTGCATCTTTCAATCCCAAATAAATAAAGAAAGCAATGTAACAATTTGACAACAATATCAGCTTTTGAATCCTTGTGTAGGCAAGGCTCCGGAAGTATTTCCACTATGTTTGAAGAATGAAATTCATCTTCCACCAAAAGAAAATCTATAGGTGTCTTGAGTCGGTTGTGTAAGTGCTGTTGCGGCCCCAACGAAGTTGTCACAACCCCATCAGAGCCCAACATATTACTTATAACTGCTTAAGTTTTGAAGGTTACAGCACTTTGCCCGCAAGTCAATATGAATAACAGTGATTTCAATAGTTGCCATTGTGTGTTTGTCGAGAGCCAACGTCCTTTTCTTACCTGAGTGTTAAAACTGAAATAAGAGGATTTTGCATAACCAAAACAAGCGAAGAGACACTGTTGAGCTGTTTAGAAGACAGGGTTCTCCACTCAGTGAACACTACATAGATATTGGCCAAATCTTCATCCTATTGGAATCACAGCTGCGCAACTTAAAAACCTGATTGCTTGCTCATTGTTAGGATTTTCCATTTTAAGGAGACATGAAAAGCTTGGGTATCAAGTGCTCCAAGCTGAACCACAATATAAATACATCATTCAATGTCTATGTGATGAACCTGATTTAACAAGGGCTGGTTGGTAGCCAGGTGGTGCTCATTAGCACTTTTTGTTTGTTTTATAAATAATTTTTAAATAATAAAAAAAGTCGGCCTTGGCCGACCTAGGAGTTATTAATAATAATTTTTAATAAAATTTATTTTTCTTGACTAAGGCCAACTTGGCCAACCTAAGTTGCATCGTCTATTTAAAGAGAGGCTTGTGTTGTTACAGCATGCTTGGTCAATCAGTATTTCTGCCACTGAGCACGCCTAGAACTGGGATGCCAATTCCAGTGTCTGCACAAGGTAGAACGAAATCCCTAGCATTGTACATCAATTAGCTGAGAACCGTTTACCAGTAATAATAATGAGATTTGTTTGGCATCACAGTATTCCAGAACAACAGGACAGCAAAAATCTCAGAGCTTAGGGAGAGGTCGTGGTGGTTAATTCAGGCCGCAGCCAGACACCACTGTCAAACACCTCTAACTGGAAACAGCAACCAGAGTGATTGGTGATCACAGAAAAGGCAGACAATCGAAGCGTGATTTTGCAGTGTAACTGCAACACCTGCAAAGCCATCAGGATAGCGTCGAAAGGCAATCAGATTGCTCCATCAGGACTGGTTAGTTTCTAAGTCATTTGGTTTCTGTATAGTAATATCAGATTTTTAGTCATCTGTGTTATAAACAAACTGATCTTCTGGAGTAGGAACATTTCAGTCTATAGTTGGGTCATCTACTGATACAATCAATTCATCCGCTGCTTCCGCAATGTCAGCTATGCCATCCTCAGAGATCTCATCATTGACATGTCAGAGATCTAACACAGGTTCAACTTCCAGTGATGGTTCATACCCAGGCACAATAAAGGAATTTTGTGAAGTATGTTGAGGTCCTTAGTATCAGAGTTACCAGTTAAATCTTTCTATGTCGAGAAAGCAATTCACATATTATATCAACGAAATACTGACAATTCATCTGTGTCTACTAGTGGTAATGGTTGCATTGCACTTAATGGTAACAAAGATTTGGAGAGTGAAAGTAACAGATGCTCATTTAACCACGATCAGGTAAAAATCAAAGACAATGAGAAGAAAGAGGTAGAGAATCGGGTAAAATATTTAGTCAAGGAGAAGAAACACAGCTATTGATGCCTCTAGTTTATGATTTGATTCAAAATTGATAGACTCCACAAGCTTCACAAAATGGCATATTACGTTCTTCATACCTGGAGTGATGCTCATTCCATGGGGCTGCTTCTGCTCGTATTTGAACAAGATCTGCCACATAGTAATTATGTGGCTCTTCATAAACAGGATGACAAGGCATAAGACAAATTCTGAAAGGTTTTCTAGCATGCGCGTTGGTTCTAACCTATGGATACTGTTTTGGAGTAGAGCTTACCATAGACAATGTGATTGCAGAGAATTTCTTTAATAGATTTGACTTAAATCTTCACACTGTGGGCATAATTGCAGCCACATTTGGGCTTACCAAGATAGTGAACCGTACATTTGGGGAATTGTTGTCTGACCTTGTAGCATGTAGGTATTGGCATGAGATGGCGATTATGGGCTCTCTGGATTGTATACACTCTGGGTTGAGTTTACTGTCTTTGGTTAGGAAATGCAAATTCACCAAGCCTCTCCATTTCAGACATGCTGATCTTCTCCACTTTTGGGCAACCATCTTGAGGTCTGACTTTTGGAATCCTTTAGTTTCTAGGTGGTCAATGGGTATAGCGTCTGGAATGACAGGAAGAGGAGCAACCTGGGATCAATGGTAACACAGCTTCTGTTCTTCACTAATTCCAAGTATTCCCACAGACAGGAATCGACTTGATGGGTGTCATGATCATTCCCTGCTAATTGCTACTGTTGTGGTTATATTTTCTACAATGAGGAGGGCTGTGTCATCCATCTTCCACTGTGTCGTCCATCTTCCAAGGCTAAGAATTATTAATAATTATAGATCAGAATGGTTTTGAGCATAAAATTTGCTGAAAACAGTGACATAGTACTCCAAGATAAAGAAGAGATAAGAGCAGTTCCAACTACTGATGCAGCTTGGGCAACGGGCATCTACCAGTCAAATTTACAAGAGGAGCTAACATTTTATTATAAAGTTCACTAAATAATATTTTTACTCATTAGTGTAAAGTTTTCCAAGAGGGGTAATTCAAGTTTGTCTACAGAGACTAATTTTGGGTATTTGTATAAAGAGAGTGCTTTCTGATCTTCGAGTCTGAGTATGTTCTTTGAGTAATCCATTGTTCTGATGTTCAATTTACAACCATTTCTCTGAATGTTTGGCAAATGTTTAACTACAGTTCTTTTGCCTCGCTTTAATAAATCTTCTGTATGTACCTGCGAGGCAAACCTATGTGTTCATTCTCTCTTTTGCTGCAATCTATCTCCCATTTTCATTTTAGTTTGTTTGCCTTTACTGCTTTCTGGTTAAAAGCATACCTCGAAAAACCAAATTTCATTATATAAGGGAGCTCTTACCTCTAAAATTCAGAGGAAGATCACTTAATCAATAGTGATCTCTCCAACTGTTGGTCTGTTTGTTGCTGCTCGCTGAGCAATGCAGGGTCATCTTTCAAGACAAAAACCATGACGACAAATTTGTTTACCAAGTATTTAGTACATCCTCTATGCAACCCCCTACAAGGCTTCCTAAAAACCCTTAATCCTAAGGTCCTTGGAAAGCAGTCTTTTAGGTGATTTGATCTCAAATCCATATGGTAAAGTCTGCAGGTCTGCTTTGTAATATAAACCCTCCAATTCCAATAAAGAACAAACATTCTCTAAAAACATGTCAATGACTGCAGTTCAAGAAATTTCTCAGCAGTGCAAATCACAATCTATGCTCCACCAAATTTTGGGGACAGGGACGGCGGGAGGTGTTTCTCATACAAGGGTACTTTTGGGACCGTTTTTAACAGACAGTAGGGGATGGCCATTAAAAAATAGAGAAATTTCAAGTATTCATATCATAACAGTGTTAAAGCATTCATCATAGAAGTTGTAGAGGCTTAACACATAACATTACACCTGTATTGAGATATCAAATGAGCACTGAAAACAAATTAACAAGATTCAATTGCTTTCATTGTCAATGTGCATATATATTATACAAGAATTATAAAAAAATGCCCAAAGCCTCCAAGTTTCAACTAAAAAATGACAAAAACATAAAAAATATATGGCCATCCCTAATCAGCAGATGCAATTGGTAGGTCTGTATAAAAATGGGAACTCGAGTATAAAGGTCTGCCTTAGGCAATGGAACCACGAGTTCCAATTCGAAAGAGTTTTTCTTAGCGAAAAAGAAACAAAAAAACTCATACTTAACGTTATATATATATATGTCACAAAACTGAAACGTTGAAAATTATAAGAATTGGTTGAAACGATGAAGCAATGACAGTGAATTACAATGAAGCAGACTCCAGCATGTTTTTATCTCCTTTTGTTAAGGATCATAACTTAATTGTTATCAGTACTACAAGACTTGATAATTAAAAGTTTCTTGAGAGCCATTTTCTGTACATTTTCAAGACGCGGGGAGCTGAGGAAAACTCTACCAGCTCCACCAAGGATGCCATCAGGTCACTTATCATATGGCAGGCACATGCCATTACATACTACCGCAACCTTTAAATTCATGAAAACTAGTTCACTTTTCATAGGGCACTTCTAAAGATGTAATAATTCAGATTTTGCCTTGAAGATTTCAATTCATCTCAATTTGTACATCAGTGCTGCCCCGCATCAGCTAGTCTGCCTCCATCCCCTTGTCATCCCCATATTTTGGCCCTTGGTCCCCCCCATCCCCAAAACCCATCCTCGCATCCCCCCGTCCCTCCATTAGGAAACTTCGTGGAACTATGAATATTTCTAAGAACACTCAAAACTTTGAGCAACTACAAGACAGGTACTTACCATTTTAAAAATTCTCAAGACAGCTTTTCTGGTTAAACACATAGCGAACTTCCAGGATGTTTTCATCCTAAAATAGCAATTTCATATTTCAGTTTCCACTGTCCAAGTTTGACAGTTAACTCCATTTAAACCAATTTTCTCTAACAATGTTTTGGGAAAGGCCTACCTCATGTCTCAGTGCCATAAAATGTTGGTGACTGGCAAAATATAAGTTTCGTATACTCAAAAACATATATTAAAAAATAAAAATTAAATACTCTGTGAGTACTTGCACTCAGGCAGGATCAAAAGTAACTCGCCAGCATATAACTGACTAAATTACCCAGTTCGCCCAAATTGCCCACCCATCCCGGCAAAGTTCAAACTGGTACCAGGTCCCGGTACAGTTCAACTGCTGGTCCAGGAAGGGTACGAACTTTACACACCCAGTTCGAACCAGCAGGGAATGCGATTGATCCCGGGCAGACCAGGCATTCTCAGATCGAACTGATGTCGAACTGGGACCTGCGGCTTGGTTTAAGTGATTTTTTTTGCAAATTTTATAAAATTTTGGCATCCACAACCCTAAAACGTGGATATGAAAGGCTTATGTTGACTTCTCATTCTCATTTGTGGTGTGCAAATAGATTATTTTGTCTTGAGCAAGAGCTTGGTTGTGCAAGGATGAGTTGGAAGATTGATTTGTGGACCTTCTTCAAGTGTTTGTGCCTCATTCCTACACCTTTGCAAGCTTACAATGACAGGAAGAGGTAAGTTCTTGTTCCATTTGCTTTTTGTTTTTGTTTAAGCTTTTTTTTCATTTCTCTTTCATTGTCCATAAGATCTAGCAATTTTTTCCATAATTTTTTATTCTCTTGCTTTTAAGTTTTATATTGAATATGTAAACAATTTCTTGCCATAGGAAAGGAACTACAATGGCATCTACCTCTTCCTCAGTAGGCAATACTGAACAACGAATAGAACCCCAGTCTGATTCTCCTTTGTGGAAGTATGTTGATATTGTAAGACCCCTTCCAGGAGGTGGTGCATTCCCTTGGAAATGTTGGGGTTGTGATATCAACAGTTCATATTTTCGTGTGGTAGACCATTTGTGTGGATACCCTGGAAGAGGAGTCAAAAAATGCCCTAGGAAAAAAGGTGCACCTGCACTAAATGCAACAGTATTAAAATATATTCAAGAACATGAGGCAGCAGAAGAGAGAGAAGAACGTAGGCAAAATACAACCGATGGCACTGGCAATTAAAGTTTTAAAAAATTAGCTGCTCAAGTTTTTTCTTTTCAACATTTTCTGTTTTTCCAATTTTGCTAGGGCTTCACTTCATTTTTCAGAAACAAAATATCATTTACAAGCAGAAGAACCCTAAGAACCCTACTTTGAAATATGGAAACAGATAAGAGAGACAGGAATGGTCATATGCTGAGATGTTGGGATGTGTGATGTAGTATTTTAAAGCTGGAAGCGAGAGACAGGAATGGTCATATGCTGAGATGTCGGGATGTGTGATGTAGCATCTTAAAGCTGGAAGCTCTCCTTACATAAAACAGAAAAAGGACATAGAAAGGGTATCAGAAACTGTCATGAGTTCTAAAAAGTACAGAGATTTAGAGAGAGTAGCCATCTTCCAGTGCGCCATTAATATGTGAATAATCTACATTGTACAAGATAACACTCTTGGTGAATGCCCTCCATTAGAAGGTACATGTAATCATCAAATACACGAGCAATTTTTTGATACTGCAACAATTTATCCCTTAATGAATCAAAGAGTTCCTTAATTGGTCATTGCACTGATCCTAGCAAGCAAGGGTTTAGAACATCAAACTCTTATGACTTTGAGTGGACCATAATCAGAGGATGTTGGAAAGAACAGAAATCAAAAATCAAGTAAACAAAAAGAAATCTGGAAAAAGAAAGGCTGCAACTCTTTTGAATTTCATTAATGGGCAACTGGCAAGAAAAGCACCTTAAACCAACTTTCTCATGGCTTCCAAGGGATAATTAGAGTTTTTGAGATTAGCTGATGCCTCCAATGAAATTAAAATGTCGATGCCTTCTGCAGCTTGTTGGATGAGGAGTGAGTGGAGAATTTTCTCTAGATAATGATTAAAAAGGCAGCTGTGTACATCTAAGTTACTGGTTTGGGTGCGGGTGCGGGTGCGGGTGCGGGTGCGGATGCGGATGCGGGTATGAGAACATAGTAGGCGGATACGTCAAACAAAAAAATTTGGGTTTTTGGTGCATTTAGGTGTATATATGCATACAAAAAAATGCAAGAAATACAGATTTAAATCATTAGTATGAGCCATAATCTTTATATATATAGAATTAAATCGTTTGGAGGAATAATCTTTATTTTCGTCACGTTATAAAATAAATAGCAGAGCCATGTTCTTTATAGTGGGGCCCGAGAAATCTATTTCAAGCAAAATATTTTGGTCTTCTGTTAAGATTTGGAAGGCTATATTTCAACGGAGATTAATTATTATTATTCTCCTGAGAAGAATATGGCTGCACATATATATTTTTACCAGGCGATTATATTTTAAGACTATTAAATTCTTGAATGTTATCGGCAGCCTCAAGCATAGATTATTGTTTGGCCCAATGATCTTATATATAGTTGGTGCGAATAATATTTGATTGCGGGACCTTTGAAGAACATTAGAAGAAAAAATACAATTGCTTTATTGCTGTGACGGGAATGTCTATTCCACGCAGTATGGCTATTCAGACTGCGCACCACAGTGCATCCACAGGGGTGCGCACCACAGAGCATCCCACACAGCATCTGGCTCCGGACGCATCCAGGCCTCAGACCTGCGCACCCGGTAACTTAGGTGTACATGTAAGCTGGTATACTTTTAGAGGTGAGGCTTCATATGTTGTTTTGGAGCCCTTGTGCTCCTCATCACATTTGACATCCCCTCGTGGAGGCATAATCTCATGAGAGAACACATGTGCAATAAGGAACTTGTTGAGAGTCACACAGTTTGTACCTAATCTCATTACATTGTAGCATATTGCAACCACATTGTCATCTCTTAAACGTGTGTTTGTCAATGCTAAGTGGTGGAAAGTCCTTACTTTTGGAAGCAAGAAGATAGTGAAATGTGAAAACTGTTTTAATAATTCATTTGAAAAGTATATGACGACATCCAGCTCAATTGTCATTTAAAAAATGCATAATGTTACAATATGTTTTTTTCTGAAATGTTAATTTGCCAAGTTTCTTATTCTTTGATTTTTTCTGATTAAATTTGATTTTCTGATTTAATTGTATATGCTATCTATATTAAGTCATGGACAAGGCCAAAAATGAGGATTAAGCATTTGTAAAGGTCAAATATCAGCCCATTAAGGGCATTATTGATAGGTTACGAAACCAACAACTCCACCATGTTCATGTTGTTGACTAATACTTTAACCCAAAGTTTTTTTCTGTAATTCATTAAGGGCAACTGAGGAGGTTATGGATGTCCTCAACAAGTGTCTTTTGGATGATTTTTTATGAAAGCCTTAGGTACCTCATTCCTGATGAATAGTGGATTTATATGGGTATGGAGAGGGAGTTGTTTTCTTCAACTCTATGCATTTGAAGGAGAACAACACTGAAATCAAGTAAAAGAGCATATATGTTTAATTGTAGTTTATTGTTTACTATACACATACTAAATTATTGATTTTGGAAAATTATTGAACTATTCTTTAAACATCAAGTCAATTTAGTAAATATGCAGTTTATCCTATTGTTGTATATAATTCACCTGAAACCTGCAAAACTAACAAGTATTCACTTACACAATCATGTTGGACCTGTGAAGCTCGCATAGTTTACAGTCTTAAAATTATGGGCAATATTATGGTAACTGGTTATCAATAACTAATAGAAGCTAAACTTATGTTATGGAGCTAATGTATAGCTTCTTGTCAAACAAGACATCTAGATAGATGTAATTGCCACAATGCTCTAAAGTCGTATTTGATACAATGTACATTCAGGAATGAGCAACCTTTCCTCACTGCAAACAATTTGAACAGGGTGTTGTTTTAAATATATTTTTAGGAGTACAAAAACTAAAAATTAAGTGCACCGCTCTTTTGTATGAGTGAAAATAACTCACATCTGTCCTCTTCCATAAATTCTCAACAAAGGTAAACAAGTATTAGCAACGAAATCTACATTTCATTAATTTAGGCAGATTAATTTAATCCAACTTCACTCTCAAAAAAAAAGTTGGCATAATAGAAAAATGCAAAAAAATTGGAGAAGATAATATGAACTTGAATTTTATTTAACTCTCAAGTTCTTAATATGCCAAGAGTTCAGCATGCCAGTGAAGTAAGCTCAACTCAAAAATTTAACTAATACCCTTTTACTGGCAATAAAATGCATGCTGATTTTGAGAAAAATGAATGGCTACAATAAACATACCCATTGGTAACCAAATGGAAAGAATGTGATTCCATCTGCAGAAGGAATGTGTGTTGTTCGACAAATGCCTCATAAATCAGCCATTGTTCAAACTTTGTCATCAGGAAAGTTCTCTTCTTAATGCTCACCTGCAAACCTTGCTCAATGTTACTACCCTCTAAAAGTAAGTTTTTGCCACCTGAAGATATTCAATCTTGCAGATACTTGTGAGCAAATTGTCCATGTGAAGATGAAAATATTTAAACTCTACAATTATAGATAAGATTCGTGTAAATGTTTAAAATTGATCCGTTGATACTCCTAAAAATTTCAAGTTCGGGTATTCAGCTTTCAACTCCAATCCTTGGTCATAACGAACAATTACCTTGCCATATTTAACAAGATTAGATGTGCACTAGCAGAGATTGATGATTGGCCCACATCCATAATTGCATTCACCCTTTAGAAGGAAGTGTCCCCCAATTGTACCAAGTTATTCCTGCAATCTGTTCTAGTATAATCCACTGGAAGAAGTCGACAGTTTCCTCTAAAATTATGTTCGAGATTCATATGAAGTCAATGCCCAATGTTGATCACAATTGATGTACAGGAAAACATATTCAGGCAGTTAGGAATATGTAAATTTTTTGTAAATCTTTTCAACATTTGCACCAAAGATGTCATAATCCATTTGTTCATGCTCAAATATTTAGTGTGTGGTGACCAAAATCATCCTTCATTTAGTCCAAGTTCTTTCTTCCATCTAATCTAATCAATACCTGGAAAACCAAATACCCTAAATCCTTAAAGAAAATTGTACTAGGCTTATTGCTGACATCAGAATTTCAGTACTTATGAGTCATGACAACAGGAAAAAGCATGGAGAGAGCTTGGAACACAAAACTCAAAGAACCAAACCCCCAAAACTAGTCTATGTAACCCAGGAAGGTACAATGTCAATATTAACACAACGCCAGTAACACTATAACAGCCATTACCTATATTGTAAATTGCATTACGCAACATGAGAGTATATAAACATCTCTATAAAAAACTTGTTGAACCTTTGCCCCTTGTCATCTTTCTATAACTCGTCAAGATTACTCAGAACTAAAAGTCAATTTTCCATTGGTGTATTTACAAGCATACCTATATTTAGAAAATTCCATGTTAAGGATGCCAAGGGATGTCACTTTGCTCTCAGAAAGTTGTGCATCTTCCAAAGATAGCATAGTTTGATGTCACAGTATGCATCAAAAGACGAAAACCTCCAAATATTTCTTGCAATTCCACCAAACTATGTTTCTTCCAATAGAAAAATTTCTTCCACCGCTCAAAAGTAGCCTTTTTCTTTCCCAAATTATTCTCTTTCGCCATGAATTCAAAGAATTAAATGTTTCAACAAATTCCCAATTTGAAAGCAACAACAAATTTCTTCAATAGATAATGCTGCTTTAATAATTTCAAAATTCCCAATTTGATATGTCATCCTGCTTTAATAATTTCAATAACGCTGAAAGAAACTAAGCTGAAAAGATATAACTAAGCTGCCGATACAAATATATATACTCAAAAATATAAATTATAACAATGATACTCAAAATTGCCAATAAAAAGGATATTTCAATACCTAATTAATAATATGCAAAAAGGATAATACTCGATTCTCAAATCATAAATATAGATAAAATAGAAAACATATATTCAAATTACTACAGATAAATATTCAATAATTATATATAAAAAGTAAATAGTAAAACATAACATAATATATAATTATGATATATATTTAATATTTATATAAATTTTACATTATTAAATATAATTAATCCATGGCTTTATCTCCCAGCAGCACTTTCTTCCAAATAACACGAATAAGCTGTTCACTCGAGGAGGGCTCACAGTTTAACAACGGCTCTTCTCTTCTCTATTTATAAGTATGTTTTGGAACTGATCATGGTAATGGGGACCTGGTGTACACTTGACATAACGCATAGCATTGAGGGAAGAAAATAGGCTTTCCCACACATTTATAATATTATGGTAATGCAAAGGTTTGGGTTTTGCCAGCAGTGGCTTTGGATTTTTTAATGAAGACAGGATTTTGAGGCAAGGTGACTCTCTATGTTTACTATTTTATCTATATTTATGATTGGGTATCCAGTTGCATCTCTATTGTGTCTTATGCAATGTTGATCAATATAGCGGCTTCAGAATTCTTCAATGTGAGCAGACATTTGAGGCAAGGTGATCCTCTATCCCCATTTTTGTTTTTGACTGTAGCAAAAGTTCTGAGTCGTGCTTATCATGGAGGAGGTCGAAGTTGGGCAGCTGAGGGGGGCTCAAATTTCGGGTGGCATTCTCAATGTCACTCACCTAAGGTTTGTTGATGATGCTCTGTTTTTCGGGGAGGCTTCCGCTAAGGAAGCAAGAGGATTACAAAAGGTGCTTCAGAATTATGAGTTGTCAGCTGATCAGAATATCAACACTAGTCAATCTCGAATCTTATTCTTGAAGAATGTTGTGTGGAGTCTCTTAATATTCAAAGGATTTTGGTGTTTGACACTGATTATCTCCCTAGTTCATACTTGGGGACGTCATTAGTTGACAAGAGAACATCCAAAGTTGAATGGAGAAAAGTGGTGGATAAGGTTCAAAACAAGCTTGCAGCTTGGAAGGGAAAGTTGCTCTCTCTTGCTGGTAGGATTACTCTCATCAAGGCTTCCCTTGCTTCTATGCCAATTTACACACCATGTCTGCCTTCCAGATTTCTAGCAAAGTTGAAAGGGTGCTCGAGGCCACTCAAGAGGAAGTTTATTTGGACACGCATGGAGATCTCAAATACATTTTAATGACGTGGGAGGATATGTTTATACCCATTAAGGCTGGAGCTGGTTTTAGAAATCTAAAGAAGATGAACAAGGCATGGGGTGCCAAGCTTGCTTGGCATGTCTATGAGGACTGGTTGTGGAAAAGGATGTCACAAGCTAAATATTTATAGAATGCCTGAGAGAACCTCCCAGATAACTCTATTGTTTTACCACAAAGAAAAGGATGTCACAAGCTAAATATTTATAGAATGCCCGAGAGAACCTCCCAGATAACTCTATTGTCTTACCACAAAGGGTTCACTATTTGGAATTTTCAGAGAAGTTCAGTGATCTTATCAGACCAGACACAATATGAAAAGTTGGCTCTCAGGAAAGTTTTAAAATTTATGTCCTTTGGCTACCTCTGATCTAGATAGGCTGATGCTGATGGGCAGGGCTGGTCCATCCAGATATGTGATGTGTAGGGCTTACAGTGAGTATAACGATCATTTATTCATTCACTGTGCGGTGGCAGGGGAATTATGGTGCAAATTGATTATCAACAAAGGGATCAATTGATTGACTCTTCAGAATTTATTGAGCTTGGTGGAGTGTCGGAACCTCAAGGTCAAGAGACTCAACCTTAAGTTCATATGGGATGCAGCTGCCTCGCCCAGTCTTAAGTTCATATGGAATGTGGCTCCCACAATTTTATTGTGGAATCTTTGGCTGGAGCATACTAGGACTTTTTCAGGACCAGGAGAGGGGTTGATGGAATCTGGGACATGTGACAAAGTATGATATCTTGACTTGGATAGGTGCACAGCAAAGAGGATTGGGAAGTGATGGAAGAAGAATTGGATTGGGCAACTAGGTTGCCTAGGTTTCACTGGTTGGGTGTGAAGAGATGCAAGGATGATCCTAACAATGCCAAGGGGATCAAGAGCATTCGGTCTTGCCTTGAAAAGGGCTGGATAAACCTTAATTTTGATGGAGCTACCAACGCTAATCCAGATAGAGCTGGAGTTGATGGGGTGAGTAAGGATCGTAGAGGACAACCTTCGGGTATATATGCTTTGACTTTGGGGTAGATTCCAATAAGTAAGGATCATAGAGGACAACCTTTGGGTATTTATGCTTTTGGGGTAGATTCCAATAATATTGCAGAAACTAGAGCTTTACGGAAAGGTCTGCAGATTGCTGGTAAGGAAGAATGGAAGAATGTTTGGGTGGAGGATGATTCCAAAATTGTCATCAATCTAATGAATGGGTGTACCTCCGGGAATTAATGGCTAAATTGGTTGTTTGAAAACTGCAAACACTTAGTTAGAGGACTCAACAAAATCAAATTCTGCCATGTTAAGAGAGATGGCAATAAAGTGGTGAACTAGGCAACTAAAGTGGTGGAGTAGGAATGGTCTAGATAATGATGGAATTACCAGCCTCACATGGAAGAATATTTTCCCTTCAGAAGTGCTCAAATTGATGCAGGAAGACATCAAGAACCATCCACCTGATATTTCCCATGACATTTGTTTTAGAAGGAGATTGGATGGGTGTTCTCTTAGGTGGCTTGGCTTCTTGGCTAAGGTCTTCTTCTGCTCTCCTTTGCTTTCCGTGGTTGGTCTGGCTAACTGTTGATGATCTTGTATCTTGTCTCAACCTCTGTATTGTTACTGTTGTGCTGAATGGTTATTTTGTTTCTGTGTATGTGTCTTGGCTGGGTGGAGGGATTCTGCCTGGTTTTGGCCTTAATTTTTGTATTATTCCTAGGGTTTGCCCACTTATGGGATCCTGGGCCCTTTTCTAAGTTTTTATTATCAAGAAATATGTATTTCAAAAATCAAGAAATATTAAAAGGTAGGCAACTAGCTGATCAATGTGAGTTTCATACTTCATGTCATAACCATTTAATACATTTGTCGTTGCTTTGCAAACAAGAGTATAAAATATAATAAATGGATGATATCAGATAGAACAAAGCCCTCTAATGACAAGGGAGAGAGTAGACAACAGATATGGTTCTTCCATAACAAACCGAAGCAGTACCCGCTACCAGAGCCATAATTGTGTAATGAACCCATACAGGTACAATGGAATTTCTTGGTGAACCCGGTAACAGAGAGATTTAAGATTCTCGCTAAAATTCCTCCTTTCTAATGCTAGAAGTATTTTTCACATTCTCCAACAATACAAAGATTCAAACTGCTTTTCATACAGTTGGAAAACTCTACCTATCTCCTACTTTACCTAAAAACTTTCTCAAAGATCCTTGCACAAATTACATAAATTTCCACAAAAGATGTCCTTCGTGAGTTTGAGATAAAGATAGCAAGAAATTATCCTCACAACCCTCCAGACTCTATACAAACCCAAAGCAACTGTCTACTTCCCATAAATAAATCCTCAATTCTTGCAAGCTAATGTATACTATTTACTGTTTTATTTATTCCAATCAACACTACAGCCTAATAAATTTAAGTAAACCTGAATCTTTTACAAGTAAAAACCAAAAACCCATTGCCAAACCTGACAAGTTTAAGTAGAATGAACAACCCATTGCAAACACAAATACACTAAGATACTGATGCGCCCAAGAAAGCAGTGGAGGCGGAAGCAGATGCTGAGAGAGGCGGAAGCGGGCACGGAAGCTCTGTGGATGCGTCCGACTTTTATTAACATACTCTGTCAGTTGTAGCCACTGCTCTCTTTGGGACTGATTTATTATATTTTTATTTTAATCTTGTTAGCTAGTATGGACATACCATGTAAAATAGTAAGTTGGATACTGATGAGAATTAAATGGCTCCTGTGCAGTTTAATTACATATTGATATAACTAATGTTCATATAGTGGCAAATTCGATTGCTGGACTTACTACACCAGAATTTTGTGTCATGATCTCCTACAGCCATGCTTGTAACATGGGTTCTTGGCCAGTAATTGTCACAAGTTTTAAAACGTTGCAAGGAATCTCTCTCAAGTCACAGATAGAGAGCATGCTCTTCTAATTTATTTCATTTAACCTGCTCCTTTATTTAATTTACTGATTTGTTACGTACACTAATTCGACTGTCCTATAACAAATGATTTAATTTTGTATATTTCTTGCATTTCTAAGTTTCTTTGCGCATATATATCACGCATCTGCATCCCCCAAAAAAAAATTCACGCACCTGATTCTCGCATCCGCATCCGTATCCACACCCAAATCAGCAACTTAGCAAATACATAAAGAAAACCAAAAACTGTGTTCCATTTCTTCAAAAACATATTTTGTATGCAAAAAATTCTAAATTTATATAATTTAAGTTGCATTTTGTGGAGCTTACATTGGGCTTAATATCTTTATAGAAAGTAAGTGGCAACAAACGAGCAGTGCCACCTACTCTAGTGTGCATCATCAACATACCAGATATCTTCCATCTGTCTGAAAACCATATATATATTTTGGAAAATTTGTCAAAAATCTGCAGCACTACCTATTGAAGACATTCTATGCAATGTCCCATTTGGGCATACTCTTAAATTTTGCCCTAAAATCACAATTCCAACTAAAAATAAGAAATGTAATATATGAATTTGAATTTACCAATTGAAATGCCTTTTAACAAAATAAATCCAGGTTTAGGTCCTACACACAATAATAGTCACTTTGAAATCGACAATAAATCATAATTCAAGATAACATCATTTTTTTACTAATCATTAGTATATATCATGAAATCATATAACATTCTTATATTAAGATCTAATTAAGGCATTAGCCATTCCCATAATAGCCTTATTAGGAATTGATTGAATCATTTGCATAGAGCAATCTCAAGGTTGGTCACCCTTGTACTACAAGAGCAAGGAAGGTGGGCTGGACTCCCATCCCTCAGTTCACCTTGGAGGCTGGTTGTCCTCCTTGTTCAAGCCCAAGATCATGGAAGGCCAGTCTTCCATTCCGCCTCCTAGCCCACCAGCATGGAAGGCTGGCCATCCGTTCCATCCCAGGGTGGCATACTTGGGTCTCATAAACTTGAAAGGTTGGTAGTCCTTGCTATTTGGAATCAGTTTGTCTAAATTCAAAATAGATTATCAAACAAATCCTTTATTAGTTATAAGTAAGAGAAGCATTTAGATTACACAAAAATTCAATAACTGGTGCAAATATTACTATAGCATCAAAACACATATGCACACCTATAATTTAACTTTATTCATAGATATTATCTATAATCTATTTGCTGCTATTGAATATTTACTTCTGCTCTTAGTCAGATCAGTTATTATTTAATCTCTTTCTTGCCCATTCCATGCCTTCTTTAAATGAGACTCACTTACTTTTATTGGAAAGGTTGTGTCTTTAAGCGTGAAGAGACACAGTAGTTTGCGATTGTCACCCTTTCCTTTCAGTCACTGCTCTTCAAGGACCACTGCTTAGTGATGGTTTCCACCACTTACAAATGAATGAAAATTAATATCAACGACTCAAGACAAATCACCTACTGGGGAGGGTTTATAAATCTTTCCCTTTGTAAGGCCTTTCTTAGTCATTATGATAGGTAAAAGGTGGCAATCAATATATATATAATTTATTTATTATTATTATTATATATATTCCTTTAATCTGGTCCGTCCAAATAAATAATTGCTATTGCTTCATTTTAAAATTTATTTTATGTGGGGTCGGCCCTACTCATTTGGTCGCCTAGGCATTATTATTTATAAGTGCAGTCCATGATCTGTTCTTAGTTCAGGGAGCATAACACTCTAAATGCCAATGACTAAGAAAATGCAGGAGACAGGTTATTAATAAGTTTTGTATATGCAAATGCTCCAACTATCACCAATTACAGCCAAGAATAATATGTTGACAGACAGAAGAGGACAGTGGATCAATTTTAATTACCTTGTCATGCTTTTTTAATGTTTAATTATCGACTCCCTCTCACTTTTGGTTCCAAGTACAAAATGGTTGGTTACTAATGGGCAAGTAATATTCTAATGCCTCAATTCCAGCAATAATCATTTCCAGCATAACTGTCATGGAGGACATCAACTAAAATCCCAGGCAGTTTTATTTACTAAGATAGCTTGCTGCCATTGTAGACGCCTATCGACGTAACAAGGTCAAGTTTATTCACAAGCTCAATCATGACATTGAAATGCAGTGGTGCATAGTTTGAACAATACAATTTAAATCGAAAAAAATCTTATTTTCTTTGAGCCGCAATGGGATTCAAACTGGCATAGGGTTTGACAGTGATGTGCAGAACCCTTACCTTTGACTACAGATGTTAACAATCAGATACTAGATAGTATAAAATATGAAGCAGGGTAGGGTCTGCATAGTCTATGCAATAAAATGTAAATAGAAGAAAATCAACTTGTGTAAACCCACAATGGGACCTCCTACACCAAACTGGGATCCATCTTTACAGCAATTTACATAACCTTTACCTTTAACATTGAATGTTGCTGATACAAATTCAGAGTCTGAAAAATAAAGCAAAAATTTTCTATATATAATAGTATCTTATTAATTGTTCTCAACACCGTGCACACAGTTTACATTAATTGTTTTGAATCAATCTGTGTTTGAAACTGTTTAACTCCTTACTAGATTTAGTTGTTGCTCCTTGTTGTGACATTATCAAAGATCGCCCCATTGCAAATGGGGACCCCCAGTTTTTCACTTTTGTTTAGTGTTGGTCTCTTGCCAATGTTAAGTATAGGAGTTCAATCCAAATTCAGGGATGTCAAAAAGTAAAAAGCAGAAAGCATGACCAAATATGTATTCTGATGCCATGGAAGTGTTCAGAAGGGCCAAGGGACAAAGATCTGCATAGCTTAGGGTCAATTCTGATAACTCCTACTTTTTAGGAAAAGTTCTTTTTTCCTGCTTTCTGTTTTTCCAGAAATTCTATTTTTGGCTTTTTGGGGCCAAATCTGGGAACCTACTTTTTATTTCTAAATTTAGAAAGTTGCTTTTTGCTTTTTTAGAAAGGTCAAAGTAGCGTAGTGCCCAAATGTAAAATTCCTATTTTCAACTTCAAGTTTGTTTGGGATGTCATGAAAAAGCATGAAAAGTGGTGAAAAGTTCCAGATTTCAAAATGAGGAAAAGCATTCAAAATTGTGAAAATTCTTAGAAAATGCTTGTTCCAGTATCAAATATACCTTGGAAAAGACAAGAAAAGCTATGGAAAAGAACACTGATGGAAGTGTACTGATTACTGAAATTTGGCTAAGTCTGAAAAAAAATTAGGATCTTCTAAAATCCAGAATCTCCATTATAACTCCTAGAGATCTGAAACCACTCTCAAACAGCCTGACAGTACTTACATAAATTGACTTATACTTAAATGTTGTATTTTATATAAATATTTTGCCCAAAGAGAAATTCCTCAAAGTCCGTTCACACGTGAAAATTCAAGAATAAATCAAAGGATCGACTTGAAATGACAAGTTCTAGAAGAAAACATAAAAGTTCGACTTAAAGAGAATTCTAGAAGAAAGCAAGATAATGGTTGATACATAAGGAAGATTCTAGAAGAAAGCCAAGAGATTGCCATGAAAGGGAAAAAACGAGTTTTTTTAATAAAGCTTCTCTAAGAGAAATTGGCCAAGTTCGATAAAGGAAAGAAATCAAAAAAACAAAACAAAAAAATAAAGCAAGTTGATCCCTTCTTGATATCATTGTTTCCTATAAATACAAGAGCTTGGCATTGTATTCATTCACAAACAGGAAGTTAGCAGCACTTTTCAGATTTTAGACAAGGTAGAGATTTTGGGCGAGTTTCAATTTGAATACCATGATTATTGATGATCATTCCTTAGGATTTTCATATTTGCTGAGGATTTTTTATTTAAAATTCCAAATTTTCTCAAGTTTAGAGATACTTTCAGAATTTTTTGAGAATTTTCGAAGGGTTTTCTAATCTAATTGACAGGCTCTAACAAGTTTATGCAGATTTGAAAGAGAATTTCATTCCAAATTCAGAATCTCAATCTGCAAATTCTGAGAATTGAGGCAGATTCAATGTTTTTATCCTTTTTTTTCATACTTTTAAGTCCTAATTCTCGATTGAAAATTCAAATTTTCATAGAATTGAAGGTGAATTTTGAATAAAAAATGTGAAGTGAAATCAGAATCAGGCTTAAATTCCATAATTTGCATTCTCAGATTGAAATTAAATATCGTATCTCTTTCCTAACTTAGATTTTCTTACAAGAGGTAGATGTCAATACAATGAAGAAATTTCTCAAATCCACATGAAGTCTGCTCAAGAATTCATGGAAATTCCTATTTCTAAATGAAGTATGCTCATGGAAAATTCATGTTTCCAAGCCAAGTTCACCCAGCTTAGGATGACTTGAGAATTTGGCTAAGTGTTGAGGAAAATACTCTAAGTTACCGGGTTCACACCCTGGACCCTCGAACCAGATCCGGGTGCAAACTGGGTTCGGGTTTGCATGGGAATCTGCACTAGGTCCAGGTAGGGTCTGTGATCAGACCTATGGCCCAAAAAAACATTAAAAAAACACATTTTTTTATTGTTTTGTTTCCTTTCTAACTCTAAAACAGCCCCATGTGAAGCCTCCATACACATTTCATTTCATAATTCTGTATATTTCTCTTATTTTTTGTATATATAATGCATATATATATATATACACAAACGAACCCATACAAACCATAATGAAAAAAAAATTCAGGAACCCACGTACCGAGTTCTCGTACCCAAACCCATCCCCGAACCCGAACAAGTAACTTAGAAAACACTCAAACCCCATGCCAAGTCCGATCAAAGAAAGGAAGAATTCCTTATTCCACCCAAGGTAAAACAAGGAAAATCCACAAGTGATTACAAAGTTTGCTCCTCCAAGTGTGGAAAATTCTTGTTTTCAAAAGAAAATCCACAAACCAAGCAAAGTCCGCCTTCTCATGATGAAAATTGGCTATGTGTTGACAACCTAGGTGAAGAATGCAAACCAAGAGATGAAATTCACTCTCTGGAGTGAGAGAAAAGTTGAAATATTGTGGAGTCCAAAGCCATTTGAGGTTGAAATCACCAAGTATCCAAAGAAAATTCCAAGTGGGAAAGAGGAAAAGGCCAAGTTTCAAAGGGAGAATGTGAAGTTTATGCATAGAAAAGAAAAGGTATAAGTTTCTAGAGAGGTGAATTTTGGAAAGAGAGAAAGGGGATTTTTAGAGGGTGAAATCACTAAGGAAGCAATGGTGAAAATTGCCTAAGCAGGGGAAATTTCATGAAAATCAAACATGAAAGTGCATTTCCAAGGACGGGGACTTCATCATTTCCAAAAATTCATTAGGTCATTTCCAGATTAAAGGAAAGATTAATGAATTCATTTTAATGAATTATCGACACTTTTCTCAATGTTGTTTTGCAAGTTTGATGCAAAGTAAACAATCAAGGGTAGACAAAGATAAAGGAGATGCTACAACAACCCTACATTTCCAAGATCAAGATCAAAGAAAGGAATTCAAATAGTATAAGGAAAGATGATATTCACGGATGAGGAAACACAATCAAGGACTTCACCACCTACAAAGAATTTTAA
The DNA here is from genome assembly GCA_027943335.1 of Chamaecyparis obtusa. Taxonomy (NCBI): domain Eukaryota; kingdom Viridiplantae; phylum Streptophyta; class Pinopsida; order Cupressales; family Cupressaceae; genus Chamaecyparis; species Chamaecyparis obtusa. The sequence goes on along the minus strand of BSBK01006266.1, from coordinate 65,140 downwards.
GACAAGAAGAAGAATGGATGGACAATGGAAGATTTCAAAAACATCTTCCAAATTTCAAAGTTTACACTAGGAAGTTCAAAATCTTGGAACAAAGAAGAACATTCAAAAGGAAAAAATTCCAAGTTTAAGGAGGTTTAAAAATGATACAATTTGGGAATATTTTCCCAAAATCTCAAATTCCAAAAATTGAAGAAGAATTGTTCAAAGCCAAAGAGATAAGCATACAAAGGTGACAACCACCCGTCTCCACAAGTCAAATAATTTTAGGATAAGAGGAACTTTCTTCTAGAAGAAAGCTCCATCCAAGTTGTTCATTTTCCATTGGTTCTCATTGGATAATTATTGTAAACCCTAATTAGGGTATAGTTGTCTAAATCTTGGCTATCAATCATAAAAATTGCTTAAGTAAATTCATTATTCAATTGTTGGTGAATTTGATAGATTTTATTTTCAAGTTGTTAAATTGAATGAAGGGTTTGATGAGAATGTTCATTGTGGAATCAATATGTTCATACTTTTGATATTTGGATGATTTTCAACTTTTGTGCAAAGTTAGTCTGAACTTGTGATAGAAAACTTAACTTCCATTACTATATTCATTGTTCAAATGTTGGTGAATATCTGTAATGTGAAAATCCTTAGAATATCTTAAAAGATTGCACCATTCTTGTGAAGATGTTGAATTTGTCAAAACAAGGATAGGTTTTAGATTCCACTTTTTGCAGCCTTGTCTCCGGATTTCGTAGGATTAGCTCATAGAAATAGTTTAGGGCTAAAATTGTCTTCTCAAACCCTCCTCTTTTGCACTTTGTTTTAAAAATATTTGCATGTGTTAAACCCAAAAAAATAAAAAAATAAAATATAAAAAGGAAATTCAAAAGTTGAATGATAAAATCTTGAATAACCATGTAAGTCTCCTTGGAGGTTTTCAGCAAATCATCCTATCACAAGAGTCTATCCTAAATAGCAAAAACCATATGCATTTGGAACCTTGAAATCATCTTTGTGATCACACAATTCGTCTGTTTAGCACATCGAAGATTTTGATCAAGAGAGAATAGAGTACCCCTAGTATTTTATTTTGTGTTGTTTGTGTCATAAAACACACAACAACCACTCCTCTTCCTAACCTAGCAACACTAAGTGTGTTGACATAGACTTCTAAGACAAATGCCTTCCAAAATTATATGCACATTCACCCTCAATAGATAGGTCAATCATTAACTACCAATCTGGCCAAAAGCACATATTACATAGCACAGAAAAAATCTTTAAAAAAGGTCCAATTTGGTGTCATCCAAGCATGCAGAGATAACATAAGAAATAGTGCTAGCTCGTGCACCACAACTATCGAAGAAACTCAAGACAACAAATCAAAGCAACATTTATACAAATAAAACCAGTTGACAAATAGGATTTTCATGTTATTGTACAAATACAAAATATGGAGTAAGAAATGTGCATGCTGTTATCTTGTTAATCATAATCAACATCAATCATGCAGCTTTTGTGGTAATATTGATTTGCATCAGTTTAGTTCCTCTTCCCACCTTGGCAACAGTAATTGTTATTCCTCACACTAGTGCTACATTTTGCTTCCAAAACATAAGCACACTCCCTCTCAAACAGGCCGCAAGTTCATACCATCTGCCTACTGTAAAATCTTACAAAAATAAATCAAGCATGGTAAAAAAAGAAGTAAACAGAGAATATAAAAGAGAAAGTATTAAACCTATTTATTATTATATAAACAAAATATATAAATATGTTTGATGTTCTTCTACGCCTTTAGATGCATAGATAATTAATATTTGCATATTTCTTTAATTCCCATACATGTATCAGCATATTTAAAATTTCACAGTATGCATGTCTGATATCATATCCACATCCAATACTATATCAGTTTCCATCTAACTGACATGTTACAAGGAAGTTGCATCATCTTCATAGATTTACTGCACTTGTGAATTCTTATAGAAACACAACAGGGTCATTATGAATAACCATTGAATCAACTATCAATGGGATATTTCAAGGTAGCATTCCCCCAAAATCCCAGACAGAGCAAACAGATAAGAAGGCCAAAATTGATGCTATGGTCAGATACAAGACCTTGATATGCATTTTATAGCTATGTTATGAAATTGAGATTAATGAATCCAATTGTGCAAAGGTAACAATCATCGCTCAAAATGTACACTGAAAAGTTTTCAATAAAAAAATTAAAATCAAGTAACGCAGAACTCTTCCCTTTATGAGAAACTACATGTAATAGTGCACAGAGACAATCACTTGCAAGTATTACATATTACCCAAAGATGGTCCATTCAGTTCACAAGTCACTCAACAATGCAACTAATGTAAGCAAATAAAAACCAAGTGCACACAGACAATTGTTGGGAATATTACATCATTCCTATTCCTGTAGTATTTCGGAAGCATACAGTTATGTTTGTTAAGTTGTTTTTGGTTTGTTAGTTTGCTGTCCTGTAATAGAGGAGGGGCTATAGAGGTTTCATAGAATATAAGATATGGAAGTCCAACAAGTGTGTAACACGATGGACTGAATATGGAAGAGAGATGAACCATAATATTATTTGTTTAGATTATTTGCATGCTTTTATTATTTGGGCTGACACCTCTAATAAAAATTCATTCATATCACAACTTGCTCAGACATGCTGTTAACGAAAGCAATTAAAACGTTTTTAAAAAAGTCGACCATAAATTCTTTGAAAAATTACAAACTGTAAAGAAGCACAAGAAGGGCAACATAAATAGGATTGCCAATTGCTCCAGATTAATGCTAAATTTAATCTGGTAAGACCTGTAATTTACAGATTAATGAGAAATTGGTACTACGTATCAAAAGATTTTGTCAAGATTTCAACATGAGCATGATGACTCCTATTTGAAAGCAGATACAGTTTCAAATATGAATATCTTGTACCATGTTTTGAAAAAGCCACATGGATAATCTTGTACATGTAAATTTGAAAATATCATAATATCATCCAGTGTCTGTTCAATTTTATTGGGCTTCTGTCAATTGTTCAACTTTATTCAGACCTTCAATTATATCATCAGACTTTCCAATCTTCTATTATTACTCACAGAAACTCCACACTTGACGATCAAGTCAATCTTTCAAAATTACGGGTGCAAGCAAAACTCCACTGGTTTACAGATGACCCGGTTGTAGATAAGAGTGATTCAATTTTCAATCATCAACAGTGCATCATATAAATTTCAGAACTATAGCGTAGCCTATTGTTTTTTTCGCACAAGCTACAATAATGGAATTCTCTTTCCAATTACAATCAATGGACAAATTTCTGTCATATACATACAAGCTCCTGAAAACGAAGCTCATCATATCAGGAGTTTTGGGTTTGGAAGGCAAAAGAAGGGCTTGAAGTCCTGGGACTGAAAACCACAAAATGCAGAAAAGTTGATTCAAAAACTCAGTTTCAGAGAATAAATTGGAAATGAAACTGGCTCAAGTAAACCCATACATAATTTTAAACAATTAATATGTTTACAGTTACAACACCAAACAGAAAGTTGAAATACTTTTTAAGGGATTGATACACTGACCGACTTCTATTAAAAATTACACCCATCCCCTTTCAAAACCTTCCAATTGAAGTACACATCTATTATTCAATCACCTGTCAGCTGTCTTTAGTTATTTTCTTAGTGCAAATATGCTCTTGGGTGTAAAATTGTATGACATGGACACTAAAATCAGACCTTTCCCTTTATAATTCATCATTAGGACTTATAGACTCTCATTGGTAGTTTTCAACTTTCGGCCATTTTGCACGGACAATGAAATTGACAAGTTGTTACATAGGCATCACCATATATTTCAACTACAGCTGGCATTGTCTGATTACATACCAAAACATTTATCAGCACTAATCAACCTGTCAACCTCTTCAGCATTCTGTCAAACCCTTACAGACACATTTAACCCTTATTCCTTGAGGTGATAAAACACAAGTCTCATCATCTATTGCCAATTACAAATTTTTAAAATTGCCAATTAAATTTTCCATTCACAGATTACAAATTTATACAATCGTTGTACATTAAACAAGTTGCTATTTACACAATATCATTCAGTATTTTGTGGTATTCTGCAAATTTGAATTTAAAAGCTTACCAACTTTACATATCACATTTTGTTCCATTGGATTTTATTTGAGAAAGACATCCATCCCAAAATGTTTAAATGACAAAATAAAAACACATTTTTTCAACTCTCAAAAAATAGAATGCCATGCAATGGAAGGCAAAGCGCACATACAATCAGATATGACAAAAGATTCACATAAGTTCTTTGTCAGCCAGGCAAATTGAGGTATGTACTTTCATTTTTGCTTCCATTGTTTCCTCCACTTTCACATGATTTATTGGCTTATATTTTCACTTGGTGTGTTGTTTATAAAAAATTAGGGTCTACAAACTTACATGTATTCATAGAGTTTCTCACTCACCATTCTCAATCGAAACATAAAATTTCTTCCTCTTGGGACCCCATTCAAAGAAGGTTCCTCTATGTACACCTAGGGAACTCTGAGTCCAAAGGAATATTGTTTGATAAGACAAGATATGAACCCAAGGACCGTCTAGATAAAAGTGAAATATAAAAACAAAATCAAGTCTACCCAGTTAGAACATGTTGTCTCTTATCCACTTCATTCCGCACACCACCCACAACCCTCCTAGAACATACGCATGCTCTACCCCTTGTAAATTCCATCAACAAGGGTAATAATTGCTACTTATTTGAGTATAAGGTTACTTTAAGTGGTTATTCTCATTAAATACATACATAAATACTTAAGAGGCCCTTTTTGAAGCACATACGCCAGGAAGAGAGACTGCAGAAGCATTAACCATAATTCCCTTCTCAACAATGACATAAGAAGTACTAGAAATGCCAACAGAAACAAACAGCCAAATGTTATCTCAAACTACAGATTTGATCTGTTGATGTGAAAATTTAAAATTTAGAATCTGCATTCAAAACCTCAAAAAAAGATGACTACTGAAACTTGTTGTGTATTATATGGGAATATTCAAATATATTAATACAATTTTGCACATTTACAATAACAAGATATTAAGGTATACATCCAAAATTTATAGACGATCCATATATGTGTGTATAAGCTTTCTTGCATTCACCCCATCAAGTACACCTGCATTCTTCATTCATATGCAAATGCAGAAACTAGTTGTAGAACTAGAGACAAACAAAAGCACAAAGAAGAGTTTACCTGCATAAAGTGTATCTCCCTCAAACTAAAACAAAATATAGGCCAATCATATTAGGTTTTACAATGTGCAAATTATGCGTCTACCAATAAGACAATGTAACCAGAATCCACACAATGGCAAGAACCAAGATTTATATCAATGCCACATCCAAGTCAAGTATAGTTCTTCTAAATTCTTTGGTAGACTGGAAGTCATTACAAAACCATAAGTTTGGATATCATTTTCTACTTTCTTTAGTACAGATAAGGCTGAGGATAATAGTCCAATGTATTAAGGAGAAAAAAGGAGAAATAAGCATTTATTGATAATTCTAAGCAAATTCTAGTAATGTAAAATGAAAATGAGCTCATTCATGTAGTCAAGGTAGACGTAATGAATCATCACCAGGAGACACCAGAGACTGATTTTTTTAATATAATTTAATAATTTCCAGAAAATATCATGACATAAAACTTTGAAAACGACAACAGAAAATCAGTCATACAAGAACAGTAAATAGTAAAGTGAATTTCTCTTTAGAACATTACAGTGACAGTAGATTGATTACTATAACTTTGCATGGATTTTGATATCATCCAAAATATTAGCATGAAACATTATTCAGGCTTATTTTATTCACTTGCCTTCCTTTTTTCCTTTTAAAGCTTTTTGCCCTATGTTTTCTAGCAGCATACGTCAATTTTTGGCCAGGGGCCCAGGAGACTTCAGAAACATCGGGAGGCAGCAGCCAAAGGAACCCTGTGTATCGAGGCGTTTCCCAGGACATCTACAGCACTGGAGACAGGTCTCCAGGTTACCATGATATAATATAAGCTTTATATTGAGAAAACGAGAAACACCATTTAGTTCATCGCTTCTTTAGTATCATGGGCTCACCAGGCAAAGCAGTGTTTAAACACAATACACACTCTCATTGTTTTGTTATTTGCATCTTCTATAGACCAAAAAGAGTTTTTACCAAGCAAACAACAGTAGCATGTCGGGCAAAAAGTCACAAGGATAACATTTAAAAACTACTCTATACAACATAGTTATCATAGTGTTCCCAGAAATTTTAGCATATAGTACAACCAAAAAGAGTTCTCACCAAGCAAACAACAACAGTAGCATGGCAGGCAGAAACTCACAACAATAACATTAAAAACTACTTTATATAAGATAGCTATCATAGTGTTTGCAAACATTTTAGCATATAGGAAGCCCAAAAACATTAGATTAAGCTTGCCCACTTAGGATAAATTGCAGCAGTACTAATGATTATATCATGCTCAGCTACTTACTGTATTTTGTGTTGCATTGTTGCAAACTCTCAAAGCCACGAGACTCCATCGTGAAAATGCACTCTGCAATCAAAACTAAAAGAAGATCAAATATCATGTAGATGTCAATTTTAAGATTCAGACAACTGATGTTGCTTGTTTAACCCAAAAAAAATAAGATAAAGAGTTTGCATTCTGCACTGTCTTTGGTTATTGAAGATAGTGTGATTAGAAATGTCAGCCTACCATATAATACTCGCTGCAGTCATCAGCCACAGACAGTGCATAAAAGGTTTTAAGGAGGTAAAAAATAAAATATATAATCATCATGAAATCATAGCATACTTGTCTTATACTCTATAAATAATAAAATGCATGATAGCTATTTTCTTCAGTACATTTAGTTGACCCTATTCATTTAATAATTCATAATTAACCTCTAATGTTTTCAACTAAACCTGTTATTGGTAATGGAGAAGAGACTACATTTTCTGTATATCATACAATTGATGTTATTTTTTGAATAGCATCAGCATCAAAATTCTTCAAAAGTTATCAACCAATGTTGCATACATGCAACTCTTACGTTATTAAAGATAACAATAGAGTCTTATTTATCTTTCTATATAATTAAATAATGCACACATGTGATCAATCAAAGAAAAAAAATGCAAAAATGTAGCACCTTCTTTTAAAGACAATAAAGGATCCCACACAGTAAGTGCCTAATGTATATAGCACCTTTTTGTGAAGAGAAATAAAGGATCCTACAGTTAAGTGTCTCACAAACATGTGGCACATTTTTGTTAAGACAAATAAAGCATCCTATACAGTTACATCATTACATGCCTCACACACATGTAACACCTTTTTGTGAAGACAAATAAAGGCCCATACAATAAAGTGTCTCACACACACTCAGCACCATTTTGTAATTCTCTAAATATAATACCAATGGATAATCAGAGCAGCAGCAGCAGAACTGTGCATTCTAGTGCTAGTGTAAACCAAATTGCAGATGGATATTGGCATGTTCATTACAACTAGTTGATCTTTGCAATCGAATTCTATTAGATTGCTAGTAATCTATAAATGTAAAAATTCCGAAACAGTCAAGAATTTTTAGCGCAAGAACAGGTAAATCCATCTATATATTACACCATAACAAAAACATATGACATCAAAGACCCATCACAAGTAGAAATCTTAACAAACTCAAAACCATATCACCAGTTGGCTAAATATCAAACAGGGTACCTTCTTGCAGCAGCTACCTGGCACTTAAAGCACCGAATGGATTATCTCATGAAACCTGAAAGCAACCCTGAACAAAAAGAATAATTAGACTCCCCAGGACACTTGTAATATCAGACATTAAATTAAAACCTATAAAAAGAAACAAAAAAATCAACCAATTAAGCATTATTAGACTCCTTGGGATTTTTGTTATTGCACACTACATTAAAAACAATAAATAACAAAAAAATCAACTGATAAAATATCAATTTTCATGACAATAAGGAAAGACCCAATTTGACCTTCAATAAGGTAATCTTCGAATTCCAAAATAAAGTTTGAATTCAAAAAATGCATGACAAAGAGGCATTTTTACATGATACGTGCAACAAAAGAAAATATTTATTTTGCTTTGGTAAACTTCTCAGTATACCACAATGTGTATCAGAGCATATACTAATCCAATTTATCAGTACTCCACAATGTGTATAGCAGCAAATACTCCACTGATCAATTATTTGCAAGGTTCTTAAAAGTGATATCTAAATACTTTCATTGAATACAACTGTGTTGCAATATTGCTTGCAAAAAATATTACTACCAGGAACATTATACAAGGGGAAACGCCTGTAGCGAGTTGTCTTACAATAGAAACAGAAATATTCCACTGAAAGAATCACCCAGTAGAAAAGGAGCTCCAGACCAACACCATCTGTTTCACCGTTCATCCACGCCAAGAACTCTAGACCGCTTGCGCTTGGCAGGGTACAGCAAAAGATGATAGACCACAGGATAAATATCCCATCATCAGGTGAATAGAATAAGCAAAGCACTAAATTATGTGCCACATTGTCATCTAACAATTAACAGAAAATTTTACAATAATTGACCATGTCTATCATTGTATTAAAATCTAAAACCTCAATTGAAGCCAATGTATTGGCAATCCGTTTCACTTGCCAGTGATAAATGGATGACTCAAGGCTTGCGATACAGTTAGTCGCTTATCTGGATCCAAAATAAAAATCCTTTCAAGGAGATCTTTGAAGTTGGACAACATTTTGGGATCCTCCCCTAGAGAGCTTTGGATAAGACTGCCAATATCTTTGGGTTTGATATTCACCAGCAGTCTTTTCACTGTCTGCTTGATCACATACAAATAAATAAAAATGGATTAATTTGGTAAAGTTCCAGGAAGAGATTTAATTAGGCAAACAAAAAGAGGCTGCCAAAATCTTAACAAAAATTCAATAATTACTAAAAAAAATATTCAATCATTTACCTTCTTTGAAACAGGATCCTCTTCCGTGGCATGAAAGTTCAAGTCCTGATCGAAATGTTGATCTGTAAAGCTCCCCTGTCAAAGTCAAAGATGAGAATCTATTAAAAACATTATAACTCTGGAACATATGGATTATCTATTTCGCAAGTAGAATATTTGTAGGACACAAAAAAATTCAGGCATATGAAGTAAAAAACTACCACATCCATCCCTATAAAGTATGGGTGAAATTATCTTTAACAAAAGGTAAAAGACAAGTACAAAAAAGTGTACCATCAATGAGTGGCAGAAAGAATAATCAGAGATAAATAGGCTATGTATTGTGGTGCTCTAATAAAATGACAATTCAAATATATAAAACATGTTCCAACAAAGCCACAGTGATAGATCTTTCTCCTAATGTTATTAATTATTACTACGATAGATATTTGACAGTCTTTACAAACATCCACCTAGCAGACCTTTATAAATTACGGCTATGATAGATATTTGACAGCCCATACAAACATCCAGCTATCAGACCTTAGAAGGATTTAAAATGCAATTTTATGAAATCATGACCTGGTAGAAACAAATGAATTAAATATAAAAGAGACAACCAGATAGAGAGCCACTGTCACCAAGATGACAAAGACTGAACATGGCTCACAAGAGCCACTTACTTTGTTTAAGTATACGCCTCACCCTGCTAAAGGAGACTTTCTCTATAACACATGTGAATGAAAAGTTCTTTCTGTTCCTCTATAATTATGGCATAAAGAATCATTGAGAAGACAAGGGATTTACAAATCTCTGACTATATGACTCTCATCTTATCAAAGAGAATTCAACCTGAACTACACAAAAAACAACTGTAATCTGATTGAAACAAGCCTTTACAAATCTGAAACAGCACACAAGCGATGAAAATATCAGTCACCAGAAAACTTTGACTTGGGAGAAGCTTCACGTCCTCTTCCCTGTATCCACATCTCTGATGACCATTGTGCAAAACTACAAGTACTCACCATTTGACCATAGAACCAACTTATAAGTAAAAATCATCTTGAGTTTTTTATGTTCCCACCCACACACCAAACTTGCAGGCAAAACTACCTTCAACTCACAACTAGGGCAGAAAAACCAACCTGGCATTAAAAAGCAAATTTGAGGAGGTACCAAGTGCTGAAGCTGGACAACAGTCAGTGGGGTCACAGAAGTGAATTGTGAGCTACAATTACAGGTAGCAAGCCACATAATTTCAGTACTGGTGTAAGAAATTTCATCAATTTTTTTTGTTCCAAAATTTTTCCTATGCCTCAGGCTCCTTTTGAACATAATATTTTGACTCACAACTAGAGCAAAGAAAAACCAACCTGACATTAAACAGCAAATTTTAGGAGGTTTATGCTCTTGTCCTATGGATTCATTTTTAGGCATTGAATGAAATTTCTCTGAGATTGTGCCAAGTGCCGAAGCTGGACAACAGGCAGCAGTGACACAACAGTGAATCATGAGCTACAATTACAGGTTGTAAGCCGCATAATTTGCAGTGCAGGCCTAAGAAATTTAATCAAATTATGTTGTTGCAGTATTTTTCCTACGCCTTGGGCTCCTTTGAACATAATGTACCTAAACCATTCAGTTTCACAACACCCCAAATACGGCACAGATGTTTCTGAGCTTTAGTCAGAGAAAATATTATGAATTTGTAATATTCTTATATATGAATGTTGAATTTCATACATAGAGAAAATTTGAACTCGCATTTTGGTATCAATGTGTATCAAACTCTAATTTTGATCTATATATAAAGAAAATCAATAATATGTTCCATAAATTCGGTAATATGCAAGTTTTCCAAGAATAATTTTAAATATTTGTATTTTTCAAATGTTCAATAATCTGCAGAGCTTTTTCCTGCATGTTTGCCAAATCAAAGTTTTGGGTAACTCACAAATATCCTGATTTGTATGGCATCCCCATGCATGTACCACTACCCCTACTCTCATATCTTGAGATGACTCTAGAAAACATGTGTCTCAAGAGCATTTCCATTTATAATGGAAACGCTTGGGATGTTTTTATCATTAGAATCTACATCTACATGTAGGCCTTACCCCTGCAGGTTGAAATCAGCATGCAGAGACTATGAAAAGATAAATGTAAAACAAACTGTATAGGAAGCCATATTCACATAATACTGCCTCACCGGTTGGAAACGAACAAAAAAAAAATTAAAAGAATCAATGAGCAGAATCCATGACAGCTGTTGATGATTAGTGTAAGAATTTCCCAACAGTAATGTCCTGACATCCCCTAAAGATCTTATTCAGCCATCTTGTTCTGATACGGCTATGAAAAGACAGATATTAAGTTAAACAAAAGTTGAAAAAGGGCATATTCCCACAATACTACCTCTTCAGTTGGAGGCAAGCAAAGGAAAATATCATTGAGCAGAATCGATGATAGCTGTCCAGATCAGAGTAAGCAATTTCCAACTGCTCTCAAAATTTTATTCGGTCATCTCATACCAATAAGGCTATTACAGGATAGATATAAAACAACATGTAAAGGAAGGTATATTCACATAATATTAACTCTCTAATTGAAGGCAAGCAAAGCAAATTGTAAAAAGTTATTGACAGATTAGGAGGGGAAGCATTTAAAAATGCAAGTTGATAACTTTCAGAAAAACATTCATAAATAACAGAATGGCGGCCAAATGCTCTGATCTGGGAAACTATGCTCACAGTATGGTTGACTCTAGCGGTTGAAGGCAAGTTATTTAACCATGGAAATAGATTCCATGTTTTGTGCTTGCATGTGTCAATTATCTTTGCCTTATGGATCCTTGTTTATCATTCAGTCAGACAAGCATGTAGCCTAAACTCTGGTTAATCTGCCCAGAAACCTGTTCTGTCTGTTATAATTCCATTAAAAATTTAAGTTATAATACCCACAAAAGAAAGATAAAGACACATTAACAAACGCCCTTAAGTGTAGCACACAGCACATCAATAAGAAAAAGCAACTTGCCTATTGCTTCACTGACTGCTTAGTACTCCACCTGTCAACCGGGAGTTATAGTCTGTTAAGAACACTTGATCGAAGGCGGAAACCCAGATTTAATACAAATTATACCACATAATTCTAATAAATGTAATTGTTCTCACCTTCCTCAACATCTTCTTTGGGAAGGGACCCTTCAGCTCCATGTGAAGTCTAAGCATATCATTGTTCGTTGGGCCTGGGAAGAGAACCTTTCCAAGATAAAGCTCAAACAAGCAGCAACCAACTGACCATATGTCCATGGCATGGTCATAAGGTAAACCTAGAACTGCAATAACATCAAAAAACTTAGTAAGCTTTTCAAGCCAATCACGACATATTAACATACTGATATAATGCCTGCAGATCCTTACAAGAAAAAATACCCAGTGTAAGTGAACCACATGAAGCAGTACCCAAAATTTATTATTTGCAAAAAAGACCATGTACAAATTAGAGGAGGACAAGAACTTACTTATTTCAGGGGCACGATAGAAGCGACTCACAAGGTAAGGTGTAATCTCATTTTTCCCAGCAAACATTGCATTCCCAAAATCACAAAGCTTCAGAACATTCTTTGCTTCATTTACCTGCCAAGTGGTTAGAAAAAAGGCAAATTAGCATAAACCTTGAGCTAGAATAAAAATTCAATTTGATTGAGCCATTTTTTAAAAATAACCATACAGATTGAATAACATCATACCAGCATATTATCAGGCTTGATGTCACAGTGCAAAACTCCACAGTTCTTCAGATGCTTTAAAGCAATAAACAATTGTTTTGCATACGCTCGCACTGCAGTCAATTTAAGACCAATATTGCGACCAAATTTCTTAAGAACCTCTCGAAGATTCATGTGCAAAGACTCAAATACTAAACAAAGATGATTCCTATACTTAAAGCTGGAAAGAAATCTGACACAGTGACGTTTATCTTCAGGGTCAGCACCAGCCAGTTTTTTCAATATTATTAGTTCTTCTTGTCCTGCTTTATACCTGTGGAGCAAAGGATTGACATAAATTATAGATGACCAGGACCAAATCAGCTACCGAAATTGTTCGTCTGAAAGTGGAAATAAGCACTTACATTGTGTCATTATTTCGAATAATTTTAATTGCAATCTCTTCAGGCTCTCCCTTCCCAGCCTTAAGATCCTTTGCACGAACAACACTTGAAAACACACCTTTCCCATGAGCTGCTATAATTTCATAGCGACCATCAAGAACTTCCCCTATACGATAACCTGGAAGTCAAATATCAATTAGTTATACCAAGTTACTTTTGTTTGTAGACCAGGTAAATTGTCCAAAGTTCCAAAACAACTTTATGATAAATGGATCATCAATTTCAATTGCATATAAAAATGTAACTATTAAAATTAAATCTAGAATTTTGTTCCCGCAAAAGAAACTCACTATAATATCCTTCTGCATCATCCCAGTTGTCATGAAGACCACTTGTATCGACAGGTAAGCCATCTCCTCTAACCTGAAGCAAGTAAAATATATGAATAAGGAGGACAAAATAAATGGAATAGCGGCATTGCAGATGTTAACAATTTAAAATCATCTAATCTCATATCAATATATGCAGCGATCCAAGTAATCATGTTTGTGTGCAATGCAGATAAGAAGTAAAATATACAAAGAAAACAAAAAATAAAAAGAATACTATACAAATAAAAAATATAAATTATAATTAAATATTAATCGCAATATGATATTGCAATTTATTATTGTTATCATACTTACAAGACACAATTGTTATCATACTTACAAGACACGATTGCTATTAATTATTGTGTGTAGAGACAATAATTTGTAATTTAATATTAAAAAACAAAATACTATAATATTGATGTTACCAGTTTACGTATTTTTGCTGGAGTCTCTCCAAAGATGTCATCACTAAACATGTCTGCAGCCACCTCACTCTGAAACAAGAAAAAATTGCAATTTCCTTAATTACTGTAGCAGAAATTAAGTGTCACGCATACACACAAACTTAAGACACAGAAGCAACACATCCTATATTAACCAGGATTAATTTCATAAAGTAATAAGATCCACAGTCATGATTTCAAGCAAAAAGGCAATCTTTTCCACAAATAGTGTAACATTTCTGAAGTTCCAAAAAAATAACAGGAGAAGCTTCTGCATACATGCAAGCATACCTACCTTTGGACAGCCTTCACCTAGAGCACCAGTACCCAATGTTTTCTCTGCTGGCAGTACCCCATTTTGTGGAGATTCTTTTCCAACAGAAAAGGTTGAATCGGGTACAAAAATATCACTCCCATCCTGTCCATTTTCAGCATGTCCAGTGATCTGTTCTGATTGTCTAATTGAAATCAGTGTTGCAGCTGAGTTTGTCTCTGGAAAATTATGTGAAGTAGATCTATGAGCATCTGTTGCAAGTTAAACATTTAAATTACATTAGTTCTGAGAAGTGAAAAAAATCACACTTTTCTGCCATATATTTCCTCTCTAGAAAGTAAGATACATTCACCGATAAAACATGGTTAAAAGATAAATTCACCAATAAAACATAAATACCTTTTCCAGCACCTTGAGCTACTTCTTCATTTATCATTGTCTTCTGATTCTGTTGTCTGTACTTTTCTAGTATTGCCTGTCTCCTCTTCCTGCTTTCCTCTTTAATTTTTTCAACATCATCCTCTTCTTGCTCCGCAAGTTGCAATAAAACTCTCTCCTGGTACTCTTCTTGGTTCTCCTCCTCCCTATAAAAACAGTTTAAGTGAAGCTTCTGTGCAACTCACAAAGGGAGCCCCAATATGAAGTGTACATATACAAAAAAAAAACTGAAAGAACAGTACAATTTACCCACCTATTTCTTTCTTTCTCCTCTTTAAAATCCTGTGTTGATTCTTGATACCTTGAAATATGCTCTCTTTCCGTTGTTCTGTCTCTTTGTTTGTCTTTATCTGATTGTCTTTCATAACCATATCTATGATATCTGTCATAACGGTCATCATTTCGAGCAGATTTTGAGATTTCTCTTGAATTTGATCTTCTGTCCCGTTGACCACGATCCCGGCTGCTTCTACTCCACTTCATCTCCCTCTCACGAGATCTGGATGTTTTTCTGACTTCCTCATAAGCCCTAACTCTATCTCGCAAATCGGAATACTGTTCCCTTGCTTCCCGAGATCTTGAATGCTTTCTACCATAGCCACTGTCTCTGTTCCTGTCACGAGAAACAGACCGGCCCCTGTCTCTATTCCTGTCGTGAGAAACAGACCGGCCCCTGTCTCTATTCCTGTCGCGAGAAACAGACCGACCCCTGTCTCTATTCCTGTCACGAGAAATGGAATGACCCCTTTCTCTATTCCTGTCGCGAGAAATGGACCGAACCCTGTCTCTATTCCTGTCGCGAGGAAGAGATGGCAGTCTCTCTCTATGCCTATCACGAGAAGGAGATCGTACCCTGTCTCTATATCTATCCCGGGAAGGAGATCGGCCCTTATCTCTATACCCATCGCGAGAAGAAGATTGGCCCTTATCTCTATAAATGTCATATGAAGGAGATGGGCCCTTACCCCCGTGCTTATCTCCTCCAATTTCAAGAGATCTTGCTCTGTCCCTTTCCAATGGCTTATCTTTATTGATGTCTCGAGACTTTGAGCTCCTCCTTTCATGGTATCTTTCTTTGTACTGATGATCTCTATGATTATCCTCAATGTCATTTTTAGCACCTGGAGACTGGGGCTGGGTATAATATTTGAGATCCTTTCCAACCTCTTCGCAGTCAACACCAATTCTTTGCCATTGTCTCTCCTTGTCACTATCTCTTAATGGCGATAGTGAACCACCCCGTTTTGTTTGTCTATCTCTTTGTGTATCTTTAGAAGGAAATTTTGATTTCTCTTCTTGCCTGCGTTGTCTCTCATTTTCAGTATACTTAAAAGGAGATATCAAATGATCTTGTTTGTTCTTCCCATCCTGTTCAATATCTTTTAGAGGAGATGGAGAATGCCTCTGTCTTCTACACCTCTCTCTCTCAGTAACCTCTAATGGGGAGGGGGATTCAGAATACTTCTTGTTGTGGTCATCTATAGAATGGGATTTGCTGCGATTTGTTTCATTATATCCAACTTTGCCACCATGCCCACTTCCTGCATGGCCGTGTTGAGTGTTTGTATCTATCTTCTCTAACAAAGTCTCTTTTCTGTGCCTTGAATAAGGATGATGATTCAAATGCTTTAACTCATCCTCTCGAATGATATCATTTTGTTCCCGTATAAGCTTCCTGTCATCTCTGATGATACCAGTCTTTGTTCCCTCAGAGGGTGGCTGATTCCTACTGAACTGTCCATTACCATCTTCAGATATTTGAATTTCCCTAGAAACCAGGTTGATATGCTGATCATCCTTAATTGTCAGCTTACTTCTATCAAATCTGTCAGACTTTGAGTCAACTTTACAATACTTCTCACCTTTAATTCCATCATATTTGTCGAGTTTCCCTACCAGATTATCACTTCTTCCATTTCTATCTTTCATAATCACGTCCTTTCTCTTTTCAACAAGAACCATCTCAACATCACTGTTTTCTGCAGACTTGTTGCAACTCTCACTTACATTTTTTTCAGAAAATTCTGATATGCATGTAAATCCATTCTCTACTGCAGCAAATCCATCTTTTAATTCTGACATTTGGTCTGTGGGCCTGCTAGATCCCTGCAAATAAAAGGCTGTTCTTGTAATGTAACTGATATTATTAGACAGGACAGTATCTCAGTTATAAATACAAATACATGGTAAAAAGAATGTAACCGCACCATAAACTCGGGGAGATTTAGCTAAAGGTTAGAAAGAACACTGGGGGCACAAGGTCATCATAGCTTTGCGCGAATTTAGTTAATGTGAGAGAGTTCAACAAAACTATTACTGGCAGAGATTTCGAAAACAGCAGACATTATTACAGAGTTTTAATGGAGCTCAAAACCGGCTTGTATTTACAGATAAACCAAACAAAGTGTATCAGCTACAAAGAACTAAATTTCTTTATAGATTGATTGAAGAAATACTTTTAAAGGCTTGTTAATTTTGAACATTTTTTGTTGAAATTGCGCCGAAAACAAAACTCTTTCTATCCACTTGTGGAGTTTGATAACCCCAACAAAGAAACATTACAGTGATAGTGAACAATAAAATAGCAGCAGCAAAATTTTGAAATAACTCCATTATTACTTGAGATAAATTTCAGGATTTCAAAAAGTTAAATATGTGCAGATCTAGGCACTCGGGTGGACTGGAAGGTCGAGCTGCTGGAAAACACACATGATGATCGCAAGGGCAGCTCATGCAGATGAAGGTTATAATGATGTTCCACTAATGTGTGTGCGCGTGTGTGCGGGGATAGCATTTAGGGTTGTGGTACGGAGGTTAATCATACGGAATTTACGACCATTATTGTCTGGTTGCGTACCACGACTCCCCAAACTATTGGAACCTCATTCGAACTAATCATAACCCAAAAATAAAAATTAAAAACGAATTGTTCGGAAGGTCGCCACACTGATACGGCCACAAAAGTTCAGTGATGAGTAAAAAAGCAGAGGGCAACGTAAGCTCAATTTCCTACAATAGCAATAAATTATTAGCCCTAAAAAACCAAAACAGAAATTAACCGTAACTAGCTGCACGTCGAACATAAAAATTGGAGGGCTTTCGAAAAAATATCTAATACAAGGGCCTAAAAATTTATTTTAAAAAAAATGAAGTACCTTAGGTGCGGCTGACTCAAGCCCGGTGAAGATTGAACCGGCCTCATCAGGCTGTATTTCCCCGGACTCGATCTCAGAAAGGGCGGGCTTTCCTCCATCTTCTTCTTCGTCTTCCACGATTTCTCCTTCTTCCTTCTCATCATCATCATGAGCAGAAACCCTAACAAATCGAAACCCTTGTTCTTTTTCCATTTTGTCTGCAAGATTATTCTCAGTCTCGTCACCGCGTTGTTTTTTGTGGTGGTGGTGTTTGTGCTTGTGGTGGCGATGGTGATGCTTGTGTTTATCCTTATCTTTATCCCTGTCCTTGTGATGATGGTGCTTGTGTCGCTTGGAGGACTCATCTGTGTCATCTTCGGCTCTCTTCCTTCGCGCGTCTTTCCTGTAGGGCTCTGCCTCCATGTCTGCTGCTTCCTGCGCGCTCATCTTCTTCCTGAAACAGGGATGCCAATCTGATAGATGAACGCAATCTTTACCTTAAAAAGCAAAGATCCCAGATAAAATAAGAAGTCTCTCTATGTGCTGACAGTATCGGGGAGAATGACTTAATAATTGAGCCCTCGGGGGTCTGCTTCCATCTGCTTCGCATAATGAGACCGACCACGTCTTTTAACTCATTTTGTAATGGAGAAATTCCCGTCACCAAGTCATGTTTTATTTGAGGAGAATGGTCTAAAACGTTAGCATATTAGAATTTTAGAATTTTTTCCTATTAGTTTTTAATTTACATATTTTTATATATTTATTTTAATTATATACTATTATTTATATATTTTAGCCGATAGGTTTATTATGGCGAAGGCTTCCACCAGATTGTTAGGATTCCCAGCGGATATCTTACACCGAGAAAAGTGGAAATGGTGTTAGGAATCATTCAATTCTATGTTTATTTGGTCTTCCGTAAAATTTGATTTTCACAGTGGTGATGTAAATCTTGGTTGGCTCCATCCTCCAGCTAGGATTGCCACTGCATTTAATCCACGACATCGCCCCCTACAATTCCAAAGCCATGAATCATAGACACAAATGCATTGAATTTGTGCCTTTGGTTTTTTATGTTTCGTAGAAAGCCACTTTGTTTAGTACTATTGAAATGTTTGGCAACAAGGTATCAGGCTTCTTGTTGTTTTCATCGTTGAAATAGATCCTTTGTAGCAATTTTGTCTTTTGCAGATACCAAACAAATTTGTGTCAAGCTTCACAAAACAAAATATACAGAACAAAGAAAAGCATGACAGTAAAGTCAAATCTCATTTTACAAGTACAAAGATAAATAGTAGTCCCTGCCATTAGTATACTAATAATGATAAGAATATATACAATTGTTAAATGACTCTAATGACAACACATAAAATAGAAGAAATTATATCTACATGAACTATGGATTGGGGAGGAAGACCCTACTAAGGTTTAAAATATGCGAAGGTAAAAATCTGAGACAAAGGTGAGGGGCAAAAATATTGCAAATGGTAAAAAAATTGTAGGAACAAAGCATATTTGTTAATAGGGCTAAAAGCATACCAGTTGTTACCAATCATAATGACTCCATGTTGGTGACTAGCCTACTGATCCTCTGCACAACCCAGCTCAACCGATCCTTTGCGTTGAAATGATCAATGGAATACACCATCAACAAATATGTATAGTTGCAAATCTAGTCATTTGTTTTTTTCCTCCACTTATCTATTACAAAGGAATAGCCTATGAACACTATATTTTGGATGTTAATTTGTAGATACCAGGAAATTTGAATATATGGAACCTCAATGCAAAAATATTTCACTCATAGGGAGTATGGTAAGGAAATTTGAATATCTAATGGGTGTAAGAATCTTTGATGCTTGGAAATGTTTAGAGAATTATGTATTTATTAAAAAAAATATGAACATTTCATTTTATAAAAAAATATTAATTTATAATTTCTATAATATAATCATTTACATTCATATGATTACTATTAGTTTGTGTTGTGCTAACATTTATTTAATTGTTCTATAGCAAATGAATTTGTTTAAGAAATTTTAGAAACTTTCGAGCAAATGTAATTGTCAAAGTTAAAGCCAATATCCATAACCCTAGTTAGCGACCTCCTCGATGCATCAAAATAGGCATTTTGAAACAGAGTTTTGAACTTTAGTCAGAACATTATAGAGACAGATTAGATGTTGTGGTTGCAACATATGTGATAAAAATGCTTACACAATGTGAAAACACACACATGGCCTATGACTTGTTCAAATGCCTTGGAAAACATTTCTGCAAAACATGGAAATACAAGGCACAACAACTGTTTGCCAAAATACCTCAAAGAAAAGCAATATCAGAGGAGTCACAAAGCACACCATGAAAAGTTTGAAAGAATGACCCTCTCATCATGGATCAGTAAAGAATGGAATTGGTGAAAGTATTTTAACAAACTATTAGATAACAATCTGATCTTCAAGATCTCGCAGGATCCAAATCTATCCTTTTATCTTCCTCGAATCTACTAACTTCTACTTCACTGAATGACTCCTAAACATCTACCCAAATACTCCTTAAATACATTTCCTCAACCACAAGTCGGCTGGAAGAAACAATTAACTCCTAAGCCAAGTTGGCTCTTATTACAAATAAATATTAAATGCAACAACAGTCAGCTCTCAAATAGCCTTACAAATAATTAATTCTCCATGTCGGCCTCTAGATCTACATAGGAGAATACAACAAAGCTACCAACAATAAATGCACCAAGTTGGCCAACCAAATCTTCAAGAACATCAGTCCATAAACCAGAACTACCAAGCACCAGAGAAACAACCGAGCACCAGTGAAACAACTGACCACGCCAAGCAACACTGAGCAACACAAGCATCATCGAGCAAGCACGTTGATCAAGCACCATAGGCATCACCGAGTAGTTCCACTGAGCGCAAGAGGTTTCACCAAGTTCCTTCAGTGACCGAGCTTCCTTCAATAACTGAGACCGTTGATTAAAGCTGCAACCAAGTAACACAAAACCAAAATAATACACCACCATGCAGATTTGTCGAGTATCCTAGAATGCCCCTGCATCAGACACCCTAGGTTCGAAAAGATATTCTCATTGGCTGGAAGAACATCTTCTGGGATTCAGCACATAAACCCTGAACTGGTTCTTCACATACAAGCCCTTCAACTCTTCATCTTGCACATTCTTCCACTTTTATTTCCTCTATCTTTTCAAATCTTTCCTTGATAACACACAGGCTTGTTCTCCATACTAATCCATCCTTTTAGAATTTCCCAACTCATCTCGGCTACCAAAGCTCAAGTTTCTCCTACCGAGTGTTGTATCCAGCAAAGGCATCAGGGAAAGCTTCATGTTATTCTTCTCAACAGTAAACACACTCTTGACACAATCATACATAGCTCTACAATCATATTGCCAAGGTCTACCGAGCAATATATGAAAACTATTCATCTCCACAATATCACACAACACTAGATCCTTATACTGGACAATTTGAAAATCAACAAAGCACTGCTCCCTTACTTTTAGAGCATGAACATTTTGCAACTAGCCAATCCTATAAGGATAAGGATGTCTCATTCTCTTCAAATCAAGTTTTTGAACCATGTCCTCAGCAACAAGGTTATTAGTGCTACCATTATCAACAATTACATCACAAATTTTACCTCCAGACTTGCACCGAGTTCTGAAAAAATTACTCCTCTGACAAGGTTCCTCCTTTGCACCGAGCAATGTTTTATGAACCAGCAAGTTCTCATATTCGGGTTCAATCTGAATGTTCTCATTTACTACAACAATCCTTCAGTCACCAAACTTCTTTTGTGTACACTCAAAAGATCGGTGTCCTTCTTCACCACAATTATAACAAGTACCCTTAAAGATAACCCTACATGTCTTCTTTTTCAATTCCACAAGTTTTGGTTCACCTTCAACAGTCAGTTTATCCTTCACCAAGTGATCAATCTTTTCCTTCCCTCGGGGATTACTATGTTGTCTCCTCTTCAACTTATCTTCTGCCTTTAGAGCATACTGATAAGCATCCTCAACTGAATCAATCTTCAGCATACCAAGCTCATCCTGAATATTGAATCTCAAACCATTCACATACCGAGTTACCTTTTCTTTACCAAGTTCTCTGTGTCTAGATAGAATAGTTAATTTATAAAACTCCTCGGTATAGTCCTCCATAGTCAAATCTTTTTGCTTCAGATTTTGCAACTTCTTAAACAAGTCAAGCTCATAGTCGACAGGTATGAACTTAGCTTTCAATTTAGTCACCATCAACCTCCACCGATTGATCTTCATTTCACCTTCATCTTCTCTATCTCTTTTTAATTCTTTCCACCAAAGAGCAGCATGTCCTTTCAACTTAGTTTGTGCCAATCTTACTCTAAGAGGATCTTCAATTTCTTCAAGCTCAAAGAAGTCTTCTAATTCACCAATCCAATCAATCAAGTCCTCAGGTCTCAAAGTACCAGAGAAAGTAGAAACTTTCATTTGGTAACTAGTACTTAACTGAGCTCTAGATCTATGTAATCGACCAGTTTTGTCTTCACTAGATCTATCTCTTTGGTTATCACCACTAGATCCAACAACTTCAAAGTCTTCAGTAGCTTCCTCATAACCATCATCAGTACCAAGATTCCTTGACATACCAGCAATAGCTCTCATGACCTCAGTGATCATGTCATTCTTCATCAATTCCATCTCAGATCTAAAATCAACTTTAACCTTCTTTGTAATATTCGATTCCATAGCATCACAGAGATTTGCAATTGCTCTAGGGTCCAATATTCTTGGAGACATCCTTCGAGATTTTTGAAAACCCAAAGTAATAAGTCACCAACCAAGGTCCTACTGCAAACAGCCTCAACTCAGAGATCGGTTTACACACTTAAGATCTTCAAGCTCTAATACCACCTGACGCAAAATAGGTAAGGAGGATCCAATTAAGGACAATCCAAACAAGCAGCCAAACACCACAATGTAGAATAACACAAAAAGACAAGGTTTTCAACTGAGTTTTCATTAACATGCCCGCTAGTAAGGCCTTCTGGGTTAGGGCCAAATACAATCAAAAGCATTTCTGCAATCTTCCAACTAGTCTAGCTCTGAAACAAATTAGCAACTGATGGAAACCCTAAGGCAGATTTGAACTTGAGCTCGCAAGCCTCCAACCAATCTCTTTGTCTCCAAACATGCAACCACTAGCTCTACTATTACAAACTATTAGATAACAATATGATCTTCAAGATCTCGTAGGATCCAAATCTATCCTTCTATCTTCCCCAAATCTACTGACTTCTACTTCAGTGAATGACTCCTAAACATCTACCCAAACACTCCTTAAATACATTTCCTCAACCACAAGTCGACTGGAAGAAATAATTAACTCCTAAGCCAAGTCGACTCTTATTATAAACAAATATTAAATGCAACAACAATCAGCTCTCAAATAGCCTTACAAATAATTAATTCTCCATGTCCGGCTCTAGATCTACATAGGAGAATACAACAAAAGCTACGAACAATAAATGCATGGCCAACCAAATCTTCAAGAACTCCAGTCGATAAACCAGAACTACCGAGCACCAGAGAAACAACTAAGCACCAGTGAAACAACTGACCATGCCAAGCAACATCGACCAACACAAGCATCATCAAACAAGCGTGTTGACTGAACACCACATGTATCGTCGAGTACAAGTTCCACCGAGTGCAAGAGGTTTCACCGAGATCCTTTAGTGACCGAGCTTCCTTCAATAACTGAGACTATCGGTTAAAGTTGCAACTGAGTAACACATAACCAAAACAACACACCACCATGTAGATTTGTTGAGTATCCTAGAATGCCCCTACATCAGATAGATAGATAGATAGATAAATAGACAAATAGATATAGAGATGGATGGATGGAGAGAGAGAGAGAGAGAGAGAGAGAGAGAGAGAGAGAGAGAGAGAGAGAGAGAGAGAGAGAGAGAGAGAGAGAGAGTTTGTCTATATGTCTATCTCTTTATTATCAAACTGGGTTAGAATTTGTCGTTAGCTTTGATATGTGAGTTTTTGTTATATTGATCATAGACATTAAAAATATTGTTCTAGCGCGACGAAAATTTGATTTTTTTTAAGAGTGGCTAAAATCAAATATATGGGTTGTTGATGTTCATTCAGCTATGAGGGTTGAGCAAGAGTCGAAGGATGGTGTTGAGATTTGATAACTAGATTATTTTTTGTCTAATTTTTTGGCTTAGTTGTGGCATTGGTTTAGTTTTTCAAAGTCTTTATTATGATTAGTTCATTGTTAAAATGGTTTGGATTGTTATGAATTTTTCTATTTGTTTTTTAAATTTTGTGTATTTTTGTTATCTATTATTTAGTTTTGTGGGTTGAGCACAAAGAGTAAGAAAGAAGTGTGCAAGAGCTCAACAAGTGCTTTTATTTGTCTGAGATATTTTTTTATTCTAGTTACATTACAAATTATAGAAAAATATTAAAAATTTATCTCACAATTGCACAAATTAATATCTAAGAGCTCAACCGAAAATAATAGTTCCTATTTATCGAGGCAGACATTAAAAATTTTAAAAATAGAAAATAAATTCAATTGAACCAATATCCAAAACCTATATGATTTTAGTCATTATGATGAAGGCTAATTCAAAATATTTTTCTAGTCCTTGCTCCAATGACAATGCTAAGTAGTATCAAGGGGTTCATCCAGTAGCCTAACAACAGAGTTAGGAGCCAGTTGAATGGGTAGTTGTGAGGTCAAACCTCACATAAATGCTTCTCCTATATTTAGTAGGTCTCGATACCCCCACACAATACTAGATGAAGGTGTGTGATCCAATATTGCTGATGTAGACTTGTTCAAGGGTCCAATCAACAAAATTTACAGTCTCTCTACCACCGACAGTACAATCTATGACAATGTTGGGTGTGGAAATCAAGAAATTTGAGGTGTCATGTGGGGACAATGTACGGGGTGATGGAGCACAGTGACGAACATGCTAGGAGTCAGAAGGAGTTCTTCATCGAGGGAAGTTATAAGGTGTGGCACAGGGGACATAAGGTGATCCATCAACTGAGCAATCAGAGTGATAAGGTGTGATAATGGTGACAAGAAGGGAGAGATAAGGGTTGCTACATGCAGTGGAATGATAAGGTGGTGCACAAGGAGATTATAATAGGAAAAAATAAATTTTGATAAAAAAAATGAGGATGAGGTCCCTCAAAAATATGGCCTCACTGGTTCAAAGCTCCAGTCAAAAGCATTTATCGACTAAAAAATGCTAAGTAGGATCAACAACTTACAAAATGTATCATTGAAGTGAAAAAAATTCCAACCTATTTTAAAAATAAAGCATTGTAAAGTAAATTCACATGTAAACCAATGAATTAAATGAAAAACAATCAACATATCTCAAATGCTTAGGTCTTTCTATTCTTGCTGGCAATTTCATTAGTTTTAATTATGAAAATTTGAAAGAAAAAAAGTGTCCACCTCTATTGTATTTGTAATGTATGTATAGGTGGAGGTATAGGGCAATGCATCATTTTTGTTGTTTCATTTAATATGCCAGCTAATGTGTGTCTCAAAGATAATTTTGATGCAAATGTTTTATCAATTATTTTGATGGGAATGTTTTTTTTTTTTTTACAATTTTTTTAGCAAGGTCTCAGAAAGAATGTAATGTACCATGACACACTTCAATTGTATGGAACACTTCCACCATACCAGACAACTCACTTCTACCATACCAGTCAACACACTTCTACCATACCAATATCACACTTCCATTATGCTAGCAAGCTCACTTCCACTGCACCGTACACACTTCTATCGTATTGTGCACATTACATTCTGCATGTCATACACTACACATGCACAATTGCATTCTGCATGCCACATATTGCAATATGTTACCCTTTGGCACTTGACATTCAATACCCTTTAGATTCAACACCCTCCGACACTTGACACCCTTTGGCTCTCTTCGACACTCAACACTTTTGGCACTCAACCTTCAACACTTGGTACCTTACAACGAAATATTATACTTGATATATTCAAAAATATGAATGACTATTATTATAATCCGAGATAACATAATAAATCATAGATCAAAGCATATGCAAACCACATAAATGAATTGTTATCAATTGGATACTTATATTCTCAAATTATATCCATATGCACAAATTTGTCTTCACAAGAAGACTTCACAAATTTGACAATGAAGTACATAATGAAATATCTGAAGCAATATCTCCAATGACAGACTAGAGTGGTCGCTGACCACTAAAACTACAATTATAGACTACGGAGAGTCTTGCACCTTTGAAACTGCAAACAAGGACTCAATTCCAATTGGAATTGAAAATACACAAGAAAATAAACTCCACGATGATTTCCTATGATGCTAGCCAACACCTTACAAAGGCCTATAATAAGTATCTAGAAAGTTACAATGGGTTGACATTATTTTATTATTTTGGCCCCTTTTTATTTTATAACTAAATTAATTAATTAAATAATTCATTTATAATATTATTTAAATTTTGGGACCACGTAATTAATTTATTCACTCTCCATTAATTTGGGGAGATTACAATCCTCACCGCCCAGAGATTTCTTGACCTCAAGAAATTTGTCATCAAACTGTTTGCCAACTGTGAAACTCCAAGATCCCAAACCAAGCACAAGTAGTGATAGTCGTATATGTTGAAATATTGATGTCACACCATGATTATGAGCACCACCTACAAATACCCAAAAAGCTTCCATTGCTCCACTCTGATATAAATATTTCCCTGCTCAGAGTTGAGGAGCAACTCATTAAAATCCAACTTTCTTTCTCCATATGAAGGGCACTACGATGAGAGATGGAAATCATGCATGTCTCATACCCAATCAAAGGGAAAAAAAATATAGTCAAGTAATTCAAGAGCTTGCTCATTTAAAGGGTCATTAGTAGATTCCCCATTTCCATGAAATTGATCGACCAATGTTGGCTTCACAAACTTAGTGCAAGCATCTCCCTTACCCCTATGGTTGTCTTGAAGATTTGGGTGATCTCCACTTGAAGTAACAATTATTTGTTCTTACTTTTCCATATCCTATTGTGTTTGAAGCAGAGTTGAGAGCATACTTTCATCTTCCTTAGGGCACATGGTGTTAAGTACCTCATTTTCAATCTCTCATCTAAGATTATTGTTCTAGGTTCTATTACCTTCGAAGGATGGATTGATCATCCTTAATTATATGTAATCCTTGAGAGACGTTTGTCTTCCATCCACCAACAACCCAATCCTACTTGAATTTCTTCAACAACACAACCAAAGTGGGTGTTTACATTTCTTGTTGCTCGATCTTTGGAAAGAAGGTTGGCATCATTATCCTTGTGTTGAACTGTTGTAAAACTTATTTCGTACTTACTTCGGTTAAGTGATTGAGCATCTCCTTTGTATGGTATCCTCTTGTGAGGTCTTATTGATTTGTTGATAACTTCTTGTTAACTCCCTCAACAAGTTTGTTATATCCACATGTGCATCTTCCACTCCATTATCACTAGCTATGATACCACTATAATGTATCGATGTCACACCTCAACCATATGGAACACTTGCACCATACCAATCAACTCACTTCCACCATACCATTCAACTCACATCCATCATACTAGTCAACATACTTCCAACATACCAGTATTACACTTCCAACGTCCCAGTATTACACTTCCACTATACTATTCAACTCAGTTCAACTGCATAATACACACTTCCACTATATCATGTACACTGGACTTTGCGTGTCATACATTGTACACACACAACTACACTCTACATACTATACACTACAATTCATTACCCTTTGTCACTCGACACTTGACACCCTTTGGATTTGGCACCCTCCAACACTCGATACACTTTGACACCCTTTGGCTCCCTTCGATGCCCAACACTTTTGGCACTCAACCTTCGACACTTGGTACCTGACGAATGAATATTATACTTGATCTATTTAGAAATATGAATGACTATTATTATAATCCAAGATAACACAATAGATCATAGATCAAAGCATATGAAAACCACATAAATGATTTTTTATCAATTAGAGATTTATATTCTCAAATTATATCCAGATGCACAAATTTGTCTTCACAATTTTGACAATGAATTACAATCAAATATCTGAAGCAGTATCTCCAATGATAGACTATGATGACCGCTACCCACTAAAATTGCAATTACAGACTAGGGAGGGTCTTGCACCTCTAAAAATACAAGAAAGGACAAACCAATGGAAATGAACACATGAAAAAAGAGAACATGAAAGGGATCTACTAACTCAAGGGTTAGTATGCTCATGTGTATTATAATTATATCAAAATGAACTGTCATCATTCCTTGAAGGTAGTAGAACTACAAGAAAAATGGAAGAATAACACATAAGAGTCATAGAGAAGAGTCTTGTTTGGCTGGCATCATGGAGAGAAAAATGAATAGGTAGCTACCATTTTGTATCATCCCCAATCAGTCAACACAAAAGTATATTTATGAACAATGGCAGATGCATGAAATAACATGTAACAATGTATAAAAAGAAATGAGATAAAAATAGATGAGTGTCACAATAGGTCGATTCCTCTATCACCTTGTGCCAACAAAGAAATAAGGGTCATCTACTAAAATCTAAACAAAACATATAGAAAGCAGAACATCGCGGGGAAAACACATTACAATAGGAAAACACAAAGAATCCCATACAAGAGGAGCTAATCAAGCATATTTCCTTACCCCCCATCTTGGTTTGTAGTGTTTAGGGAAGGTAGACAATATGCAAGAGGAGCAACATTATGCACAACAGATGAAATAATAGCTAGTTCGAAACAAGGACCAAGTTGTGAAGATGGGTCACTTTGTTCATTGCTAGGACTAAGAGATAATTGTTTTGTCAATCTAGCTAGTAAATCATGATTAACATCAATAAGCTCATACATATAATTAGAATCATCATCATCAAGAATATCTTCTTCATCCAAATTAGTTGTAATAGAATCTTATATAGGAATATAGTTATCATGTTTGTTCACTTTCATCTTTTTCAAATTAACTTCCACTTTTGGGCTATGCATAGGTTGATCAAATAAAACCAAATCATCAGTAGGTGTTTTAGAGGAGGAATTTTTTTTGGAAGCAACACTCATGGGCTCTAGTAGAATGTTTATAGTGATTGTCATGAGAACAATGGTTACATTTTATTTTTCTTAAGATTTGCATTGGTTTAGAATCCATCAACATCAGGTACTTTTCTTCTTTAGGAGGAAGAATTAAAGGAACCAAACTAGGTTGAGAGATAGTATCCGTGGAACATTTATAGGATATAGGAGGTGTAACTGAAGCATATAGAGGAAGTGTAGTAGGTGTAGGAAGAATTCCAGGTCTAGGGAAAGGAGATAAAACAATCTTAGGATTGTTAAGATCACAAATATTGTGGATTTTGAATTTATAATAGAATAGGAAAATATTGTCTTTGCAAGGTTGAATTAGTTGAGGCATGGAAGGCAAAAAGATGTCAAGATCAAAGTTCCCTCGATGTGATAAAGGATGATAGAGACTATGATTAATCATGACAATTTCACCATTATGAGGAAATTTTGAACACCTATGGATAGGAGAGACCAGTACTTTCATGAAGGTGAGTCGAGGAAGACCAAGTACAACTTGAAATTGATCAAAAGTTGGGGTGACAAAAAAGTTGGCATCTAGGGTTTTACCACCAACTTCTATGAGAAAATTAATAGAACCATTTGTGGGATAAATGAAACTATTCAAATTTTTTATCATCACATAATATTTTTCATTAAAATATCACTATAATTTCTTTGTGTAAAGATGTCATTTAGTTATAACATTCACCATATAAGTAGGATCTATAAGGACACCACAAGAAAATAGAGCATTAAACTTTACAATAATGTAAAGAGGAACATCAAGTGCTTTATCAACATCATTAGAATCAAATGTAATGAAAATATTATGTCCAAGTTTGGGTTTAGGTTTGGATTAATCAATAATGTTGAAAACATTGTTGGCTTCAATACACTCAACATCATAGTCAACTACATGGGTGGAAGAAGAAGGTAAATAATAGGTAGACTCAATAGTATTGGTTAAATGAGAAGGTAAAGGATTAGTATAAATTTGCAAATTTTGGTTAAGAGGTGTTATATATTTGTTTCTTTGATCATTAACAACCTTAATAGATATACCAATAGAATCAATGAGGTCTTGAATAATAGATTTCAATCGGAAACACTTCTTAGTATCATGACTAGGTCCATGATGTTATTGACAAAAAGATTCATGATCAAAGGACTTAGGAAAAGGTTTGGATGTGTCAATTGGTTTAATGGGAGGACGTGTTAAAAAATTTGCATTAATCAAATTCTACATAACATTATGTAAAGATTTAGAAAGAGGTGTAAAATTATGAGAAGGTCTAAAAATATATGACAAAGCAACCACACCTTTGGATGCTACTACCACTTCCTCATCAATGTGGTTTGATAAATTTTTTATCTTGATGAAGCTCTTAGGTTCTTGATACTTTTGAAAGGACTAGGATGCAGTATCACTCATATTAACCAAAGTCATTAGAGTGGTACTCTGAAATTGACTCACTTTAAGCTAATAATTATAAAGCACTATACACAATTGGGTAAAATAAGAAAAAATCAGAAATTAGTATCTTTTCTCTAATATCTTTTTGTAAATTAGAAATTAAGATACATTGAACATGAATACAAGGCATATGATAAGAAATCTAAGCATGTAAATTCTTAAATCTACCAATGAAATCAATTATTTTTTCTTTAAAACCTTGTTTAAAATGCATCAAATTAGTCAAAGAAATCTTAGAACCAATAGTGTTATGAAACTATTGGATGAAAGAATTAGAAATTTTCTGAAAGGAGTCAATGAAATAAGGAGGCAGAAAACAATACCATTGCAATGCTTTGTCTCAAAAGGTTCTAGTAAACAATTTATCCATGAACCTATGATCATGAGAGAAATCACTACACAATGTTTGAAAGGTTTTAAAATGAGTCAAGGTGTTACCCTTACCATTTTAAGCCTCTAAGTGAGGAATTTCCATGTATTGAGGGATAAAAACATGAATGATGTCTAAGGACAAAGGACTAGCAATGCTACAAGTAGGAATGTTGAACTTGGATTGAGTCATGGATGCAATTTATTATTTCAAAGATGAACTAGTTTGAGCCAAGCTATTGATAGTAGACTCAATAGAAAGAGTGGTAGGAGATATGTGTTAAAGGTTTGGACCATTATAGGAAAAGAAAGGAATGGTAGATTATGAAAATGTAACACTATTGTAAGTGGGCATGGATGACAGTAAGGACACACATGGAATACTTGAAGAAGGAGGAAAAATAGGATCAGGGATGCTAATATGTGTAGGATCGATGTTTTTAACAAAGGTGGTCATGAGAGGTGGATAATAAGTGGACACACTAGGTATTAAGTTAGGAATAAGAATGAAGGTCTCAACACTAGTGGTAGGTGTAGTGAAACCTAGTTCTTGGTCACAATCTCTAATAGGTTTGACATTGTTATCGATGAGATGAGAGATACTATGAAAGATATTAATATCATGTTCATCATTATAAATTAGCTTCCTCAAACCCTTTAATATAGAGATGACCTTGAGATTAGAGTTCTCTTGTCCTAACCATTTCTCAAATTTTTCCATAATGGGAAATCTTTTGTAATTCCATAAGAGGAACTATTAAGGTATCAACTTTATCATGAGAAGAGTGGGAAGAGTTGTTCTCTAAAATAGGAGGAATGCCATTAGTAGGCATGTTTTTCTTATCAATGTTCCTAGAAAAGATACATGACTCAGGATCAAAGGAACCCATAAGTCTATAAATTCTCATAACTGGAATGCTATAGGTAGGAATTACTGTAATAATACTCATGCAAAAGAAGATGAAAAATAGATAGATCTAATGTAAATATGAACTTTGAAAGAGATATGAAAATTAACTAAGTACAATTACACATTTAATGAATGGCACATCTAGCCATCAAATCAAACATGAAGATCCAATGCATAAAGGGATCTAACACCAAAATCACAATGGAAATGTTAGGAGTCGGGTTCATCAAAAAATGTACATAGAGAAAAAGGGATCAATGCAAAGGAGAAGATCACTCCTTTTTAAAATTGCATACTCTGAAAAAATAGATGTACCAATAGGCTCAAGAAGGACCTAAGCACTGAATCAGAAAATGATCATTACTAAATAATTGTAAATTGAAAATGGAAAGAGGAAAGATGCAATGTAGAAGGAAAATAGACAAATAGAGATAAAATTAGAAATAAAAGACTGATAACTAATTGCCAAAAACTAGAAATAAGATGAATTAGGCTCCAGACTACTATACTGACATGAGATATTAGTTTGAACTAAAATTGTAGGGTACATAATAGCTCAGGTGTTATGTAACTAGGAACATAATGGCTCAGACATTTTGTTCTTGACACTTTTTACTGAAACTTTTGAGGACTCTCCGACTATTCTTGATCTACTTGAAAAACAACTAACAACTCTGTAACCTATTATTGCACATAGAACAATATGGAAAGGTGTTAGAATAACTGAGAGGGAGGTGAATCAGTTAGATCAGTTATCCCTTAGTCCCAATTACAAAATGTATCACTTAAAACAAATTCAACAAATATCTGCAGCTCGGTAACATCAAATACTAAATTGTTTGTGTCTTTACCGATTACCAGTTAATTACTCACAATGATTACTAACCAAATCAAATATGCAACATGTAAAGTATGATAACCAAACAATCACCACATAAACACATAACACAAAGATTTAACGTGGAAACCCTGTTAAGGGAAAAACCACCTGGGACCAGTAACCCAAAATATTTTTCACTCTTCTGAAGTGAGCTCGGTGAAGAGCCAACCCTGTTAAAGGTTACAAAATACATTGTAAGGAGTGACCTTGTTAGAGGATTTAAGACTAATATTTATCGTCCAACCAGCATTCACTATGGGGTTGACAAGATAACAATCTACATTCTATGAATGACATAGGGTATATCATAAGATGGTTAAGTCCACTCGGTTAAGAGATTTTTCTGTTACAATGGTTAAATTGAAATAGCAAGTGATCTAATTAAAATAAAACTTGATTTTGTAGATGTTCAGATCTATTCCAAGCCCATAAAAATCCTCTGATCAATACTGCAATTCAGTTCTTCAATATTCAATAACTTATTGTCTCTCGGTAATAGCTCTCTGACACTCGGTTAACTCTGCAATTTGGTTCTCCTTCAACCAGTCTGATCAAGCATGCATGAAACTGTATTCACATGATATCTCTATAATCTCCTTCTTCTGGCATCCCTTCAATAATGAAACCAATGTCTCTTATATAGACAAGTAAACCATTTTCTTTTCATCCATCAAATTTTGCTGCTTAATCTCCTTCGTTGATTTTGCCACTTAAACCTTCCTCGGCAGGTGTGTCAATAACTCATTTCAATTCCATCCTTTGGATCTTCTTCAAATTTTGTTAGTCGTTGATCTCATAACAAACTTTTTCTTCAACCTTGAAATCATAACACTTTACAACTCATCAATTTTTGTTGGCTAAACTATACATTTAGTTCTTTTACCATACTCGATTAACAAATAAATGCATCAGTGAACACAAGCTCGGTTGATATTGTCGCTCGGTATACACTACACTAGCTCGATGTATACTGGAATGCTTCCTTTATCGACCACACTGCTTTGTAACATTTTGCTTCTAACTTTATAACAGATTAATGCAACATAATCAAGTCAACCATACGAAGTCATAGACTCATCAATAAGTTACCCAAAGTATTCCTTATCCTCATCTGTCATATCCATCTTCCTCTATGTTTATATCTTAGTTCTTCATCTTTTCTCTCCTCTTTACAGATGTTTAGATATTTGCAACTATCATGATAAGTACTATCAAAAACTAGTTGACATCGATGACAACATAATGACTGATTCAATTATCTTACATATCAATTCAGTACTCGGTGATCTCTAATCACTGATCTTCAAGTCATTCAGGTACTCAATCAGTTGTAGTTCATCAAAAGGTTAGGTAAAAGGGAATTTCATTGGTCAAATCCCTATTTAGGAATCGACCTTGAAAATGAAAGGAAATTGAATAAAGGAAAGTGTGTAAAAAGGTACATGTTTGATTCACCTTGTATAAGTCCTCATGGATGAATGTAGAAATCTCTCATACCCATGAAGATGTTTTCAATCTGAGGATTTGGCATTGGTATGAAGAATAGAATGAAGAATTCCCTCAAAAATTCAAGAATCTACGAACACCACTCCTAGATATTCAATGTAGATATGCTTGATAATAACAAGCAATGAAGGAGAGATGAATGTAGATGGAAGGACAGATCTTCTTACTTGATTGAGAACTCCTCTACTTGGCCATCATGCGAGATAATATTGCTTCAATTGGAAATTAATACCTTGGAATTGACTTGGATGCTTGAAGAAAATAGACCTTGGATGTTTGCTTTCAATTCTTGGATCCAATCACTTGAATTATTGATTGCTCTCGAAAACTTAATTGCACTTGATAATGGATGTGATTGCATAATAATGGATCATGAATATATATAAAAATTAGTAGAGATAGGGTTTATATATATACTCCATCCATCATTTTGAGATTCAAAAATAAGCTAGGCCGACCACAAGATCTAATTTCCCACTAAAATCCCAAAATAGGGCTCTGGGCCAAATTTGGGCCAAAACAAGTGGGAACATAACACCTCAGCCATTATGTACTTGGGAACATAAGGCTGCAGCCATTTTGTTCTTGGAGTTTTGAGATAAAATTTTAATCGAGTATTGGGATGTTGGAAAATATGTGGGAAAATTAGAATCATGTTGCTAGGATCAAGCATAATGAACACCAGAATAGGGGCTAATGAAGCACCCAATTATGGGTGCTTACTTTTTAGAATGGTAAAATGATGTGTAAAAATGACGTTTCATAATGTCTACATGGAATATGCTGGAAGTTCTTATCTCAATCTGATTGGGCCACATGTCTTTCACTATGTTTAGATTTATTGTGTCATAAGGGTGATGGAGCGCTAAGATGGTCGAAGGTGAGCTCTACATGGCAAGGGGCTCTACTTGGCAATGGGATCTGCATGGAAAGGATATCTATGTGTCAAGGAGACAAGGTGGATGGAAATATGTGGATTATATATTGGATGGACCAGATCTAGTAGATTCAGAAGCCAATGACCATAATAGATGACGAGAAGTCTGACTACTGTCAATAGTGACAATGGTTGAAAGAGAGGGGAAGGTTAGATTTTTGGTGGTTGTGGGAATGAAATATAATTATATTGTATGAGGGGTGATTGGGTCATGTGGAAAGAGCCTTGGCAGGTACAATTTCTAATATGGGTACAAGTCGTATGATGAATTAGATGGGGGGTCCATAGATAGGTTGTCTATGGACCCCCCAACTTTGCAAATTATTTTTTGATTTGTTTCTTTTGATAAACATATTTTTCAATAAAAAAAATTATGATATATTAAATTTTAAAAAGTTGCAATTTATTTGTAAAAAAATTGAATTGTATTAGAGTATAGGCAGGGTCGTATGACCTATCTATAAAAGTTTTGCCCCAATTTTTTTTTGCCCAATATTCAAAAATTTATAATAAAAAAGACCAGCCTCCCAAATGTGGTGGTGAGCTCAAATTTTGTGCAAGACTTCTCCTCGAATATGACAATATGCCAACCTTCAAATGTGACGGGATATCTCCAAGAAGAATACTCAAAGATGCTCCAATGACTCTTATACTATGTAAGAATTCCCCTATGGCAACCCAATATCTAGAGTCCAATGAATAACATAAAATAAATAGAGAAATAGATAAACAAGAATAAATAATATTCTCATCAAGATGTAATAATTGAACTAAGTACAATGCACATGTACTTGCTTATATATGCAAGGTAATAGGAGAAGAGAGCACATGAGGATGAAATTTGGCTCAATTTGAAATAATAGATAATTCCACTAAAGGTGGATCACTTACCAAAGGTAGAATTATCATTCTAATATAAGTGGATATGAAAATTTGATAACTAGATCACACCAACAAAGGTGGAATTTCTCTTGCAACCATGACACATGACTCCCTAAGTATCTCCTATGTAAACTAATATGGAATGAATTATCCTAATTTAACTAAGTAAGGTGTAATTGTATGAAAAATTAATTACACCAACACATATTGTAAACCATAATATTTCATATAATCCACTTTATTTTGTATTGATTTCCTCGGGTCGATTCTCATACACCATAGCTCTCATTTCACACCAAGACACCATTTTCATTCCTTAATTATTCTCACTTCCTCAAAGCATTTACTTGCTACAATTGGATTTTATCTTACAAACTCTTTTATATTCACAACTATTCCTCATCCCACAATCTATTGTCATGTCACAAGATCCACTTCAAGTGAGTGTGTAACCTACTGCACCCCCTCAATATGGGAGCTACTTCCAAATGTCACCTACTTCCTACATCATGAAAAATGACTATAATAATATAGGTGATGTTACCTACAATCTCCACCTTACAATGCATAAGGGGGCACATATCATGCATCTTACATTGGGGGTAGTTATCCCTATGGTGAGCACAATAGAACAATCCACCATGCAATCCACCTTCACCCTCAATACCATTCCTAATTTGGTCAACAAAATAAACATCCACCTACCAATAGCCTTGATGCAAAGAAGGGGTTCAACTCAATATAATTGAGGCATATTTCACAACAATGGGTTTATTCCTCTTTTCACTATACTCTCTTCTTCTTGTCACAACCTTCACAAACCTACAAAGCTTAAAGTGGGAACCAACACATAGAATCCTTCACCAAACAATAAGAACACTTTTTCTTAGGTGGAGATGACATAATTAATCCAACAATGACTCACAAAGTCTTGGATCCTCAAATTGCAAGGTATTCCTTTGGACTATTCCAAGTTACCCATTTGCACACTCAATGGTCACAAACACCAAATTAATTCTATGATTCAAATAGGATTAACCAACACTTGGAAAGTCTTTAAAATATTTTAAAATGACATAAAAAAAAGTTAAATCACCCAAGAATTCATGAATTCTCTCTATGAGTTTATTCTACACAAACTACTTTCATTCCTTATAGGCATTCAAATAGGAACTATCATTAATATCTTTTGATGCAGATCTCAACTCGGGTCTGTGAGGGGATTTTTAGATATCCGTTAGGGATTTTTAAAATATATCTCAAACTCAGTACATGTTCCTTTGCAATATCAGGTCCAAAAATGAATTGTCTCTCTTTATTAGAGGCCTAAATGGCCTTGTTCTTGTAGGGGCCTATTCGTTCTTCTGATTACAAGGCTTAAATATCTCCACAATCACTTCAAACATGTCACAAATGACTTTACCATGATTTAAAAATCAACCCCCACTCAGTTCTAATGATCATTATTCAAACCCTGACCTCAAACCACCTTTATTTGCACAAAACATTATATTTTAGCTTAGGGCATCACCAAATTGAGACACAAAATTCTCTCTTGCTCTTGCAAACTTCATCAACATGAAATACAATCTAATTGGTATGAGATGGTATAAGAAGAAGAAATGGGATCTAGGAAAAGTTGTTGACATGAAGGAAAAGTTGCAAAAGAATTGGAAGACCATAAAGAGAAAGAAGACATGCACTCAATTGGACTTGAGTTCAATTTTTTGGGAGAGTATGGTGCAGGAGCACCTAATTGATTTCATGTCTCCATGAGGCAATTTCATCATTTTGGATTAAGTTTTGTGTCTTTGATGTAATAAGGTCATTTAAGACCATTTCATGTGTGTTTGAGTCATTAGGAGTCTTTCGTAATCTATTTAGATGTTTGGATCAAATGTTGTAAACATTTGCAAAAAAACATCTAAAAGTAGTCAATGTTGTCAAAACTTGAAAATGTTGTCATTAGTGTTAACAAAGGAGTTAATAATTAGTTGGGAAGTTAGAAATGGTTTTTAATATGATAAATATGTAATGCCAACTCAAATTTGGGGTTGGAGAACGATTTAATAAGAAGAAACTTCTTTTTTGGCAAGTTCTATATTTCATTTTCTAGTTTTTTCCTCTAGTATAGTTTGATTGTTTCCTTTGGTATAGACAAGTACAGTATAATACATACCTAAAATTAATAGGAAAATATGGATAAATGAATCTAGTTTCATTTTTTTGGTTCAATTTCATGAAGATTTGCATAAGTTATGATCATTTTTGTAATTGTAGGTCTGAATCTGCCCTAAGGTTACCATTTTTTGGGAAAATGGCATAACTCTTATTTCCACCATTAGGTCTTGCTAAAAATTGGATAAAATTTCTTTATCTAGGTTTTATTCAACATAACTAAAGATATTTTCCTAATTATTTGATTTGTAAAAGTTATATATGTCTTATCTTTCCATTTGCATACATTTTTGTATGATTATGCACAGTCGAGAAACAAGATAGTCAATTTTTGAATAATTTTTTATAAAGAGCCCTACCCTAATTTTGGGATATTTTCAATAATGGTCAAATACATATCTGAAACTATTTTCACATTTCTTATATCATATATTTAATGAAATTTATGAAGGAAAAACTAGTTAGGAAGTACTACAAGGAAAATGAGGCCTAATGAGTGAAACCCCACTTTTTGAATGCTTAGAGATTGAAAGTTTCCTTGTTTAAGGATATTTTGGAGTTTAGCACCCCTAATATGAATCAAACCTCCCATCCAATAAAATCCATCAGCCTACCAAAAATTTCTTCCCCAACATAGCTACATCCAATTGTAAAAAATCACTCACCAAACGCTATAATACAATTTTGACATACCATCACCAGACTCTAAGGCATAAGAAATACAAACATTACAACACCCCATTAAATATGAATGATAAGACATGAAAGAATCCATTAAGGACCTCCAAGAGAATAGTTTAGAGATGACATATAATATTGAAGAGCTTTGTCCCTATTCCTTTTGTTGACAAATCAATCACTATTGTTCCTTTCCCAAAATATTTTGAAATGACTAAGTTAGAAAAATACAAGGGAAAAGGGGAAAACATGAGTGATAAAGTCACCAAAATTTAAGCCTAATAACATGATCGGTCACCACATGCAAATAATGAGAAGTTAAACAATTTGTCTCAAAAGTATAACAATGTCTCCAATTTCACTTTAATGTTTCTCCTATATAAAACTTTGGTTGTTTCATGTCTTTCATTCCCTTACTCTTTTATCCTACATAGTAGATATTTTTTTCAAATTACCAACTCACTATTTTAGGATTTTAATTAGAGTTTGATTATTAAGTTTTTTATCTTAATTCATTCAAATATCTATTTTTATCTTTAAATATTTAAGATTTTAGACACAATACTAGCTCTCAATTGACAAGATGAATTTGGTGATTTTCTTGGTCTGCTACTCTTGTTAAGGGTAGAGCCATTTATTGATGGAATGTGTGTGATAGGTCACTAGCCTATGGTTATGACAAATGTCAAAGCCTTGATTACTCAGAGATATTATCTAAATTTCACATGGTATTTATATTATAATTTTTTTTTAGTCTACAACATCATTTTGAAACTTGTTACATTGAGATGTGGCTATAGTTGTTGCATAATTATTTGAAGATGTTTTTTAATTTTTAGGAAATTGGATGTTTGATTTCCTATCAATAGATGAGTTGGAAACAAGTTACATTTGAGATTTGTAACACCAAAAGTTTTCATTTATTTGCATACAAAAAATCTCGTTACTTCTTTAAATTATTTTCTTCACACATAACTTCTTCCCCTTCTCAATAGGGGGGATGAGTTCAAGGTAACATTTTCGTACATTTTCATTTATATCCTGGTATTATGACCCGAATCTTGATTGTTGGTCTGTGAGGTGAATATGCATTCATGCATTGAAACCAGAAGAATACAAATAACTTGAAAATTGAATTAATGATTTGGAAAAGAGGCCTATGGAGGCCCAAACAATTGCACAGTGGTCCATATACTAGGCATATAATAATCCATATGAACACCTACCTATAGTTGAGGTACAAATGAATTTTTACTTATGTACCCTATATATTTCTCTTAGGATTTCAATTATTCAATCTATTTAATTCCTATGCAAGTTGTAAATAACATTAGAATTGACATATATGAATGAAATGTTCCCTTTCTTATATATGTGACATGAGAAAAGATAGAGGGATAAATAAACATAAATTCAAGGGAGAGGCTCTAAATGCACTAGGTTTTTATTATTTTTTTCTTCTTCAAGTTTGATGGATTTGAGGATATTATAAGTTTAAAGGACACTACAGTTAAACTTTATTGTATCCAAATTTTATCTTTTTTGGAATCATTGACACTTCTTGGTTCTATATTTTATAGTGAGTACACATTTACTTGTTCATCTATCCTTAAAAATCTTCTCTTGGTTTGCACACTTTAATTTTTGTCTCTAATTATCTGATCTTTTGAATGATTCTTCTAAACATATTTGGAAGGTGTTTTGGGGTTCTTTTTTTAAGCATCCTCCTTCACTTTAGGTGAATCTTATTAATCTATGCATGAAGTATCATCTAATTCAAAGCTTTCTAATTCACACGTGCTTTGATGTAACACCTCATCTACTTTGACATTTTCACTCTCAACTTTCTCAACATTTTCTTATGGAATCTATAATCATTTGTTCATGTTGATTATCCATGAAAGATCCCTTCACCAATTCTATAATCAAATTTTCCAAAGTCTTCCTTCTCTCTTTTGATGTAACACTTGCTACCAAAGATTATAAATTATTTGACAACTGTAGGTATCCCATACCATAGCTCATAGGGGTCTTTGTATTGTTTATTATTGGTTGACCTCTATTCAAAATGTAGACAATAATATAAATAATCTCTCTCCAATTAAAATTAGGCAGATAGCTTCTTTCAAATTTTTTTGTATCCATTTCTTAGATAGTTATATTCTTTCTTTCCACACATCTATTTTTCTAAGGATTTCTAGAAGTAGATATGTAATGTGCCTTTTCTAATTTCCCCTAGAATTATAATTACACAAGATTAGGGTTAGGGTTTACCATTTATAGGGTTTCCTTCAACTATGTAATCTATAAATTGAAATCCTACAATTGTAGTGCCCCTCTTGTTTACTTTATAAATTATGTTCTTCTGGATGTGGATCTTTGTATGTCTTGAAATGGTTTTGGATGTAATCTTGTTGCTTTATGTAACTCTATATGTTTATTACATGTTTGATGGATATATGATATTTGACCAAGTGGTCCATGTTGCATTGGTGTCTTCTTGGTGATTTTGATTACTCTATTTCATAAGAATGTTGCTTATTTTCACTTGAGATAGACCCTATGTATGGTTATTCTATGGCTATTTGCATATCATCCTCTTTTATTGGCATTTCTGGCGATTTCATGTGTACTATAATGTGATATCTCTAATTTAATTTAATTTAGTATCATGGATTCAATTTATATTGTTAAGTTATTTATATGTTGCAAGTAACTAATTTTGGGGGTTTATTATATGTTCGTTAATAATGATGAGATGATGATACAAGTAGTTAATGACTTCATTGGATATGGTGTTGTTTGATTATGATTAATGATGCTTAATATCATGGTTTAGATGAACTAGTAATTATGATATTAGATGTGAATTAATGTTATTTAAAGTTAATTAATGATATGGGTTAATTAGGTAGATGGCAATTTTAGATGAGAAAGGGTAGTATTGTAACATTCTTAGAATGATTATGCCACCAAAGTTTTGTTTCACCAATTATTGTTATTTCATGATGATGTATGCGCTTTGGCTATTTATGTATATATAATCTAGTACGTGTGGCATTTGAGTGATGGAAGGTACTAGGCATCAACTCCACCTAGCTCCACAAGTATAAGAGTGTCTATAATATCCCCAAAAGTGGTTAAATTGGAGTTAATCATATGGCCAATCATGTCTTTAAGCCTAATTGTTGTTCTTACTCTTAGGTGACAATCATTTATTACCTATTTATACCCATTTAGTTATTGTGTGGTAACGTCCGACTACCTTTACAAGTGTGTTGAGTTTAGTGTTGTATGTGTCTGTATTCTTGTTTCTGCAATGGTTTCCAAGCAGTGCATGAGTAAATAATGTATATATTTAATATTAAGTGTCGGTGGTTGGTGTGTTACTATTATTGTTGACAAATATTGTTTGGGTATTTTAATTAATTGGTGGTTTTATTATTTGGTTTGACTTTTATATTTTAAAAAGTTTGATTTTAAGTATATGACTTGAGTGAGGAATTATATTTTATATTTTAAAAAATAAGCCATTTTTAATAATGCAAAAAGTTCATTCATATTGGATCTTTTTTTGGATTTTCCAAAATTTTCATGAGATTCTTCTTGCAAAAACCCTTGAGAAATTCAAATTTGGCTTGTGGAGAAGTTTCATGTAGAGATCTTTTTGTGGGTATTTTATCCTTGGATTTCCCAAGTCAAAATCTACTTGATTCCAAAATATTGCTTTGTTTGGTGGTGATTTTCTCAACTTCTCTTTGTTGGTTGAAGGCATATTCTTGACATTTTTCCTATTTCCCCCTTATAGTTGGGTTTAATGTTTGTTGAATGAATGTATTAGAATTGTGTAATGATTCTAAGCCTATTAAAAATTTGTTCGAAGAGTTTTGATGGAAAATTTGATGGATTTTATGGAAAATGAGGGTTTTATGGTATTTATGTTTCCAAAAAGGGATCAAGTGTATGAATGGATGCAATGAGTATATTTTTGAGATGATAAGGCATTGGGATTTAATGTTTTTTGTCTACATTTTCATTTCATTTAATTTGTAAGTTGATGGTCTTTGAATGGGTGGTTTGTATACCTAGTTTTGGGATGAATTTGTTAAATGAAAATTTTATGAGTTTTATAATGTAACAATGGTTCATATAATATTTTATGATATGTGATGAAGATAGCATGATATATAAGAATTTGTGTGCGATCAATGTAGGTCCATATATCTGGACAAAATCAATGGTATGAATGTTGTGAACATTATTGATAAGTGTAGTTTTGTAAAAGGATATATGTGGCATG
Source organism: Chamaecyparis obtusa (assembly GCA_027943335.1). Lineage (NCBI taxonomy): Eukaryota > Viridiplantae > Streptophyta > Pinopsida > Cupressales > Cupressaceae > Chamaecyparis > Chamaecyparis obtusa. The sequence continues at coordinate 21,970 of BSBK01006266.1, read as the reverse complement.
GAGTCTCATTGCATTGTATCATTGTAAATTAGTGTGGTTATGAATTGGGTATGAAATTTAGATTCTAATCATGGTTCATGGTTTTCGATGCTGGTTATGTGATACTTTTACATTGGCACATGCATTGCATGTGGAATTTATGTGAACCACACTTTGATTGTGAACCAATGATGTGGATTACCGAGGTAAAATATTGACAATGAATCATGTACATTATATATTGATGTGGGTTGTGATAATTTTTAATGTTCCATATGTTGTCATTTATTTTTGTCAAGTGGGTGGGTGTAGAGACATAATCAAGAGTAAGGCTTAATGGGGGGACCAGAGCACAAAGTGACCACTAGGACAATCTATTAGAGAGTTATTTATTCAAGTTAAAAGATAAATTAAAATGAATGGGGTAAAAACATATTAATAAGATAATAAGTGATATCTTGATGGATCTAGAGAGATATTCCTCATGCATACCTTTATTGCTCTCATAAACTAAGGACACATTGGTAGAGGCTTGGATTATCCAAACAAGTCAAGCATCCTGATCACCATGAGAGGTTTCTCGTCTCACCAAGAGTTACAATATAGTGAGACAATGGGTCATTCCATTCCTACACATTTTTTATGTGATGCCACTCCTAATTTTGAACTCTACTTCAATCCATATTGATTCGGGCTAAGAGGGTAACCCCTATGATATCATGTTGTATGGTTTCTTACTCATAATGTAACCTTGTCTCTTGTGTAATGTATGATTCTTAGGGGAGATGTTTGGTGACCTGGCATATTCTATTTATGGTTCTTTTGATTGTGGTATGATTATGTGGCTATTCTTTTGTGGACACCCTTGTATGATTGTCTTGTGTGTGTGTGAATTCATAGACCATATGATTATCTCTAAGCATGGTGTGAAGGGCTTGAGGGTACCTTATGGTTGAGTGGAATGAACAACCATCATTGGAGATTGATGTATAGGTATTTGAGTGGTCCCAATGCATGTATTTCTATTTTCTTATAATACACCCATCAATTATTATGTGCATACTCATCTTATGCTTTGTAAAAGTGATTTATGTAGACTTTCTTTATAGAACATAATTTAATAATGGTTCATATTATTTTATCACGTGGAATGAGTCACAGTGTGGCATGTTATGTACCCTCAAGGTCTAGCTACCATGTGTATAGGCTCAACATCCAATTAAAAAAAAAAAGATTAAAATGGGGTCAAATTTTGGTAAAATCTTTGAATTGGCACCTAAGTCTATAGATCTCCACTTGTGATTTTTGGTGCCTAGGTTTGCCTCAATTGGCACCTAAGCTTGTTCGTGCCTTATTCTCCCTCAATTGGTGTCTCTGCCTCTCTATACTAAGACATATTAGTATCCGAGGGAAATTTACTAGCACTAGCGTCTCCATTTTAGATAAGCACTTATGTAGAATGGTGTCTCTGCCCACCTTTGATGCCTCTTCCTTTTAGAATTGTGTTCTTAGTTTCAATTACTGGGGAAGATTGTACTCGCTTCCTTGATGATTTCTAAGTGGTGTATACACCTAAAAATGGTCAATCAAAAATTAAAGCGAGTAATCAAAGGCAACTCGTGAATTAATTGAAATCAAAGCCAAAAGGAGTAATTAAATAAAAAAGAGAAAATAATTATACAATTGATTTTAAATCAAACTAATTGTATAGTTAAATCAAATCAAATTCAACTCGTTCAAGGGTACACATGGCTAAGATAAATCAACTAAATCATTTTTTAATTTTTATTTTTCTCACCCATCACATGGGGACAAAAATTAAATCAATCAATGAGAATAAAGGAAGAAGCTCACATGGATCAAAGCCAAATCAATTTTCAATCATACATCTTGGAAATGCATCTCGACCCTTCATTTTGTCTCTTTGTTCCAACCTTTGAGGACAAAGGATTTACTGTCTCAATATTTTTAACCATTAACATGACTCAAACTTAATCATGATTAATCTTACTCTACCCCCTAATCTTGGAAAAATCTATAAATAGAATGCATTCCTAGAGAAAATCATCCATTATCTTAGTGCATCATTACTCTACTGAATTTGATTTAAGTTTTCATAATCATTTGTATCATTTGAGTAATTTGATCATGATGGAGAATTGTAGTTTGATTTTGAGCATAATTAAGCTAGATTAGGGATAATTGCATCATAGGATCATTTAATTTCCCATTCTAGAGATGTCTCTAATGGATGCTAAGCTGAGATAATTTCTTTAGCTTCTTTAGATAGGGAGAGATGAGATAGTTTTGATATTATTTGCTCAAATTTGATCATTCTTTAGCATATTTTAGCATAATTCAAGCAGATTAATCATTGTAATATATTATGAATATATTTCTTATACAAAATGGTGCCCACAATGGGGCTTACGCCTTAATTTTTAGAAATTTATTAAATATTTGCATATTCATGCTTTTATTTTACAGATTTTGATCTTTTGCAGGTATAACATGTTAGAAATTAATCTTTCCTTGGTGTTATATATAATTAAAGGATAAACCAAGGTATCCTATATTGTATTTGTCCTCTAGTCCAAGTAGGAGGACATGTCACTTTTTTATAATTGCTTTAATAAGGAAATTAGATATTCCTCCTTAAGAGGAATCTCACATTTGTCACACACACAATATGAATGTGGCATTCATAGGAGATGGGAGTTACATGCAAACTCCTCCACTCATCTCTACTTAAGAGATGTCTCTCACACACTTGCTCAATAATCTTCTCTATTCTCTCATTCTTGCTCTCCATATTGTAATGAGCTTTGTGCTCTATTTCTTTCTTCTTCCTTAAGCTTTGAGCCTCATTCATATAATTCACAAGGGGTTTTTCTTTGCTTTTCCCCAATCAAATTCTTTGAGTTCTTGTTGTTCTTGGAGCACTTTGGTGATCTTTTGGCTTGATTCTTTGAAGCATCTCTCTCTCTCTCTCTCTGGTCTTGGTATATTCCTTTCATGCACTCACACTTGGGTTCTTTCATTTTCTGGACTACTTTTTATTATTTCTAACATAACAACATGTTTGATAGAAGAATAGCGTGTATACGACAAAGTTTGACACATTTTCACGATGAAAAAATGTGTGCACAATAAAGTCTAAAACATTTGCATAATGTTTTGATGTGTTCACAATTTCTTCTATGTTTTGTCTACATTTCTTTTAGTGTGTAGCACATACCTTTGTGACACATTTATTACTCTGTTTCAACATTTATTAACTTTCAGTTATTTAAATAACACTTAGCAGTAGTAAATAACACATTTAATTGTTTATGTAGTACGTTGTAAGAAAAATAACAATGCATATGCAGGTTTCTGTAGCGTGTAGCCCTATCATTTTTTAAAATTTTAAATTATGTCAATTTTAATGATTTTGATTCTCTAATTTTCTGATGACAGGTCATAAAAAAGTCCAAAAACTAGAATTAAAAGATCATAAGAGGGAAAAACAAGCAAAAATGCAATTGAATAAAGAAAATCAAATTCACTTAAACAACATTTTGGAGGATTCAAAAAAAGAGGTGGAAGCATATGAAAGGTATTTGAAGGTAATCTAAGCTTCTAAAGACAAATATGTATCCATTAATTGGATCTTTACTCCTTAAAATAACAAGTTTTTGATAGATTTAGGAAAAAGTAAACTTAATTGTTTTGATTTTCTTTACGATTACCTTGTTTGTGTTGAGCTAATGTTTTTGAAGGAGAATGCTTGGGAGCAAGAACTATAGCTACTAGGTGAGTAAAAATGCAAAAATAATGATATAAAAAATGTGCCTAGCCTTTGCTAGCTTTGAAGAGTATACCTAACACCTTATATTTTTGCATAAATTGTGGCCTTTCAATTCAAAATCTAGCCTCATTAGAAGCAAATTTGAATTCTAAGTGAGGCATTAGGGATATGCTCTTCACTTTTATAGTGAATCAAACTCCTAGAAGTGCTAAACTTGAGAGGAAAAATAAGCTAAAGAATGAACAAATACATAAAATTAGCCTCATTGTTTGTGAAGGAAATCATTAGGCCTATGCTCTTCACTTTTATAGTGAATCAGAATGCCAAACGTGCTCAAATTCTATTAGATTAAAAGGATTGAGAAAGAACATTGTTAATTGTGTTTTGAAATGAGAAGGTAGTAGAGATATGTGGGTGGTTGCAAGAAGTTGAGTCCCACTTTTGGCCAAAAAGTGGAAGTGTTTTCTCAGTTTTTCAAAATTTCTGTCAATTGATGTCAAAATTTAAGGCACTTAAAGATTGAATCTTGAAAAACTTCAGTAATATAAAATTTAGTGCTCGGAGTCTAGTTTTCAAATATGTAATTTATTTGAATACCCACATGGTATAAATTGAATTTTAGTATATGTTTTAGGACCAAACTTCACACGTCTACGACCACCCTTTTTTGAAGTAAATGAATGTATTTTTGTGAATCCTTTTGAGAAAATGTACCTAACACACTGAAGATTGATGAGTATATTTTATCTTATTTTTTTATTAATTTCTAATTGACTATAAAGTACATTTTCGAAACCTCTGGTGTGCGACCACCATAATTTGATGATAACTTCACTTTTTTTTTAATTTGAAGGAAATTCTATGTAGATTGATGTCATATAACTCATTTTTCAAAAAATGTAAAATTAAAAAAGTTATTAAAGTTTTAGTTAACCTTAGTATTTCAAGTTTAGGTACCACGTTGGCTTAATAAATATTGTAAAAATATTAAAATTTATCATATCACTATAAAATTTATATTTTTATAATCTACACAATAAGAGCTAAAAAGAGTTTTCAGTTTATCGAAAAATTCATTTGGGAAGGTGTTGAAAAAATTATGGCAAGGCAGAAATTTTATACTATAATGCCTTAGCCATATTTTTGTAGGGCCAAGCATAGGCTTGGTCCCACCAAGCCTGTCCTGAACCAAAAACTAAGCCAGCGGGTACGATTCCCACTCATAGTTTTACAAATCGGGTGCTCATTTTTTAAACTAAAAAAAAGGGTGCCCATTTTATGAAATTGAAAAATGGGTGCCCGATTCATTTAAATATTGCACGCCCATTTCATTTAAATAACGTGCACCCATTTCATAAAGAGCTGTTGCAACCAAAAAATAGAACTGTGGGTCTAATCTCAATGATTGACGAATTTTCAATCATTTTTTTAACAATCCATACCAAGCAAACAAAATATTTGGATCAACATTCTCTTCCTTTGTCTTGTTTTGGATCTGACATTCAAAAAGAATCATTTGAACTTGAATCTTGGTGCAAAAATAGGATCAAACCAACACATAAAGAGGCTAAGGAAGGTTCCGACAACTGAGGAAGTTGCAACAAATAGAGAGGAGGCAAACAACAGTGAGAAAGAAGAGAAAGACTTTGAAAACTGAATAATGTTGGAGCATCGAGTTCAACAATTGTTTCAGAAGAGGAGGATAATGAAGACACTATAATGGATGCAGAGGTTGAAGAAGAAAATTCAAGTGCATCTTCTAATCTAGTATTGGATATAGGTATGTCTTCACATCCAAATGTAACTTATTCTAATAAAGAATTTCATCAATTGGTAGAAGCAGGTTACAATTTAAATGATTTAAATTTTATTCCTGAAAATAGATTAACAAATTTAATTGCACATCAAATTCCACAAATTAGTAATGTTAATTATAGTGATAAAGGAACTGAAAGTCAAACCATGAATGAAATTGAAAATCAAACACCAATTCAAATTGAAATCAACAATGTGGATGTAGACATAGAAACACCGATTGAGAAAGAAACTCCTTTAAATGATAATGAAATAAATAAATAATTTCAAATAAAAAATGATGTGCTACACAATCTACGTGGTTTGGTTTCATGGAGACATATTAGGACACATGCGATCAGATTGTTTAGACAATTTTTTTATAATAAGAAATTTGGATTTTAATGTCAATTAATGTTACAATTAATTAAAATGTCTAAAATGCAAAAAGTGATGAAGAGGTTAGGCATTTATGTGAAATCCAAGAAGAAGGATGAGTCTCTAAAATAATTTGTATCAACTGTTGCTAGTGCCTTTGACACAATTGGAAAGAAAGGTCATTCTAAAGATAGTATTGAGGTATGACGAGCAATAACAATAGCTTTAGTGAACAAAACTACTACTGATAAAAGAATGATTTCAATCATAAGTGGATATATTAATATTCATTGTAAAACTTTAACAAGAGTTGTAAAGAGAAGAGTTAACTTTGAAAGTGATCTGAAAAACCATTTATGGACCTTCAGTGGTAGACTCTCGAGGTCTGACATGAAACTTACTGGTGAAGTCAAAACTTTGATTGAAATTTTTTGGCATGATAATACAAAAGTATCCCCTAATGCCAGAGATGTTCTTAAATTAAGAGTCAGTTCAAAAGTTCATGATCCACATCCAAAACACCTTTTAGATATGACTCAAACAAAATTGTATAAAAAATTTGTGGATGGTAAGGTGTTAACTATTAGTATTAGTCAAAGATCTTTTGAAAAATGTAAACCATGGTATGTAAGGATTAACAAAGAAAGAATCATCTGTTGTTGCAAAACTCATGTTCAATTTCATTATCATTATGATATTTTTTGATATATACATTCTACTATGCATACTAATGAAATGTTGCAGGAATGTGGTATAAATATACTACCTCAAACTGTAAAGGAGTTTATATCAAATTTGTTTTGTAACCCACCTAACGAGCAATTTTATCTTTTGAATGCATGTGTTTCTAGTGTATGTGATGTATGTGGCAATCTTACATTATTAGATGAATGTTTGCATGAAAATATTTCATTTGATTTTGGACAACAATTAGTTGATTGTTGGCAAACAAATTTCTCTTCTTTACTAATTAACTTTTAAAATATTCTATGCCCTTTTTGAAAACAAATAGTTCAACAACAGTTGGGTAAACATGAAATATTGTTTCCCTCTGAATTTGGTAAGGTACAACTCCCTTTCTAAGATATTCAATGAATTTTTAAAGCAAATATAAACACATGTACTTTTAACCAAAAAGTACACAAGGATCACTCAAATACTCTTAGGTATTGAGGTAGTTTTAGAAAGCATAAATATAAAAAGAATAACAGCCTTAAAGGAAGCACAGTTCCCTTAATTACTAGTAATTAACTTCACAAAGAGACTGAAAACAAGAATTGTCTGAAAAGGCCAATAATCTTTAAAGCATCAATAAGACACACAAAGTAGAAGATATACTATTCCTCAAAGAAATTAATACACTATGATTTTAGACTCAAAGAATTAAACTGAGCTTTGTATTGAAACATTCATGCATGATTATAGCAAAATCTGGAATCCATAATGATAACTGTATCTTTTCTATCTAATTCTGTCCACAATCCAAAATCAAAATAGTTTGAAGATAAGCTTATAAAACTAAGTCTAATCTAAAACTTCTAATCCCTCAATTGTTTTATGCTCTAACATATATAGTTTTTAATCCGAGAGGCCTCCCTGAAAACCTGGCCTCTTAGATAAGTATAAAAACAGTTAAAAACCAGTTTCAAACTCAGCCAAAGTTTTAATGACAGTTGTCTTTCAAACAAGAAAAGTTAAACAAACACAAGGAATTTGCGTATCCTCCTTCACTAGTCTTCCGATGTGGTATTCTGCACTAGCTTCTAGGTCCTAAACGCACTCACCAACTCCTAAGCTAGATGCAAGTGTAACCCTTTTAGACCAGTCAACTTCATCTGGCACGCGTTCTTCTCCCATTTGAGCTCCTAGATCCTTTGTAATTGCTTGGGTAGTTGTCCTTTATTCAAAAATAACATAGCCTCTACATTGGATATCTTAGTAAAATCCTAAGCTGTCAGTTCTTCATTTTCCTTCAGGGCATTCATAGTTTCTATGAAACTCTTAGTCATAGCATCTGCATCCTGGTTCCCTTCGTCAATTTGCAGTATGCCTGAAGGATTCACTACCTTAAAGTATTTGAGTGCATTTGCATGTATATCTTTAGTTTCTTTCTCCATTGCCCAGGCATTTATAATTGTGGCTTTAAACAATGAACCCTTCCAACCTAGATTCTGCTTTAAGATGAACAACATGCAAGGGTCGATCAACTTCATTGGGTTCTCAGACAAAAACTGAGTTACTCCATAGGCTTCTATTTTCCTGAACTTGGGTAATGATAGCTACACACTTTTCTTCTTCTAACTCCCATCCTAGAATTAAGGTTTGAATCTCCCCTAGTAACGCTTCTCCATCCATGTAGGTGGATACAAATTCCTGAATGAATGTTCTTCCTTCAGCAATGATACCATCAATCTAGATCTTCATTGTTTCCACTAAGATTCTGCCTTGCTACATTTGCTTTAGTAATTTATTAATTTCTGCTGAATTTGGGTCGAAATCTTGTGGCGACTGGGCTAATGGCAATGCACCCACATCGCTAAGTGAAGTGATGAATTCGACCATAGTAACTACCAATTGTTTGAGTTCCCTTTTTTATCTTCTATCCTTTTGTGATTGACTAAACATATGGTCGGCCAAAAACTTGAATAGATGGTCTCTGGAATCTCTAGTTAGTACACCCAAATCCATCTTTGTAACTTCAAAATCTTCCACTTTGGGTTCTTGCAATCCTTCCTTGGGTTTGAAAGTAGTGATTTCCACAGTTACTTTTCCTGTGGAGGGATCTGTGGACAACCTTGCATTGCTCTTCATTTTCTTCACCTTAGGATTTTTGATGACATATTTAGTGATAATCTCTTTTACTGGAAAAGAGACAGGTTTGAAGCCCCCCTTTCTATTTACTGAGTCAATTAACCATGGAGGAATTGAGCTAGAAACCATCCTGTTGTCAGATGTTTTGGAGGGAGTGGCATTAACCTGTTGAACGTCTAGGTTTTTGGAAGGCTCTTCTTGATTTTGCTCCTGGTGCTCAGGTGAGAAGTAGATATCTTCATCATTGATATCGATGTCAATAAAATCAGAACCCGGGGATGCCATATGAGCATGACTTTCAGACCTAGTTTTGGGTCTTGTCTGAGGTGCGGTAGGGTGTCCACCTGGGATTGTTTTCATTTTGGAAGAAGGGGTTTTACCTGCATCAGTAGTCAAAAGAGATGTATCAAATGAAACATGCAACACATCTTCTGAGACAGGGTCTGCACTATGTTTCTCCAGAGGGGGGCTTTTTGTTTTTCCCTGTCTTTTCCTTTTTAGCCAGGCTTATGTGGCTTAAAAAATGAACCTGGCTCTCAGCTTTATATTGTCCTCTTCTTCTCTCGTCCAATCTATAATTGGAAAGCTTGCTGATCCTAAAACATCAAATTATGAATCTATAATCTCAGAAGCATCTTCCTCTATACCTTGTGTATTAAATTTTAATTGCAAAATCTTGATCTGAGGAACCAAAAGTCTGGAGTGATCTCTTTTTTTTATTGCTTCTTCATCCCCTAGGTCTTCCCATAAATCCTCGATATGAGAGTTGGGTGATGGGTGACTACTCAAACTCAGAACCTGTCTGGCAAAACCCTTATTATCAAAACCTCTCCTTGGGTCATAAAACTACATGTGAAAGCTCACCAAATTACTACCTATTATTGAGGCATAAATCATATTTTTGCATATCATAGTTCACAGTTTAATTGGAAACATGGAAGCCCACTTTTCCTCTAGTAAACTATTTTTAATCACAGTAAACATCTGTCTGCAAACTTTGGCTAAGATAAAACAATCAAGAGAAAACCTGGGTAATCTAAGAGGCTCTTCATCAAAACCTCATATCCTGATATAGGTGAAACGTGGAAATTGGATATAGAAACTACCATAGGTTTGAACCAATTTCTAAGCTTCTAATCAGATTCTCTGGTTTGGGGTTCCTGCTAGCTGGTGACATAGTTTTCCAAGGAAAACGTCATGGAATTTTCTATAATCTTTGAGGACCCTATCTCTTCTCAACAAGGGACAATATTCAAAAATATTCAAATCTTCATTCTTGGGTTCATGAGGAATAACTCACAGGTCTTGAGTGCATGCAAGTCAATAGATTAAGTATGAGGACATGTAGAATTCCTTCTTTATTGTCTGAGCTTGCTTAAGCTGATCCCTTAAAGAACTAGCAATGATTTCCGCGCAGTCAAGATTTTGTTTTCCCTCCAAAATTATCTCTATGAAGTGATACATCCAGTCTTCAAAAAGGAGAACTTATTTTGAACCTTTCACTCAGTGCAATAGAACCATTATATCATGAACGTGTGGCTTAATATGATCTTTGGTTAGGACCTTGGGCAACCTAGAACCACCCTTATAGAAAATATTAGTCCATTTTTGAGCCATATGACTATAATTTTTATCAATATTTTCCTAAAATTGGGCAAGTGACTGGGTGGGGGTAAAACTAGCAAAAACTTCCTCCGAAATCTTGAAAATGAACATTATAGTTTCTCTGGTCACAGACAAAAGGGTTTGACCTCCAACATTCACTATACATTTAGACTTAACATTGTAATGATTTATGCATTGCTGAATTAATTCTGGACTCACTACCGCTGGAGGGAAAGCTGCAGCTTCAAGTAACCCACTAGACAAGAATTCTAGGCTATAATATTTCATTGCAAAATCTATGAGGTTGCCAACCATTTTTTCTATTTTAACTCCTAATAAATCGGTGTTCATGATTACCGGAGCACGACATCCCAAGTTTGTATGATTTATGAAGAAATGCATACTGGACCTCATTTATCTTCCCAAAGACAATAGAAAACAACACCCCCTTTGGAAAGACACTACTATGTAGGAACAGGAAACAAAAAGAAGCCTTTCAGTAGCTACCTGTTTTCCATCGACTTAAGAAAACAACTTCCTTCTTTCCAAGCTGAGACTCCACAATCTTATAATGAAAAGAAGAGAGCTTACAGGGGTATTTATAATCTAAAAATCCTACCATAAACTTTTGACCTGGGTGGCATTAAATGACGACATTGATTCGAGTGAAGTGAAAAGTGGTGATTTGACAAAAAACTATCACTGAACTCCACAACCTTTCAAAACATCATTAACTTACTTTAAATATCACCCCTCCACTCGTGCTTAAGATGAATTTCACAGAAATTCAAATCACCAATTGGATTTCCCCGTGGTTTCTGTCTTTTCAAAATTATCCATACTTCAAACCCAATAATAACTTCACCGCCCATTTACATTGTCCACTTCATCGACTGTCACATCACTCCTTGATTTTACTGCTATTTCCTCTTGAACTCCTTTGAACTACTTCGAACCAAGGTTCAAACAGGTTCAAAGTGGTTCACTACTAAATGATGATGTAGACCAGGGCCCCACCTGTATTTTCCAATGTTAGAAAAATAATATTTGATTGAACTACTTTGAACCAGAGTTCAAAGGGGTTCGAAGTGGTTCATAAGAAGGATAAGACTTGAAGATACTTGATGAAGGAATGCCGAATTTGAAGAAGATGAGATCAGAGGTTACACCTTGGTGATTTAAAGGCTAGGCAGACCTTGGAGAGCTACTGATGCAAGACTGAAAAGGAAAGACGCTAAACTAGGCTTTAAAGGAATGGACAAAGAAAGGGTCAAAGACACTTTTTACATGGTGACTCTAAATGAACCTAACATTGATGTATATAGATTTAAAACTATTGAGTATCCATTGAAGAATGGAAAAGTTGGAAAATGATGTGATCTAATAACTAAAAAACTTAGTGTTGATGCTTTTATGAATGAATTCAAGAGTAAGGTCGTACCTAAATATGTGAAACACTCTCAAAATTCTAGATGACTTGATGGACAATTTCGCATATGCAAGAATACATTTCCAATTGGTAGTATACTTTCAGTCATTGACTTTGTAGAGAACTACACGCTTGCACCACAAGATAATATCCAACCACAATATTATAATTCAGTGCAAGTAACAATTTTTGTTCATATTGTCTATAGGCATGCACCTGATAGTACATAAGAGGATTGAAAAATATTGAGAGAGTACCATTTCTATATGAGTGATAATAAGTTACACTCATCAGAGTTTGTCCGGTATTTCTTTAAGACCTTTTATGAAAATTTAAGGAAGAGAGAAATTCATATAACACAACATCTAATATGGTCAGATAATTGCACAGGGCAATTCAAGAATGCTAGAATGTTTTATTGGTTGAGTAGGACACATAAGAAAATAAATATCCAACATATCTGGAGTTTTTTTGAGGCTGGACATGGGAAGGGAGAACATGATGGTGCCGGTGCATGTGTTAAGAGAGCCCTTTGTAGAGAGCAACACAAATTTGATGAAAAATCAAAATTTAAAGATACACGTGCAATTGTTGAATGGTGTAAAACAAGTTTGTCTATAGGATCAAGTCAAAACTCTACAATCATACATTTTTTATGGCTAGTTGAAGAGAATAATATCCTTTCAAGATATGATTGTAATACAATCAATGGATTGGCTAAATGACATTTATTTAGGAGTTTTAATTCTAACACTTGGACTATATGGACTAGGAAGCTTGCATGTTTTTGTAAATTTTGTGTTGCAGGTGAATGAGAAGAATGCAAGAATACAAAATGGGTTGAAGAATGACAACAAAAATCCTTAACACCTAGTGAGACACAAAATGAAGATGATATAATAAATGAAGACCTGGATCATGCCTTTGCATTAGAAGATTATGATCATGTTTCAGACCTCATACAACCTGGTAATTTAATTCAATTTATTGTAAAACTTTAAATTATATTAGTTACATGTGTTTGTCATATAATTTATGATTATATTTGAATTATAAACCTTTAAACAAGTTTTATTTGTGCATGTACTTAATTTTGTTTTGCAGGACATGTGTATGTTGTTGTTGCACCTGAGGATAATGAAGAGCAGGTAGAGTATTGGTTAGCTTGATGTGTAGAACCTAAGAAAAAGTTGATATGCCATTAAGTAGATGATGATGATTTTTAGTATCCAATTGGGTCTGTTGTGGTAGTTGGTACATGGCTACGCAAATACCTAACAAGAAGGAATGGTTTACCAACTTTTGAAGACTATCAATCAAAATAGAAGATTATGCACTATTCCCATTTGGTAGTGGCAACAAATATCAAATTGGAAAGATACAAAGGGAGACTTGCTAATAAAATATTATGGACACTTTCAATGGAAGAGCATGAGGCAATCATAGACGCATTACAGAAAAGAGAAGATGTTGATGGTACATTAGGTTGAATCAAATTTATACATGTAAGTTTTTGTTCAATGTGTCTTATTTTTGTATGTTTTTCTATATATAAATATCTATGTCTTCTTTCAAGTGTCATATAATTTATAATTTAGAGATAAATAGATTTGAAATAAATTAAAATTGACTTTAAATGAACTTGTATAAATTCTAACATTTCAACATTTATTTTTATGATGCAGGATGTCTGGAAGAACATAGACATGAACTATTTATGCAGTATAATACACTCTTGTATTCGTCCAATTTTGATTTTGTAATTTAATTTGACGAACCTAATTTTGTTCTAAATATTAAACTATGCACATTGGTCAGATTGCGTTCACTTAATAGATTATGATAGATTTATTTGAGCATCCATATTCATTGCTCAAATTAGTAGATCTCATAGTTGTATTCACCTAATTTTGTTCTAAATATTAAACTATGCACATTGGTCAGATTATGTTCACTTAATAGATTATGATAGATTTATTTGTGCATCCATATTCATTGTTCAAATTAATAGATCTCATTGTTAGATAGATGGTTTTTAATAGATCTCATTGAACTATCTATATATGGTTTTTAATAGTTAATTATCAAAGTCAATATTAAGTTTGTAACATTGATATTATTCTTGTCAATTACATGTATTAATAGATCTCATTGTTAGATAGATAGTTTTTTCCTATAGTTAATCAAAGTTTTCATATTACTTGTAATGTATCTAGATAATGTTCTTCTCAATTACACTTGAATTAATAGATCTCATTGTTAGATAGATGTTTTTTTTAGGATATTGATAAATTTAATTACAATTGATATTAAAAATGATCATATTACATAAGCTCATATATCTACATTCAAACCACTATTTGAAAAAATCATGAAATAGGATTAAAAGTCCATGAATAAGATAAATAACATAACAAGTCCTGGAATAATACATGTATCATAATGTCCATCATATCAACTGATGATATATACAATCACAAAACAAAGTCCTACTCTAAAAACAAGTCCAAGTACAATATATGATAACAAGTGGACTAGTATGTAATGCAAGTCCTACTCTAACAACAAGTAAAAATAATATGACAAGAAGTCATCATAACACAAGTCCAAATAACATGATAACAAGTAGATTGAGAACACACACACACACACACACAGATATATATATATATATATATATATATATATATATATATATATATATATATATATATATATATATATGTATGTATGTATGTATGTATGTATGTATGTATGTATGTATGTATGTATGTATGTATGTATGTATGTATGTATGTATGAAACTGCAATTGAAGCAATTGTTGTATTGTCATCGATGTCAAATCTTAAGTGGTAAGACTGTTGCTATTTAAGAAAGTACTATATCTATTTGATTGTTGAGAAGGATTAGGGCAAGGTTGATAACAATAGCACCTAAGGAAAGGTTCAGTTATCTCGATACTTCAACGAGTACTTGATTATGTGGCATAGTGATAAGATAATGTATTGCTTATCTAAGTAAGAAGGAAGACTAAAGAAGTAGGCTTAACCAAGAAAAAATGAAGAAATCTAGTTTAAGCGGAGTGATGTTAGTGTTGACCGAGCCAGTATATGTCGAGTAAATTCAGTGTTGACCAAACATCAGTTAATTGCCAAGGAAGATAGTATTAGCTGAGGAAACAATTTTAGTGGTGATTGGGCTACCCAGTGAAGACCAAGGACTTGAACACAATATTGACTGAATGTCAGTAATTTATATTTGAGGAAGAATTTAGATTCCTAGCCAACATAGTTGAATTATTGGATTATGTAAATCATGTTGACTTTATTTATTGATTGTATGGAAGCATTTAATGCACTATAAACCATTTTATTGTAAATCCATAAAGAGATTTGAGATGTTTCTAGAAGGATGGATGAAGAACATAAAGTTGGAAGGATTTAATGAATTTGACCTAACCCTAAGATCTATGGAAGAGATTAAGCGACAAAAGATGGATCAACCTAATTGAGGAAGTATTAAG
The DNA here is from genome assembly GCA_027943335.1 of Chamaecyparis obtusa. NCBI lineage: Eukaryota > Viridiplantae > Streptophyta > Pinopsida > Cupressales > Cupressaceae > Chamaecyparis > Chamaecyparis obtusa. Next base: position 6,660 of record BSBK01006266.1, on the reverse strand, counting down.
GAAACCTAAGCATGAGGTTGAGAGAGAGAGGATGCTGGAGTTATTATTGATGTTATTGATAGTATAAGCAGAAAAGGCTGAAGGAGAAGGAGTTGTGATTGCTTGAAGGGATTTTTGAGTAGATCAGTGATGGAGATGGAAATGGATCACAGTCAGTAAGCCATCATATGTGTATGGAATTGGATCTAATATTTGCAAAGTGAGTTGTATGTTTTTAGATCAATACTACTGTTACTTTCTAATCATTGTATCAATCGAAATCCTTTTAACCAAGGTTGACCTAACAATCATTTTTATAAATCTTTTGAAAGAGGTTGCATTCTAATGGACTGTATGTAAATCCTATAACAAGGGTCACTTTTAACAGAGTGGTTGAAATCCTTTAACTGGGTCACACCTGACAGTGTGTTTGTAACCTTTGATAGGGTTGGCTTTTCACAGAGCTCACTTCAGAAGAGTGAAAATATTAGTAACATGTTACAAAGTGGTTTTTCCCAAATTGGGTTTCCACTATAAATTTTGGTGTTAATGCTTGTGTGAATGTTTTGGTTTGAACATTTCTATGTTTTGTAAGTTAAATACTATTGGATAGTGGACTGCACTATTATATGTTTCTGTTATGTATTCAGTAATGACCGAGTAGCTGTTGATTGTTAGATCTGATTTGTTGAAGAGTTTTGAAAGTTTGTTTTATACATCTGGACCTGAGAACAACTGATTCACCCCCTCTCTCTATTGTTCTAAATCATATTAACAATTGGTATCAGAGCTGTTGGTGCTTACAAAGAACAAGTTTAAAGGTACTTGAAGTAAATGATCAGGATGTATAAGAAGGAGGTACCGAAGCTAAATAAGGAGAACTTTCCTGCATGGCAGAGCTTGATGAAACTGCACCTAGCCGGTATTGGTGATTCAACAAAGTATTATGTTGAGCATGATTATGTTACACCTGTTGCACCTCTAACTGCCGAGGAGATGAGAGCTAAACAAAAGCACAATCAAGAAATGTTGGAGATTGCATCTGCCCTAAGCTATCCTGAATTTGAAGACATCAAAGACTGCACTAATGCAATGCAAATGTGGGACACTCTTGAAAACATCTATGGTGGTGACATAAATGTACTGAGGGCAAAAGCTGAAATCCTAAAAGGTAAATTTGATGAAATGAAAATGCAATAAGGTGAGAATATTGCTCAATATTGTGGTAGAATAAAAGAAGTGGTAAATGCTATTAGAGGAGTTAATGGAACTATTGAAGATGAAACTGTTATTGGAAAAGTATTGAGAACTTTGCATCCTATTTATGTCATCAAAATTTCAGCAATACAAGAATCTAGATGTAACCCTAACAATGCTCTTACTTTGGAAAGTCTTGTTGGTAAGCTTACTACTTTTGAGCTTTCTAACTATGATAACTTCACGGTTTCTAATGTTGAATCTGCATTTAAGTCACAAATGGTTCTGAGTAAGTCAAAGAAAGAGAAAGAAAGATGCATTAGTGAGAGTGAAAGTGAAAGTGACATATCTGATGAAGAACATGAGGATCTTAAAGCTCTTATGGATAGAAGATTAAAAAGGGGAAAAGGAAAGTATAAAGGTAAACTCCCTATCATATGTTTCTCATGTAATAAAGTTGGTCATATAGCTGCAAGATGTCCTGACAGGGATGACAAGGAGGAAGAAAGAGATAGCAAGCACAAAGACAAAAGAGAAGATAGAGGCTACCAAAGGTACAAGGACTACAAAGGAAAATGTAAGAAATCTTGCTATATTGCTGAAGAAGAGACTGACACTGATAGTGATAATTTTGAAATTGAAGTAGTCTATGTTGCTATGAAAGATGAGTCTGATGAGGATGAGAAAACTGCATTGATATCCTATGTGAACAAAAATGATAAGTGGATTATTGACAGTGGTTGTTCACACCACATGACTGGTGACAAAAGTAAGTTTGATACCTTAGATCATTATAAAGGTAGAAGTGTTAAATTTGGTAATGATGCACCATGTCATGTTAGGGGTAAAGGACTGATTAAGCTAACTGATAAGATCACTTGTGAAAATGCTTATTGGGTTGAAGGTCTTAACTATAATCTTCTAAATGTTGCACAACTTAATAGCACTGGCTACCGAGTGGAATTTCATCACAGGAAGGCCAAAAAATTTGATGCCACTGGTGAACCGATTGGAAGTGGAGAACAGACAAGAGGTAATTTGTTCTATCTAGACCTATCCGAAGAGACATGTATGATTGCACAACTTGATGATATATGGTTATCACATAAGTGGCTATGTCATGTTAACTTTGATAATCTGGTAGAAATTAGTAAAAAGAAGAAAGTGAGAGGACTATAGAGATTGAAGAAACCTGAGAATGTAATGTGCAAACAATGTCAGCTGGGTAAGATGACAAAGTCTAGTTTCAAGAGCAAGACTTTTACTTCTGAGAATGCTTTAGATTTGGTTCATACTAACCTATGTGGACCTATGGGTGTAAAAAGCTATTGTGGTGCTAGATATTTTATTCTGTTTGTTGATGATTACACCAGAATGATGACTGTAATGTTCTTAAAAGAAAAATATGATGATTTTCAATTCTTTAAGTGGTATTTGGCTAAGGTTGAAAAGGAGACATGTAGGAACCTGAAGTGTCTAAGACCTGACTGAGGTGGAGAATTCATATCCAATGAGTTCAATATGTTTTGTAATGATAGAGGAATCAAAAGATAGATGTTTGCACCTAGAACACCTCCACAAAATGACATAGCAGAGAGAAGGAACAAATCTATCATGGATTGTGCAAGGACACTGATGATCAAGAATAATGTTGCACAAAAGTACTAGAGAGAAGTTGTAAGTACAACTGTTTATATCCTTAACCGAGTACAGATAAAAAAAAAGGTACAAATATTACACCTTATGAGTTATGGCACGGGTATGCACCTAATGTAAAGTACTTTAGAATTTTTGGAAGCAAATGCTACATACTAAAGGATAATAGGAATGGAAAATTTGATGCTAAAAGTGATGAGGACATATTCCTAGGATATTCCACAAAAAGAAAAGCTTACAAGTGTTTGAACTCTAACACTAACAAAATTGTGGAAAGTGTAAATGTGAAAGTTGATGAGTATGCAGAGAAAAATCAAGCTGAAAGCAAGAGAGAACTAGAAGATTATAGATCTTTTGTATATATAGAAGAAGGAGAGGCAAGTGACAAACCTACACCTGGTGTAGATTCTCAGGTAAGCAATGTCGAGCATTAGGGAAACAATGTCGAGTGACAAGAAGAACATGTCGAGCGATAGGAGGATGCTATTGAGTATTAGGAAGAGGTTGCCGAGCATTCAGAAGCTGAATATGAAAATCTTGTTGGTGAACCTGAAGAGCAAGAAGAAAGGAGAGCATAACTTGTTTTGGCACAATATGTAAGGAGACATCACAAGCCTGAACAAATAATTAGAGACAAAGAAATTGCAGTTCTGACCAGAAGCAAGTTAAGAGATCCTACATGTTTATCTGTGTGAATTTGAGCCTAAGACAACAAGGGAGGCACTATAAAATGAAGATTAGATCCAAGAAATGAATGAGGAGATAAACAAAATAGAGAAGAATGATACCTGGACTCTAGTGTTGAGACCATAAAACAAAAATGTCATTGGAATAAAATGGGTGCTCAGAAATAAGCCGAATGAACATGGACAAATCACAAGGAACAAAGCAACGATGGTATGCAAAGGCTATGCACAAGAAGAAGGAATAGATTATGGGGAGACATTTCCCCTGTAGCAAGATTGGAAAGAGTAAGAACTTTACTTGCATATGCTGCCTACAAAGATTTCAAGGTATACCAAATGGAATTCAAGTCTGCATTTTTAAATGGTATATTAGAAGAAGAAGTGTACATTGAACAACCTAAAGGATTTGTTGATCCAAACAAGAGACACATGGTTTGAAAACTGAATAAGGCACTGTATGGATTAAAGAAAGCCCCAAGAGCATGGTATGAGAGGCTGCACAACTACCTGATACAGATTGGATTCTCAAGGACAAATGACACAAGCAATCTATACATGAAAGATAAAGAAGGTAAAGGAATCTTGTTGGATAAGATTTTTGTAGATGATATTATATTTGGTGGACAAGATGCCCTGTGTAAGAAATTTTCAATGAAATGCAAATTGAATTTGAAATGAGTATGTTTGGGGAGATCAAATTCTTTGTTGGTTTACAAGTATATTAGATGGAGAAAGGTATTTTCATCACCCAGTCTAAATATGTTCATGAGATAGTAAAAACCTTTGGTATGGAGGATTCAAGGCCAGTAAGTGCTCCCATGGCTACTGGACAAAAATTGTCTAAGAATGATGATGCTGCTGAAGTAAACTAGACTTTGTATAGGTCCATGATTGGAAAACTGTAGTATGATATTCATAGCCAACCAGATATTGCTCTAGCAGTTGGGATTGTGGCAAGATTCTTTGCCAATCCTAAGGAAACTCACATGATGGGCTGTCAAAAGGATAATGAGAAATTTGAAAGGGACTGTAGATTATGGACTGTACTACAAGAAGCATGAAAGATTTGAACTGAGAGTGTATATTGATGCTGATTGGGTAGGAAATGTGGATGATAGAAAGAGTACTAGTGGTGGAGCTTTCTTTCTTGGACAAAGATTAGTCTCCTGAACAAGCAAGAAACAAAATTGCATTTCCCAATCTATAGCTGAAGCCGAGTATGTGGCTGCAGTAGTGAATTGTTCAAACTTGGTATGGTTAAAGCAATTGTTGGTAGGCATGAAAGAAGAGATCACTAAACTTGTTGTCATTTACTGTGACAACACAAGTGGTATTAATGTATCTAAGAATCCAGTGATGCACACAAAGACCAAACACATCGTCATCAAGTATCATTACTTGAGGGAATTGGTACAAGATAAAGAGGTCAGAATGGAATATGTGAATACAAAGGAACAACTAGCAGACATATTCACTAAAGCTTTACCTAAAGAAGCTCATGAATATCTGATAGGACAATTAGGGGTTCTTCCCTTAACTGAGGCTGCTTAGTCAAGCTAGGAGCACTGTATCAAATGTGCTGCAAAGAGTATCTGACAAATTGATTCAGAGACAAGTCACACTTTGGTAGCAACCTAGAGTTGTGAAAAGTACATCAAAGCTGATAATCAGTCATAAGCAAAGATGACAAAGGGAGAAATATTATTACTGAACTGAAAAGATGACATCTACATAATGTATGTTTTAGTTGCTACTTTGGCATTATTGTCAAAGAGGGAGATGAACAAGATGAAAACACATGGTGAGATTTCATGAAAGATCAAGTAAGAGGGAGAGATTCATAGGAAAGAATGTTACTGTGTGGATGGTCATGTAAGAAAGGCTAATTGAATCTAAATCAGAATGAAGCTAAGGATATTATAAATATTTTTGATGCATAGATAAGTTTTGGATTGGTTGGTGATTCATGTGTTATTCATATGGTGTTGCCATCAATGCCAAAGAAGGAGATTATTGGAAACTGTAATTGAAGCAATTGTTGTATTGTCATTGATGTCAAACCTTAACTGGTAAGACTATTGCTATTTAAGAAAGTACTATATTTATTTGATTGTTGAGAAGGATTAGGGCAAGGTTGATAACAATAACACCTAAGGAAAGGTTGAGTTATCTTGATACTTCAATGAGTACTTGATTATATGGCACAATGATAAGATAATGTATTGCTTATTTAAGTAAGAAGGAAGACTAAACAGTAGGCTTAACCGAGAAAAGTGAAGAAATCTAGTTTAAGTCGAGTGATGTTAGTGTCGACCGAGCTAGTATATGCCAAGTAATTCAATGTTGACCGAACATCAGTTAATTGTCAAGGAAGACAGTATTAGATGAGGAAACAATTTTAGTGGTGACCGGGCTACCCAGTGAAGACTGAGGAGTTGAACACAATATTTTTCGAGCATTAGTAATTTACATTTGAGGAAGAATTCAAATTCCTAGCAGACATAATTTGATTGTATGGAAGCATTTAATGCACTGTAAACCATTTTATTGTAAATCTATAAATATATTTGAGATGTTTCTAGAAGGATGGATGAAGAACATAAAGTTGGAAGGATTCAATGAATCTGACCTAACCCTAAGATCTACGGAAGAGATTAAGCGGAAAAAGATGGATCGACCTAATTAAGGAAGTATTAAGGAAACCTAAGCATGAGGTTGAGAGAGAGAGGATGCTAGAGTTATTGTTGATGTTATTGACTGTATAAGCAGAAAAGGTTGAAGGAGAAGGAGTTGTGATTGCTTGAAGGGATTTTCAAGCATATCAGTGATGGAGATGGAAATGGATCATAGTTAGCAAGCCAACATATGTGTACAGAATTGGATCTGATATTTGCAAAGTGAGTTGTATGTTTTCAGATCAATACTACTGTTACTTTCTAATCATTGTATCAGTCAAAATCCTTTAACCAAGGTTGACCTAACAGTCATTTGTATAAATCCTTTGAACAAGGTTGCATTCTAATGGAATGTATGTAAGTCGTATAAGAAGGCACACTTTTCATAGAGTGGTTGAAATCCTTTAACCGGGTCACACTTGACAGTGTGTTTGTAACCTTTGACAAGGTTGGCTTTTCACAGAGCT